>JAHLSL010000018.1:8808771-9204795 GCA_025920805.1 Petroica traversi | reverse complement strand
GAGCCGGGCGCGGCGCGGGTGGAGCCGGGGCGAAGGGCGGGGGTGTCCGCGCAGCCGGGGTTGATGTTTAACCTGGAGCGCCCGTTCACGGAGAGGGGCCACTTCTTCTCCTCCATGGAGTACCAGCGGCAGCTGGAGGAGGAGGAGGGCTACCCCCCTCCCGGCACTAATGGGACCTTCAACGACAGCGGGGCCGGGCCGGGCTGGGGCGCGCCGTACTCTCTGCACACCACCATCACTCTCATCAGCCTGGCCGGCTTGCTCATGCTCTTCACCGTCTTTGGCAACGTCCTGGTCATCATCGCTGTCTTCACCAGCCGGGCGCTCAAAGCTCCCCAGAACCTCTTCCTGGTCTCCTTAGCCTCAGCTGACATCCTGGTGGCCACGCTGGTCATCCCCTTCTCGCTGGCAAATGAGGTGATGGGGTACTGGTACTTTGGTAAAGTCTGGTGTGAGATCTACCTGGCCTTGGATGTGCTGTTCTGCACCTCCTCTATCGTGCACCTCTGTGCCATCAGCCTGGACCGCTACTGGTCCATCACACAAGCCATCGAGTACAACCTCAAGCGCACCCCGCGACGCATCAAGTGCATCATCTTCATCGTCTGGGTCATCTCGGCGGTCATCTCCTTCCCACCACTCATCTCCATCGAGAAGAAGAGCGGGCAGCAGGCTGACCAGGGGGTGGCAGGGTGCAAGATCAACGATGAGAAGTGGTACATCATCTCTTCCAGCATCGGCTCCTTCTTTGCCCCCTGCCTCATCATGATCCTGGTGTACATGCGCATCTACCAGATAGCCAAGAGGAGAACAAGGGTCCCGCCGAACAAGCGGGCAGAGCGCCCCGAGAAGAAGCAGAATGGCTTGGCTGACAAGGAGGAGCTGCCAGCCACAGCACAGCTCAACGGGGAGAAGGCAGCAGGAGGCAGTGGGGGGCAGGAGGGAGAGGTCAATGGCATAGACATGGAGGAGACCTCTTCCTCCGAGCACCAGGAGAACAACCAGTGTAAGAAGTCAGAGCGACCATCGAGAGGAAAGACCAAGACTAAGCTGAGCCAAATTAAGCCTGGGGACAGTTTGCCCAGGAAGACAGAGGAGGAGAGGAACACCAAAGGGTCCCGGTGGAGAGGCAGGCAGAACCGGGAGAAGCGCTTCACCTTTGTCCTTGCAGTGGTCATCGGGGTCTTTGTCATCTGCTGGTTCCCCTTCTTCTTCACCTACACGCTGACGGCCGTCTGTGAGAGCTGCTCCGTGCCCGACACCCTCTTCAAGTTCTTCTTCTGGTTCGGTTACTGCAATAGCTCCTTGAACCCCGTCATCTACACCATTTTCAACCATGACTTCAGGCGGGCCTTCAAAAGGATCCTCTGCAGGATAGAGAGGAAAAGGATTGTTTGAAGGACCCTTTGCTACCGGCAGGACTAATCAAGACTTTGTAGGAGTGTAAAGTGTGTCTCTCTCGGGCTGTGCTTGCATGGGATGGTTTCCTTCAGCTCGTGAGCAGGAAGCCTTTAAAACCTGAGATGAGCCTGTGGGAGCACCGGGCAGCAGCAGTGAGGAGCAGCAGGCAAGTGAAGGTCTGAGCCGTGGCATTTGGCTTGCCAGGGGAGGATGGCCTTTGACTTCTTGGTTTATTTTGTTAGGTTTTTTTTTTTCTTTCTTTCTTTTGCCAGAATCTCTCAGTGGATGTTCTCAGGACTGCTCAGTTTGACTCTTTAAAGGCAAACATCGTGCAGCTCTGTGAGACGAACAACAAAGAGGGAATATGCCACACCAGAGGTGTTGGCTTTTTTATTTTGTTGTGTCTTTTCCCCCCGTTGTATATGTAATGAATTTTGACCCCCTTGTAAAATACAGTATTGTATTCTTGAATTTGAATGTCTTAATTTTTGTAAGGCAAGCAGCTTTGAAACTGTGAATGCTTTATCTTTGATACCTTAAAAGTCTTTCTTTTCCTACCCCCTGCAAAGCCCCTCACTCAAAACCACTGAACAACTAGAGCCATCCCCTTACCTGACAGTTTGATAATGCTACAAAAATTTCCAAATTCCTGTCTTTTTTTGTTTTTTTTGTTTTTTTTTCAAAATTTTGACTGTAAAGCTTAGCATCACAGACCTCACCAGACTGGCTATTTTTGTTGCTATTTTTCTCTGTCATACCTGTTTCTGTTTAATTTCTGTGTTGGCTGTGACACAACACAGCTGAGATGGCAACTGCCATCTCGTTACTCCTGAGAGCAGAGCCCGGTGAGCTGTGGCTTTGCTGTGCAGGCAGGGATGTCCCAGGCAACAGGGGCTGTGTCCCTTGTGAGCCTTGGGACCCAGCCAAGCTCCCCACGAGTTAATCTTGTTTGATATTACACCAGTCTGCAGCACTGAAATGAGTTCGATGCTCACTCGCTTCCTCCACCTCAACTGTAAATAGGTAACGTTTCAAAGCAAACAGCAGGGCTCTGCATATCGTGTTATCTCATCTGTGCTGATTTGTGATGGTTTAACTCCTGCAGGATTTCCTGCACAGGGGAGGGGGTTTGTGCACAGTGGCCATTCATCTTTCTCAATTAAGAGAGAAGAGTTCAGTTTTTAACCTGCCAGTCTCATCTTTCCTAGGAAATAGGGGAGCATCCCTCTTTCAGTCTTATACAAGGCAAAACTCTGAAATGGGAAACTTAACTGCCAGTTTCTCCATTATTTTATAATGTAATTAAGCTTTTCTTTTTTTTTTTATTTTTTATTAAAGTGTAAATATTGTGAGATTGGAGCAGGAGAGAGAGTTAATACTGCTTTTACACTCTTTCCTGAAATGGCTTTCAGTTCTGTGTGCTAAAGATAAAAAAACAAAAACAAAACCCAAAACAAAAATGGACAGAACAAATCTAACGTCCTTGTGCCATGAATAAATTTCTGGAGAACATTTATAGGAAAAAACTTTTGATTTATCACAATAAATAAATAAATAAATGAGTCTGCCAGTCTTTTAATGTTAGGAAAACAGCTTTATCAAATGCTGACAAGTCACAGAAATGATTTGGAGAAAGCAAAGTTTGTATTACATTGAATGTGTAAGATGAATTTACCTTGCCTGGACTTGTATGGTACACAGGAAAAGACTTTAAAAATATCTTTTTACTTTTGGGAAGCATTTTGTTGATTTTGCTCTCTCTTTTGACTTTCTAATTAACTCCAAGTGTCCCTGGATGCATCTTGGGAGCTGGAGAGCAGTGTTTACATTCACTTGCATTTTCAGAACTGAATCCTCAAGAGGTGAGGAAAGCAAATAAACTGTGCTTTAATGTAAAAAAAACCAACAAAACCACAACAAAACCAAACCACAAGCAGAAGTTGCTATAATGGATGATTATTTTTATTAAATAAAAGAGTGTTTACAGATCAAGTGTGAAAATCTTCTGAATAATGTTAGCTGTTTTATTTTATTTTATTGTATTTTATTTTCTGAACTGCTCACTGATCCTCTGGTCACTTTGGTCTTGCTGTTTTTTGAGGAACACACTGGGAAAAGCACTCGTGTTGTCTGAAAGGCATTGTTAGCCCAGGTAGGAACAATGGCTCTGTTCATTGTGCAGTGGCATAAAAACAAATGAGTCCTTGATATTTCTTGGGAATTTCCACCCTCCCTTCTCTGTGCCACAGTAATGGCATTCACGTGTTTGTTAAAGAAAAAAGCTCAGGGTTAGAGGGTGTGATTTGCACCCCGGGAGTGCAGCCTGGCACTCCTGCTGGGGATGCCTGCCTAGCATAGCTATTGTGAGGGGTTTTAATGATCACTTTGCAAATGGGATTAGAAACAATTGGGCTGGAAGGCAGCATTTTGTGATATACGCAGGAGTGTCTGCCTGCGTAGGGCTTTGTTTCCAGCCCCCAGGAGCCAGGGCTTGCTTGCCCTTCCACCAGTGCTGCCAAGACCCTCCCTGAAGGAGGTGATGGGGCATCGTTCTCCCACTGAATATGGAACTGCTTCTGGTGAGAAAATAAATGAGCAGAGCCCCATGTGGGAGCTGCTGGTCAGTGGCCCCACTCTGCAGTGCTCTGGGCTTGCAGTTGGTGCTTGGCAAGGTGGGAGGGGGCCAGGGTGTGCAGGGAGCATCTCTGCTGGGTGCAGGGCACCTGATGGTGGCCCAGAGATGGCATCTTGCTCACCCCATGGTGGCCTTTGCAGACCGGGGACCTTGGTTTGGGTAGGGTGCTCTGCTCCCACTCTGGATTTGGAGACCCCGATGGCCTTGGAGGGTTTTACAAAGCAGATCCCGTGGGAGACTCTGGGTCGGTGCCTGGGACAGGAGGTGATCCAGCAGCCCTTGGCTGCACTTGCTCCACCTCTCTGGCTGTCAGATGTCCTTGCTGCCAAATCTCCAGTGTGAACAGCAGAGTGTTTTGGTGGGTTTGGGGTTTGAGGCTCTTCCCCTTCCCCCTCCCCATCATTGCTTCCAGGTCATTCCCTTGCAAATGACACATTAAGGGACGTAATGAACTTTGATTACGTTTTATAACCTTTTATTTTGGGGCTGAAATGTTAATGGTGTGAGGGGAGGGAGGGGGATCTGTCTCCCTAGCTGGGTTGGAAGCATCCAGGCTGGCACAGCAAACAGCAGGCAGAGATGCCATTGCCAGCTCTGCCCTGGGAGATGTTTCTTCACCACTTTCCTGTGTGGGGTGACCCTGCACACCACCCCTTGTGAGGATGACACAAAGGTGCCAGACAAAAGATGTGCAGGAGGGCTTCAGGTGAGTTGGTCTGGTGGAGCAAATGTCTCAAAATACTTCTGGGGAGAGCTGCATGAGCAGCAGGGTTGCCCTTGCAGAGACCTGGGCTGCCTGCCCAGGGCTTGTCCCTGATCCTCTCAGAACTACTGATGTGCTCATTTGTTTCCATGGGGTTTTGATCCATGTTCTCAGGGGGCCAAGGAGCTGGTCACACAGAGGAGACTCTTTCCAGTGAGGGAGGGACTTGGCCTGGGTCACTCTGCTCTCACAGAATGAGTTTCCCAGACCCAGAGCAGCCTTGTCGGGTTTCAGACAATGTCCATCAGCCTTCCTGTGCTGTGAGTACCCTGTCCCACCCTGTGTCCCCTTGCCCAGGGGAAGGTTCCCTCTGGGTAGGGTGGCAGCCCTGCTCCCTGTGCAGCTTTCACCAGTTGAAGCTCTTTGTCTTATTTCTTAACATTCCCTGTTCTTTGGAAAAGTTCAAAGTCTGTCGAGATTGCTGCTTTATTACAGCCAGTGCCCTGGCAGACAGCTCTGCTTGCAGCTCTCATCATCTCTGGTACGAGCTGCTCTTTGCATCTGGTTTATAGGAACACCTTTGTGATTTGTGAAATGTTTGTGGTAGCTGTGATTTCTGTGCCTTATCTCAAGTTGTAGAAATGGAGTGGAGAGAGAACAGAATTAGCATCAGCCCAACCCTTGCAATAGCCACCGGCACCTACTCAGCCCACAAATGCTCCAGGACCAGATCCCAGCTCCTCTGGGAACAGAAATTGTCGTAGTCTGAGCCCTGGGAAGTCCAGGTGAAATTCCATCGGGGGGGTCAGAGTGCAGGAATGCACAGTGCAGGGAGGCCACAGCACAATCCCAAATGTCCTCAAGCCTGAGCAGAGGGGGTGGTGAACAGGGCTGTGGGGCGCCCAAAAATCCAGACCTTTTTTGTGTCAGACCATGGCTGGTCCCAGGAGGGAGGTGTCATGCAAGCAGAGGAGGAGGAGGAGACCTGCTGCTGTGGGGCAGGGGTTGTTGAGAGGTGTTGAATGGAAATACTGATGTTTAAGCTGATCACTCAACATTCTTCCATCTTGGGAGACCTTCTTGACCATTTCAGTTCTCCTCTAAGAGAGCTCATTTCCCAAGGAGGACCACAAATATTGAGGACCTCATCTCACACCCAGGAGTATGGGGGTATGAGATGGGTCTCAGCACCCAAACCCACAGAGAGACATGAGGATGAACCATAAAAGGGAGCAGAAAGACAACTCCCTCCCTTGAGCACAGGTGTCATCAACAAAGGTACAAACTTGCTTAAACTAGCTTAGAACTGCTTAAGCTGGCTCTAGTTTAGTCTGTTTGTGTGATGGTCACTTCTGTGTGGCTAAGTTTGGAGAGAGCATCCGAGCTGGCTTGGATCTAAGGTCCTGCTTTGCTTCTGTGGCTCTGAGAGTGGCCTGTAGCAGATTTCAGGGAACAGTGAAGAGCCAGGACCCTTCCCAGGAGGCTCAGGGTTCATTAGGTGCTCTGGGATTTCCTGGGGCCAGCGGTGCCTTTTGCACTAGTGGAGAAATTCCACTGACATGTGTTTCCTGTCAGCAAGGCTCTGCAGCGGGAGGTCTGGATGGCTTTCAAAAGCGTGTTTGAGTCAAAAGGCACCAGTTGGGTCTGTGTGAGAGTAATGGGGTGAATGGGTTTTGTAAGGAGGTGAGAAGAGCTGACCTGAGCATCCCTGCTTTGCTGTGTGCAGTGCCTGCAGCCTTTGGCCCAAACTGGTTTGGGCACAGCCCAGGATATTGGATTTGCTGGAGCAGTCTTGAGGTCCTCCAGAGCTCTGTGACCTGTGCAGGGTTCACTCCCAGATATGAGAAACATTTGCTTTAAGTCAGCTGCTACATGGAGGAATAGATTGCTCTGTTGCTGTTTGAAACAGTTGTGTTTTGCTGGACCATGACTTTATGGCCTTTTCTCCTGTTTGCTTTTCAATCGCTCTCCTCAGAAAAAAAGGAAAACAACAAGCTTCTCACTGCTGGACATCTCTGATAAAATAATTTCTGGTGAAGGCTGCCTTTTCTTCATCTGTGCTTGTGGCATTGCTGCAAAGAATTCATCTTAAGTTTGAAACCTTCAGGTGTAACTGAAAGATTTCCTCAGTAAAAAAAAGAAAAAAATTTTTGATAAATATTTAGGACACTGCACCCAAACTTATTTTCTGAACTAACTGAACTTTTTTGAAGAATGAAAAGCTGAATTCTGGTCTTTTGCTAACAGGATAACTTTTGGCACTAGGAAAATTTGGGCAAGCTATTCCTCTTGCAGACCAAACCATGCAGGGCTGGACCCCGAGTGTGGCAGACCTTGGCTGCTGGGATGCTGATTTATACCCTGCTGGAGCTCCCCCTTTCCCAACTTATTCCAGCAGTCACAATTCCTGAGTAATCTAGTGATAAGTCATCTCTGTGTAAGGCTGAGTTTGTTCTTGGTTCCATGATGCAGATACTTGGCCTGAAATGGCTCCTTGAGCAGGGTTTGCCAGAATGAGGCTCCTGTTAATTTAGGCAGCACAAACAGCTCCTCATGCTCATGGCCTCTGCTGTGCTGTTACCCAGACAGGGCACACTTCCACAGGGGGCTCCAAATGCAGCACTGAGCTCTTCTTTTCCCCAGGGAGTACACAAAACACTGAGAAGTGATATTGGCATGACCCCAGTCAACCACATGACCAGCATGAAAAGGAAGTGGAGCCTCCCTGATTTCTCTTGGTTATGGGTTTGACCTGCAACCTAAGCACATCCCAAAGATTTGTATTTCAGAGATGTTAGTTAAAAGTAATTCTGCATTTATTATTTTCAAACAAATGGCTTGTGGCTTTACACTAGCCTCAAAATTTAGTTGTTTCAGGAGAGTTAAAATGTCCAGTTCACATGAAATCCCCTGACTTCCTTACTTTGAAAGATTTACCATCTAGAGCCTTTGGCATTGCTGTCTCAGGATAATGAAGATGCATCCGATACATTTTGAGCAGTTTAATTGCTTTCATCGACACCAGTCAGTGTTTGGGTGAGATGGCTTTTAAACAGTAGGGAGGAAAAGAAAAGCTAAATGCTGCTCTGCTGAGTTGGGCACACACCAAGGAGAGCAAGGTAAGCAGTGTTGGATGCAGGGCAGTCTTTCATCACTGTTGGCTCTGTGGGGGCTAATTAGAGAATGTGTTCTGGCTGGTGTGACTGGTATGGGTGGGATTTGGTCCAAACAGGGTTTTCTGTAGTAAAATGAGATGGTTGTGGCAACAGATGCAATGGTGGCAACTGCCTTTAAAGCCCAGTGTTAATTGGCTTAAACCTTGCATTGGAAATGATCTGCTCCTATTGTAGCTGTTGCTCTTTGTTCCCAGAAATGCCTGTTCCTGGCCATGCTGGGTGATGTGTGAGATGTGCAACCGTGTCAGGAGGGTGGTCAAGAACTAGGAAATTCACACCAGCCATGCCCACCCATGAGGGGCCTGGGTTTTGTTCTCATCACCTTAGCTGCATGGATTTCTTCTGCTGGGGATGTAGCAGTGACTGGGAGTGGGATGAGGGCACACACTTGGGGGTGTACAAATAAAGTCCCTGGAAAATGTGACACAGTGAAGACAGATGTGGAAATGGTTGGTGTAAACCAGATGATGCTACTGCACACCCAGCTGCAAAAGGATTCAGCCTGAAATGCTATGGGAGGCAAACAATCCACCACAGCAATTCCAGCAACTGAGAACATAAAGATAGGACCCTCCCGCTTATTAATTGACATCTCACTTGGGGTTGCATAGACTGACATCTCCAAGTTATCAGATGTTTGGAAGAACATGTGAATTTTTAGCTGTTGTTTATTCAGACCAAGATTTAATTAATATTAAATAGATTAAATATTTGATGAAATAGACTGAAATTAAATATTTAGATCCCTCTCCCCCCCAGATAGCAACCCCAGTGGATGCTTGTGTGGGCAGTAGAGCTAGAACATCTTCTGAATATCAGAGTGTCCAAAGATCAGAGTTACATGGGAGTATCATCTATGGATAGGAATTAAATTTCTCATGGATCCTTGTCTTTGCCAGGCTATGTGGGAACCTGGTCTTTCATTCCTCTGTGATCACTGAGTCACAACCTGCTGGGATTTCAGGTACCACTTCAGAGCAGGCTGTCACCCTGTTCTCCTGCCATGTTCATCTTCAGTGGGGAAAGAGGCCTTATGGGAAAGGGTTTTCTCCCGTGCTTCTCATTTCTCAGGGCAGTGGACACAAAGTGAGAAGGAAACAGCTTTGCTTCATACAGATCAATTACATTCCTGAAGAAGAAAATGTGGAAAAACAGCATCTTGCCTGAAGGAGGGCAGCTAATTCCTCACAGGCTGGTGCTGTGTATCCCCCACCAGAGCTGGAGTGGGACCAGTGTCCCCAGGTCAGAAATCAGCTGCTTGGCCTTGGTGGTAGATGCTTATCCTGAAATAGTCTTGCTCTCAAAATCCACCTGCCAGTGAGTGGAGTCTGAAAAAATGACCCTTGGTTTGGTCCAACCAATGATGACTTGGGGCTTCAGTCCCTGCCTGGCTGTCCTGTATCCAGGGGCCAAGTGATGATGGACACTGGGAGAAGCTGGGCTGGGGATACATTCCCTTCAGTGCCCAATTTCTAGTGCTGGTGTTTGGCCCCTTTGCTGGCACTGAATTTGCTTGGTTTTGGCTATGTTGAGCTTGTTTTAAAAGTATGTACAATATCCTAGCACGAGTTTTCCAAACAATAGTATTGTCATAACCCAGCAGTATGTCTTGTGTGTTTAGATAAGGCCTCCCATCAAGAGTGAGGGTGAATTCAGGGCTCTTGTTGTCCAACAGACTACTTTGGTCTACTGGAATATTTCAGAAGCAGTAGCAGAGTAATGGCTTGTCCCTCTCACCTCTGCCAGCATCATTGCATGGGTATGAAGCCAGTGCAACTCATTCAGAGTGGTTAAGTGACTTGCTAGAGGTTGAGTGAAAAAAGCTGTGGTAGATTAATAAAAGATGGTTTTAAATAATTCAGCATGGGCCAGCTGATGAAGCTGAACAGGACCAGAAAGCTGATCTCATCCAGCTTGGTGTGAAGCGGTGCCTGGCCAGCTTTTTCACAGGAGGTGAGGGGTGTTGAGGACCTCTGGGAGGGGAGTCTCATGCAGTGTGGGCACACTTGCCCACCCCATTGCTAATCTCACTGTGGTTCATGGCAGATTTGTGTTTGGTGTGGTGGCATTTGCTCTCTGTGTGCTTTGGTGTCTTTAGGGTCCCTTTTGGTTTCCTGCTGGGAAAGGCCACCCCTGTTCTGGGTGGGCTTGTGAGGCCGTGCTGCCCATGATGCCCAGGAAAGGCTGCTCTACAATGTGCTGCGTGGGCAAGGGAGCCTGGATTCCAAGGTCAGAGAGGCCTTTGATGATGGTCCTTAAGGTATGTGCATCCCAAATGCTCTCAGCATCACCTGAGGGGCACCTGCAGAGCCCTGGGGAAGGGGCCAGACTGTGGGGCTTCCAGCCTTACTCTGCCCTTCTGTTCCTGTGGCTGCAGGCTAACTGGCAGTCCCTTTGCAGCACTCCATGCTTGCCTTGCCTCTGGATGCTGCAGCAATACCTCATTAAGTCCAGGACTTTTTCTAGGAATCTGCTGAAGAAAACCCAAACAAACCTGTCTTTGTTTTTATGGCTCATCTCTGTGCTGCTGAATTGCCTTGAGTTTCATTGCCAGCAGGCAGCATAACCCCCATACCCATCAGGGATGTCTTCACTTATCCTGCCAGGTTTTCTCGGAGCTGTAAACGTAGCCAAGCAGAGAAACCCATTTTCAGATCAGATTTCTGAGGGCCTCCACATGACCACAGCCAGGCAGGCAGGTCTGGGAAAGCCAGCCCTTGCTGGCAGCTCTCCTCTCCTTTTGGTGGATTGCACCAGGCTCTTGGTGTGCATTTTTAACTGCAAGGGACTGGTGAGGGACGGCTCCCTGTGGCTGGGCACAGGCCTTGGGAATCTGCCCTCTTGATGCACGGATGTCAGTGGCACCAGGCCAATGCTGAATGGACCTGCTCTCACTCACATATGGACCTCAAACTGGGGCTTCCTCTGCTGGGGAAGAGAATTAGGTGATAGCTGAGCTGATTGTATTTTTGCTTTGTGACACAGAGAAAGGCACATGCAATAGGAACCCAAGAGAGTCTGATTAATGTGCTTCTGAAATCGGATTGTTTAATGCCAACAGCTTTAGAGATATGACTAAAGTAGGAAAAGAAACTTGGAAAAGACCCCATTTGGGATAAAAGCAAAGAAGGCTATTTTTTGCAAATACCAGTATAGCTTCTTCTAAAAATAATATCTTGGATGTCTGTTCGAAAATGAGAACCAAATGTGATTCTGAACGCTCTAATGCAGCCTGTCATTTCAGAGGAGGAGGGATGGAGACCTCTCATTGGAGGCAGGGATGTGCTTGTGGGCTCTCAGAGATGTGGCAGAAACCAGACTGTGCAGAATCCAAAGCACAGCTTTGGAAGGAAACGTGGATGTGAGAGAGAGCAGCATTTGCCCACAGGCTGCTGAATTGCAGGTTCACACTTTGCCATGTGGGCAGCCACCTTCAGTCATGACTCTGGGAAGATTTTTGAGAGTATGTAAAGTTTCTGAGGATCAGGAGAATTGCATGAGGATGGCCATGCTTTCCCATCAGCAGTGGCATTCACATAAGAAAAGGAGTCGCCCACTGTTAACTTCTGGTGGTTTTAATTTTCTAAGCAGAAGAAATATCAAAGGATGGGTAGAAGAAGGAATGGTCCTTGCAAGAGAGGCCATATCAGAGCTGTCTTTCTGTACAACCATTTCAGGCCCTTTTTGGCTGTCCTTGCCTCTCTGCTGCACTGCTCCTGAGAATCTTGTGGAAGCAGTGAGGTAGTTTTCTCTTCTTTTTGCACGTCTTTGCCTCAGCCTCTCCAGCAGATTTTTTTTCATCAGCCAACAGCTGAGAACATTGTGTTCAAAGTGAGTTCAGGTTGCAAACATTGATGCCAGTGCCAAAGCCTTGCAAGTGATTGAAAACCTTCAGGGTACCCTTCAGTACCAAATCAGACACATACAAGCAGTTTTGGAGTGTTTTCATAGACTTCTCACTAATCTAATATTAAACTCTGCTCCAACTTTGCCCTTTCCAAGCAGTCATCCAGCTGTCCTCTGGCCCTTCTGTGAAAAGCTTACAAGAAGTTTTTCTTTTTTTTCCTTTGGAGCTGATGAATGCGAGTGTGTTTTATTTGAAATGTACTGATCAGAGCACTCCGCCTGGCAGGGGTACAGGGACATGCACCCTACAGAGTGCACATTTCTCCAGTCCTGCCTGATGGCTTCACCCGACCTTTGCAATGTATGCTGTGAAGAGCACAAGGATAGTCCTGATGCCACTGAGGCCACCAGCCTGTGGAGTGTTTGTATTGGGTGGCACTAGACCTTTCCTAAGTATGAATCAGAGTATGTCTCTGGAGGGAAAATTTTCCCTTAGATCTCCTTAATGGGATTTAATTAATTTGCCTCTGTCTGTATGAAAATGTAGATGATGTCATGATGGGACTGAGAGGTCAAGATCACACCAGGAGCAATAGGTGATCTAATGGAAAAGGTTGGTGAGTGTAAGCTGTATTTCCCCAGGGGATCTGTAGTGGCCTCAGCTGCTTTCACTTTTATTAGCCCATTAGACAAATCCTTTGGCATGATGCCTAAGGCCAAGAGAGCTGTCAGGTGGCTCAGGGAGGGCCAGACAGTTGTACACCAAGTCCCTTGGGCTGAGGGTAGTGAACAATCTCTCCAACTTGCTCTTTGCCCTTCCCTGGTAGCCTCGTCTCCAAGATGACTTGCCCAAAAACACACTACCCTTCATGGGACTTAAACAGATCCTGCAAGCTGAAACATCACACATCCTGCAAGCTGGTGGCTTCAAGAGAAGACCTCACTACTAAAGAGAGAGGCTAGTTCAGCCCAAACTGTGACAGAACTATCACAGGGACAAAGCTGCAATATTTCTTTGAGCTGTTTCAAATTGATTGAATGACTGATGGCAGTGTTGGGAGCCTTTCAGTACCCAACCGGGGTGCCCCCCTTAAAACCAAAACACCACCAGAAGGTGTTTTTCTTGTGACATGTCATGGTTCTGTCACTGTGTGTAGTTTTTGTGATCACTTTGTTTTACCCGACTGTGTTGCTCTGGGCAAGATGGGGAGGAAAATCCATCTTTCAGTAAATACTCCTCAAGCCACCTGCTGTCACAGCAGATTGCTGCATATCTCTCTGTTCCCAGAGAACAAAACCATTGTAAATCTGAAATTTCAGGTCATGTTCCATGCCTTCTGCTATCCGATCCACCTCATGCTGCAAAATTTTCAGCATGTTTTGGATGCAACCCAAAACATTATGCTATAAGCGTGAAACAGCTGTAATATAGAATGTGAATCTCATGTGCAAAGACTTAGAGGATTTGGATTTCCAGGCCAGAGGAAGAAGAACATCCTGCAGCAAAACCTATTCTGCAAGGCCTTGCTTTTGTCTCTCTGAGACACTGCAGCAGGAGGGGAGATTTTGCACTTGCCTGGAAAAAACTCCGGCACTGCACACTAAGTGCTCTGACATGCACCTTAATCCTTTTGCCATGCTACATGAAACTTGAGTGTGCCTCTTCATCCCCAGCTGCATCAATAGTTTTTGTAGGCTTATTATTTGAACTCTGGGTTTCCCCTATTCTGGTGCCACTCTCTAGCCTTGCTGTGCAAATCAGGGACTAAACCTTCTCCCGAGCTTCTCAGTGACTGTACCTGTGGCTATAGCAGCTGGCTTTGTAGGCAAACGTTAGCCCATCTTTCTGCCTGTCACAGCTTATTAATGTGTGGCATGACCACAGTGCCTCTGGAAAGAACCCAGCACTAACTGCTCACTTCCTGGCCTTGTCATCCATTCCTTCTGCCAGGTCGTCTCCACTTCAGATCTGCTTTCTTTTGGATGCATTTTTTTTTTAAGTGACAGTGCCCTCAAGGAGTTTGGCAAAAGAAAAGCAAAATGGAAAAATCTTCCTGGCAGGACCCATTATTCTGACACAGCAGCAGCTGCCATGGAGGAAAGCCAGCAGCAGGGATCCTCTTTGGAGGAGTTTTCAGGCTGAGGATCAGAGCTTGTGCTTCTCTCCTTGCTTGGTAGCACAAGCTGGCTCCCTGCAAGGAGAGCTGATGGCCAAATCAAGCTTGAAATGTGACATTCACAGCTCTAATTAGACATATGCAGTTTCACTTTGACTCCAGAATCCAGCCCAAGCAGGTGACAGTCTTCCAGTGCTTGCCAAAAGGTAGTCCAGGAACTTCCTCAGTGCAGTGACCAGCCACTCCAGGACTTAATAGATTCAGCCTGTTTAAATGTCTGCATTAAGGCAAGCTGAGTCACCCTGAGCTCTCACTTTCTCTTGGTCGGTGGTGAAGGAAATCTCCTGGCCAACTCTAGGGAAATGCTTACCCTAGAGCTGCAACACTGGGAGAGAGAAATATGGTCAAAGAGGGAATAACTTTACCTTTTGTCCTGGTGGCTCCATCCAACTCTACTGCAATAGGCTGACCATTCACAGCTCCTCATAATTTATTAAACCTTTACTGAATATTTAAATAAGCACAGCCACAGCTGAAAAAGAGAAAAGCTTGGTAGGCATTTCTCATGAGTCTAATGTTAGGATATGAAAGCTTGGAGTGGGGCTCTGGACAGGGACTGGAGGGAGACTGCAGGAGATGACTGCAGGAGATGACAGCAGCCCATCATGTCCTGGTTTCAGGGGCTGAGAAAGCTCATGGCTGCACGTACATGATGCTCTCAAGGGTTTGCTGCTCTCATAAGCCAAAAGAAATGTCTAAGTTTTAAGGAAAGGTCTTTTTCCTTCATCTTCCCGTCTCTTTCCCTTCCCCGCTTCACACAGTTAATCACACTGGCAGGATGCCCTCCAGGCTGAGACTGTTCTGAGAGCAGGGTGAGAGGAGGATGCTGAGAAGGAACAGCAGGCTGTACATTTTTCTTCTCTAGCATGATTTAGCCATGATTAATGCACATGGAAAATAATCAGCACATTCAGCCTAGTTCTGCAGAATTATTGAAGGGATGATAACAAGGGGAGAGGAGATATTTTGCTGCTTTTAGTATATTTTTAGGAAGGAGGGCAGGTGTTGTGGGAATCTGGTTAGGTGACATCAGCTCTCATATTAAGGCAGGGAGCAAAATTTGTCACTGGTTTTTTTTTTCTTTTTCTTTTTTTTTTTTTTTTCTGCAAAAGGTTTTGGTAGCTTGGGCTTTGGAGATCTCCTGTTACTTCCCAAAACCAGGTCAAAAGAAGTTCATTCATCATTAAAACAACACAGTCTGTATTAAAAGGAAGAGGGATTGTAAATGGGGAATCTTTGGAAAGTGGGATTATTATTCCTTGCTCTGAGCTGGTGATCACCCCAGCCTTTCATGCCTCCTTTCAATGTGCTGCCAGTGGGGTTGGCTGCAGCAAATTGCTCCTGGTTCCTGGGGAAGATGCACCATGCAGAGCTGGGTCAGGGAGAGA
Organism: Petroica traversi; assembly: GCA_025920805.1. NCBI lineage: Eukaryota > Metazoa > Chordata > Aves > Passeriformes > Petroicidae > Petroica > Petroica traversi. Next base: position 9,189,469 of record JAHLSL010000018.1, on the reverse strand, counting down.
GCTGGGGCCTGAGCATGTCACCACAACGAGGTGCTCATCTTCCTCAGACGCATCACCAAAGTTCTTGTGTTTCAAGCTGGGTCAGCTATAGCTATTTCTGGTTTGCTTAGTGCCATGATTTCTATTATCCCATTAGGAAGGAAAACATCTTGTTTTTTAAGCCAGAGGTCTTGTAAAATTTTCTTCCCTTCATGTATTAAAATGAAATAATAAGACATTGGTTTACTGGAGAGATTTTAATATTTCTCCAGATTTTATAATGCACTAAATAATACACAAAAATGACTGATATGGAAAATATTAGAAAAGCCTATTTTGTGGTTTTAATTGCGTTCCTTTCTGGCCCAGGTATGCGTGTCAGCTACTTCTTTTAATTGTGTTTTTTGTGACTTTGAATTTACATTTTATATATTTTCCATTTTCTTGTAATTCCCATTTACCAACACAAAATTAACACTCTTTTCCCTGCTGAGCTTACTGCTATTGATTTTTTCTTTAGTTTTCTAATTTTGCAAACTTTGATTAGGGTTTTTTTTAAATCTCTGTAGGTTTCTATACATGTCCATGCCTGTTCAGAGAGATTATTGCCCCTAAGTGCTTAATTTCAGAACCCAAAGACAGATGATTTAAGACAGAGCTAGGATTCATGTGATCTCTGAGTCAAACTGCAAAGAACAATTGGATGCCATGGCATTTAGCAGTAATGCTCTTGGGTGTTGCCTTATCAGAGATGAGAGCAAGGCTGAAGGAGCCTCCTGCTTTGCGCGGGTGCCTTGCTGCCTTCTGGGGCCATTGGAAGCAGTAGATACCTGAGGCTGCAGTGCATGGCAAAGCCTGGGATTGGGACATCCAGGGAATACCCTCACTGCCTCCCTGCTGCCTTGGTGCTGGTGGTGCCTCCTGGGGGGCTGCAAGAATGAAGCTGGGGACTGGAGGTGGCACTGGTGTTAATGTGAGGATGTGGCAGCCCCAAGGGGCTGGGGCACAATGCAAACCCTGCTGGGGTTCGGTTCCTGGAGGCAGCCTGACCTCATTAGATCAGCCTGTCACATCATGGTTAGGTTTATTCTTTCAGGTGATCCATTTTTATTAGAGGAAGGGGATTTGCCTTTGCATATCAGGGTGCCCAGGCTTGGGTGGAGGGGTGGGCAGAGAGTGGCACCCTCTGTAAGAGAGATGGGTGCTCTGCCCTGGCAGGTGAGGGGCAGAGTGAGGGGACAGAGGTGTCCAGGTGAGCCTGAGCGAGCCTGTGTGAGCCAGGTCCCAGATGTGCAGCTCTGTGCTGTGTACCAGGCCACCAGAACCTTTGGAGAGGGCAGCAGTTGTATTCCATTGACAGTTTAGAAGTTGACTGAATGTTTTTCTCCTGTCAGATCAGCTTCAGGAATAAGCTGTAGGTTTGGAGATCGGAATGGAGATTATAACTAATAATTTTAAGCTTTAGGAGGTAAGAACTAAACCTGTGCTGGCCAGACTCGGATAGTCTGCTGTAAATGAAGAAGATGATCCCATGGGTTCCGCCATGTGATGAGACTTCCTTGGAAGGTCCGAAATGCTCAACAGCTCAGGGAAGAGCAGACAGATGTTGCCAGGGGCTCAACCCTTGGAGTTACTTTGCTCAGATGAACAGCAGTGACCTACCAGGTGGCCTAAATGGAGTGCCCCAGTGCTCCTTGCTGCCAAGGTGTCCAGCCAGCTATGGGTGCATTTCCATGAGACTGGAGGGAGACTGGGAAAAGACTGCAGAGAGATGTGGCTTCCTGGTGCAGTCTTTGGGCCTTGACTCACAAGAACAAGCACAAAGTTGTTCATGCAGATGCTTTTCAAATGAGTGAATGCCAACTGCCTCTGCAGGGCACGTTAGTCTGATACTTGTCCAAGGTATTGAGAGATTTGCTTTTGACTATGTAGCCCACCCTTGCAGAGAAAACCTGCTGAGGTTTTTTTTCTCTCTTTCATGACAAACACAAGAGCCAGTGGTGGTCACAAGATCCCTTCAGGAACATCCTGACTCAAGCAGCTTGTTGCGTTGTTTGTAAAAGTCCAATTTTCTTCTTGAGGAAAATCAATACAGCTCATTACTTAGCCGAGAAAAGATCCCTGTGTCAGTTCCACTGGAAGGCAGGTCTTGAGCAGGCTCAGCCACTGTTTGTAAGCCACACTACGGGCTGATAGCCTTTGTCTTAAATTATCTGTTCCAAACTAAAACTGCCCCACTGAGAAGACCGATCAGCTTCCCGCAGACCACCAAAGAGCTGCTCAACAAGTGAATACCACCAGCCTTGGGCAAAATACGCACTGGAAAAGAAAGTAACAACATAGAAGACACTTTTTTACACCTGCTGTGATGACTGTAAGTTCTCATGCTGCTTCTTCATTATATCCTTTCTTCTAGGCTCTGGCTACATCATCAAGTCTTTTCATTTCAGTGCCAAGATGCAAGATGTGGTGTTACAAGGCTGACAGATATTCTTTGTTGAGCCTATTTTGAGTGGTGAGACAGAAATCAGGTGCTTGGCCCAAACTTATGATGGGTTCAAGACATTTATGTAAGTGCACAAGATATTTTAAAGCAGCTTTGGAATCTGAGAGGGGTTGAGGCAGTTGGGTAGACAGTGCCCTTACCCACCGTGTCTGTGTGTGTGTGTATGGCTTTGGGGACTGCACCCTTGGTCACTGTGTTTATGCAGAATCTGGATTGGGGGCATCCTCACCTACATTCTCTAGTAAATACATATTTTGACTGCTCATATAAATATATAGCCAGTAAAAATTGCTCCGTGCTGCATCCAAGACTACAATCCGTTCTCAGAAGTTTGCTCGTTTAGAGAGTTGGAGGAGGAATTGATCCTGTGTGAAATGGAGAATGTGGAGGAAAAAAAATGCACATTGTGGCTGCTGAGCAATAGGACTGGGGACTAAATAGTCATATTTTTAAGGTTTTGGTTTGAGATCTGGATGAAGAGAATGAATTAACAGAAATTTAGGAGTGTCATTTCACTGCAGTAAGTTCAGTGACAAGGTCAGTGAGATGCAAGGACCAATTGTGCATGGAGAATTCCTGAGAAGATAATCTAATGGCTGGGATACACACTCAGCTAACCAGAAAGAGATATAAATAAGGATCCAAAGCTGGTAAATTCTGTTAAACAAATTCCCAGTCTCGGCTATTCATAGGTTGCTTCAAAACCAGAATGGATAACAAAAGGAAGAGTGTGGTTTATTTTAAGGACGCGATCGGCCAAGAAATCTGTTTTCTCTCTCCAGATCACCTTCGTGGTGGTTGCTCTTGAGAGAAGATTCTGGATGCATGGAATGCTGCTGATCTTGGCCCTGCCCATCTCTTCTCGATTAGGTGGGGAGGGGCAGCTTCTGCCCTCATGTCCAGGGATGAGCAGGATGCTCAGGGCTGGGAAAGTGTGTCCCAGCAGCAGGGAGTGGGGCAGTCCTTGCAACAGCATTTTGTAACGCACTGACCTCTTGACCAGCTCGTGTCTGCACATGTGTACCACCAGGTCAGGAAAACCAAAGCTGACAGGGATTTGCATCGTTGTCCCCACATGCTGCCCAGAAAACCTCTCTTGTTTTGGCATCCATCACAGTTTCCAGTTTTCCCTTGTACCAAGACCTTGATATCATGAGCTGTCTTTAAGAATTTATTCCAGATTCTAGATAATTTCAGGTTGAAGAGACTGTGAACAGATGACAGTGCTTATATTACCAGGCTCCTCTGGTGTTTGATGATGGCTATGATTGCAGTACATATAACATTATTATTTGACTGCAGTTACAATAACATGGGTGGTGTTATGCCTGACTAGCTGATTAATCATCTGGAGCAGTGAGTAAATCTCCCCCTCTTTTGCAATAATTAATGTGTACAGCTGGATTGCAGTTGGCTGAGTGAGCTGGAAGTGATCAAGGCAAACAGAGAGGTGCTTGGCAGCTTTAGGCTGTGGGAAAGGATGAGCACATGGGGCTCTTGGGGCAATTATTCTCTCTGCAATGTAAACTGATCCACCTCAGGGAGCTGCATTTCTATGGTAAGTGGCCATAGTGCTACTGACATGTTGGCCCAGTCAGAGTTAAAAGGACTGGCTTTGAGGGTGGGGCCATTGAAGACTGTAGGATGCAAAGCTCTTTCCTCCTTGCAGGGGTCTGAGAGCCCTTTGCCAGTGTGGTTGTAGCTACTCAGGAGTGAAGGGGAGAGAGAAATTCATTACTGGAATTGTATTAAATACCTGCTGTGCTGGGACCTGCCATGATGGCTTAGGGCCACTGTTGTCTCCAAGCAGGTGCAGTGGCTTTCTGGTTCTGCCTGCAGTCTGGGTCACACACATTCAGTCAAGAGCAGTACAGATTGTCTGAAAGTACCTCATGGTTTTGCTTGTGGGCATTTACAATTCAAATCAAGAGACATTGCAGCTTCTCTCTTCCTCATATGTTGATTTTCTTTGCTCTCCTGATACAGCAAAGATCAAGTTGAAATATTAAATGTCCTCTGCAATGCAATTACATATGGCTGGTTGCAATCAATTCCCTCTGCCTCATGTAGTTTGCTATTGTTTTCCCCTTTCCTTCCCTTCCCTTCCTGTAAAAGACATGAGGCTTTAATTTGACAAAAGATAAAGACTTCGATTTCCACCTCTCCCTAAGGATAACTGAGCTCCCAAATCTCAGTTTTCACAGAGTAATTAAAAGTGATGGAGGCAAGAAGACTGAATGGAAACACAACCCTGCAGTTTGGTGGACACTGCAGGCAGGGAAGAGAGGACAGATGCTGATGCCTGCTCCAGTGATGGTAAACCACTTGGTAAGGGCAGTGAATCAGCAGCTCTGAACACCTTTTGCCAGAGCGATGGTTTATCCCTGCAGGACACAGTTCTGTTCCCATCCCTGTCAGCCTCTGGTTACATGAAGCCAAACGTTTCATCACCATGGGCTGAACCTCTGCGAGTGGACAGTGTTCTCACACCATCAGGCAGGAGTGGGAGAAACCCCAGGGCACAGCAGGAGAGAGGCACCAAACAGTCCCCATCCGTGGTCCCTCCTCCAGTGCCCTACCCAGGAGCCCTTCTGCCCCTCCTGTGGTACAGGTGTGCTGAGACCACAATATTTCTTCAAAAATCCATCAGTCCTTTCACTGCACTTTAGTTTGCCTTTCCTGTCTGAGGTGAGGCACATAACACATTGTTATGTTTGTGGCTGCTCTGGTGTGGCTTTGTTTATGATACAGTCATTTTTTACTTTCTGATTGCTAATATCTCCTGTTTTACATTCTTTCCACATCAATCTAGGAGACCAGAGATAACTGAGATGAAAAGGAGTCAATTATGTGGTGCCTGGGATACTTATAGTCTGGACTTTATGAACCAGGAAGTTTCTCTCTGCACCATGTTCCCAATTTGTTGGATTTGTTTGGTTTTTTTTTCCTTCATTAATATAAACAAATAACATATCCTGGATACTCTGCAGTCAACAGCACTCGCTTTATTGGCAGTAATGGACTTGGAACCTACTATATCTCTGTGAATTTTAATTTATATAAATTTAATTTAATTTATATAAATATATATTTTCTTTCCATCAGCTAGGATTTTTTTTTTCATTTTGCTTTTTTTTTCACTTTATCAGCAAATTGAAAATTTGCTGACACTAGATTCCTGCATAACTTTTAAAAATAACCCAAGCTAGGAATTTTTCATTTTTTTTCCATTTATGTGATGATTTTTTCCAAAGCTTTCCTTCCCACTTCATCCTTAATTGGCTACCATGGATATAGACAGGAGAGGAGTTAGGTCAGTGTCGAGTCCCTGGGAACTCTCTGCAACTGGGTGCTGGGAGTGTCAAACCAGTGATGCAATAGATTAAATTTGCCAATGATGTATTGCTATTGTCTTCAGGGAGGTCTTCAGCATGGTCAAATATCTCCTGTTAGTGTGGCTGCAATGCTCAAGTCTTCCCTTCTGAACAGATTTCTGTCTAAAATGGCAAGCAGCCAAGCAATAATGACTGTGCTTAGGTGACTTTCAAGTTTTTATTGTTTTGTAAGAAAAGGATGAGCAAAAGCTTATAAATTTCAGTAGGAGAATGCATTGAGAAACAGAAGATTTGAATTAAAGTCACCATACCTTTTGATCCGGTCTTTGGATTTTAGGTGTGGGAACCTTGTAAGGGAAGAATGTACCTCATCATAAAGTACTGAAAAAAAAGTCCTTTTGAAGCTTTGTTTCCAGACACTGAAACCCCATTGAAATATCCTGTATTTATTTCATGCAGTATAACACTATATATTATATAATTTCTCTACCAGATGAGATTATGAACAAGCATTCTTCACTCTCTTGTATTTGAGAGCAGACTGTTTGTTATTTGTTCTTTATAATTTTTTACCTGGCATAGGGTTCATTTTGAATTTCTCTCCCTGTGTTGAGTTGCCCATGTGTCTCTGCCCAAGCCTGGCAGGGGTGGGAGCAGTCCTGGACCTGGAGAAAACACACCTCACTTTCCTCCTCGAGGCTGCTCCTTTGGCAGTCACCCTTCCCAGGGGACACTCAGAATGCTGGTGAGGGAGAGCTGGTTCCAGATGTGAGACTGCAGGCTCCAGGGCTCTTACCCAGCAGACTTCACCAGAAGGAAAAATTACTGAAGGAAAAAAATATAAATAATGCAAACACACGACGCAATAGGAGGAGTAGCCTTAAGTACCTTAAATTAGGGGAACTGAAAGCCATCTCACTGCACCACGACATTTTAAGCAAAGTCATTATAATTAATCTTCTTTTAATATAGAATAATAGTCTAAGAAAATGCAATACAAGCCATACTTCTCCTGCTAACACGTATCCAGGAGACAGAGTGGATTTAAAGTAAGGTGATCTTTGTAATATGGTAGAAATAAATTCCTGAAAGTAACAATTGATCAATATGGAGAGTGGCAGGTAAAAGCAGTACAAATACCTTCTCTAAAAGCATTGGATATAGTAATTCCCACAGGCACCAGGAAGCTGTTAGCGAATCAGATACAACATAAGCTTCCTGTAAAAAAAAAACAAAAAGGGCAAAATATAGCAGGAAAAAGATAAAATCTCTGAGTGTGAGGTCAGCAAGCGACAAAATGTTTATGCCGGGATTCTCTGGAATAGGGGAAAGCCACGACTGACTCATTCCTGAATGACCAGGGCTGAGTGGCACCAAGGAGGCTGTTTGGTTTCATGATGAAAGTGGCTGTGGCACCTTCCCCAGGCCAGCCTGGAGAGTGGCTTGGCAGTGTGAGAGTGTTGAGCAGGTGTTGAAGAGCCAGCCTGTTCTCCTCTGAGCACCTTCGAGGCACCTCTCTCCCGCTGACAGTAGGTACAGCAAGTAGAGGAGGGAGTTTGCAGGGGACTCTGCCATTCCCTTGGCAGGCAGGAGATCAGGATTAGCACCATCTCAGAGAGGCCAGGTGTCCTCTGTGAAGGCTGGAGGAGATCTCTGTCCAGTTCACTTGGCCATAACCAAAGGTGCAGAAAATGGCAATAGCCTGTACTTCAGCTGGAGCCAACCCACCAGATGTTAGACAGGCTTCTGGGAGAATTCATGCACAGTTCACAAGTGTCACTGGTCCTGCAGGAACAGCAGCTCCTGTACATAACCTTGATCACCGCTTTTCACACCCACCTACTGAATATATCATAGAGATTATACCCCTATGTAGAGGTGATGTTGTGTTCATCAAAGCTTATATTTTATTCTGGTTGTATTATAAATTCTGTCTTTCACAGATGTAAGCACAAATCAAGAAGTACAGAGAAGTGCTGAAGTACAATCCCTGTCTCACCAACTTTACAGACTAACAGTACCCTCAGATGGGGTAAGATCTTCTTCTTGATGCCTATTGCTCATTAAGCTTCTTTTCTCTCCAGTCTAACATTTAAGATCCTGCCATTTATCCATGCAAGCTCTGGCACCTGTAGGACCCTCTCTATGCTGATTCAGCTCACTAATCTGGCAGAAAAAAAGTAGTGCAGCAGAAAAGCAGTAGATGGTCTATGCTGAGTTAATGAGTTGAACTCACCCCTGGCTTTGTTTGTGTAGGCAAGCTGGAAATCTCCTTCACCAGTGAGATAACGCTAATGCTCATCTCCAATTTTAACTCATCTCCTGCATCATTGTTTTCTAGATTTTCTTTTGGTGCACATAAGTAACCTGAAAAGTGGGTGGACAGAACGTTTCCTCCCCAGAACCACATGGTGAGGGGCTTCAAGGGTGCAAACTGCTTGAAAAGTGAAAAAAACGCACAGCACAGTAAGTGTTGGGAAGGACGAAACAGTGGTTAAATAATGAAACTGATTTTTTGTGCATCTGACTATCAGGCTGGGCACCAGTGTGTTGTTTGTTTTTCCTTAGATTTGTATCTTCCAGAGCCGGTTCATTAATTTTTTTGTTAAGCAGCTGTCAATGCACTGTGTTTTAATTATGCCTTCTGCATGAGTGCTGGTCTGATTTAGTGATGCAGGGAAAAGACTTCCCTATAGGATATATCTTCTACTCCAACCTCTGAGCTCCCCATCTTTGTTGCAGGGCTTAGTCCCTGTACAGGGATCAGGCCTTGGTGTGCTCAGGCAGGACTCAGGCAGGGAAACATCTCCTTCAGTGCACAGCTCCTGCTGCTTTTTTAGGAGTGTCTTGAGAGCATGGAAAAAGAGACTGGTGTTTGATGCTGACTGCTAGGCTGTGAAAATGTTCCTGGCAGTGGTTGCGTTCTCTTTTTTCAGCTCTCACCTGTACATCCTCTCTGCTACCAAACCTTTCTCTGCCTTCTGTCTGAAGCCCCTCGAAAAACTCTCCCACAATTATTTGCCTCTATTCTCATATTCAACCTCCATCTCTCTGCAGAGATGCCTGGAGCAAACTGCTTCTCCTAGACTGCAGCTCATGAACTCACCTGCAATCTGATTCAAGTGCAGTCATTAAAGGGTAGTGCTGCTCCATTGTCTTGAGTTATATCTATATTGCACAATGTAGTGGAGATTTATCAAACTAACCATAATTAATTTAGTCAGCACAATAAGCAGTTTAGCCAGGCTGCAATGGGGCTGCTAAAGGGCTCATTTACCCCTCTAGAATATCAGCAGAGGCAATCTTAATCTGGTGGGTGCAATGAATATGTTCATCCAAAACTCAAGTTGAGCTACACTTTACAGAAGAAACTAAAAAACTATCATGAATAAATCCATAATTCCATAGATTTATGAATATTTTACCAAAAAAACCTCCATAGATTTATTCATATTTTATATCCATAGATTTTATTTGAGGAGTAGGGAAAAAAAGGAAAAATGTGATGGCTCGCATTTCTTAATTCTGATTTTACTAATCTCAGTGCTAAAAGGATACTTTGCATCTGTGTTAATCAGTGGGGTCTTTTTACTGTGGGCACAGAGGTGAAAGAGAGCCCCTGGCAGTGAATGTGTCCAGTCTGATGCTGGAAATAGGAATCTCACTTTTAAGTGTGGGGACCCCTGAAGTAGCTTTACCCAAGGAAAGGCTCTGTGTGTGAGAAGCACTGAGCTGGTCAGGAGCCAATGCATGACCAGTTTATGGGAGGAACTCAGTGTGCTCATGACTGCAAATGAAATAAGCTTTGTTCAAACATCCAAGAGGTACCAGGGATGAAGGATAACCCAGCAGTCAGGTGTTCCTGCAGTGAAAGCTCTCCTTCCTATCCCATTTATTAGTATGCTCCAGGGTTCCCCCATCTGTCATAGTCTGCATTAGACATGAAGAGATGAAATCACCCTTATCATTTCCCCTCCCACCCTAGGTGAGAACTGTTTGTGCTTTGGTTGATTGAAACCTGCTGTGGTTAGTTTCAGGACTCACTAATACCAGGATTAATCAGAAGCTACTGTACAAAGAGTGCATTATGGCACCTCTGACAATAGACTCACTGTGACACTGGTCTCAGCTGGTGTGGCATCCGGGCTTGAGTACTGCATGGTAGAACTGCACCCCTGTGCATTATTCTCTCATCAGATAAAACAGTGACTTGTCCTTACTTAAATTGTCCCTGGAAGAAAGGAAAGCTGGAGCACTGAGCCTCTTATGGGTCAGCTTGCAATGAGTATTCATGAATTTTAGAAAAGTCTTTCATGAGACCAGAAGGAATGGGAAGGAGAGAACCACAAAGCGGAAGACTGACTGCCCAAAAACCTGAAAGCAGAGCAGAAATACCACAAATACAGCAAGTCTCCTTTGCTAGGCAGCAGGGCAGCATGAGCAGCTGATAAAACAACTTTCCACCAAACACATAAAAATGAGCATGACGAAAGCAGGAGATAAAGGACCACAGGGTAATGCTGGTAAAGCCTATTCCACTGTTGGGCAATGGCAAAGACTATGTTTGGTCATGGAATGTGGAGAGGTCACCACATTCCAAGTGCTGAGAGCAATCAGGGATGCAGTAGATCTCTTTCTAGGGTGTGTGCATGGGGAAATGTTTCCCAGAGATGGAGGGATTTAGACGAAAAAATTCCTTCTTGTTTCATGGATCGCACCAAGGAAAACAGCATTAGAGCAAGGCAGCAGGAAAAAGTGAGTCCATGAATGAGTCCACTGTAGCACCATAAGTGGCATGAATGTGTGCTGGCCCTTTGCACGTGGGAGAACTGGGAAAGGCTTTGGGCAGAGCCCTGCCCTGTGGCTGGCTGGTGTTGATCCCATCTCAAAATAGAAGATGGAGAAAGCAGTAATGGCCTGCCAGGCTTGGCAGTACTGGCAGAGAGACGGGAAAGGAAGGGAGGGTGGAGTGGCTGAAAAAGGCAAGGAATCACATAAGAGAAATACCTTTTAAAGAAAGTCTTACATCAATCCCTGTGGTACTGAACCAAGACAATCTCAAGTGAGAAAGTCATTAGAGTTCATTACCCCTGGCAACCTATGGCCATTAATTCTCCCTGGCAGCAATACCAAGGTTGGAGGAACATCCAGGCTATGGCTCTGAGTGTTGGAATGCACACACGATAGGGCACAAATACTTTCCTTGTAGATGTAAAGGAAGTTGAAGAGGATAAAAACGGTGCCATGGGGAAAAGAACAGTTAAGTGAGCAAGGGGAACCACAAATCATTGACAGATATTGTTCCTTCTGGCACCAAAGTTCAGTGATCCACAGGAAGAAACAATTCTTTTGAGAATGACAGACACGCTCGATCTCTTGTTTCATATCTCTTTACTTTTCCTATGTGTCACATGATTTCTCAGTCATAAAACTCCTTATTAGCTTCGTCCTTGAATGGTCCAGTAAGGAAAGGAACCTAAATCAACACTCCTTCCTATACTGAAATGGCCTGAGAATTGCTGAGTCTGGCTGAAACCACAAACTCTCTAAACTTTTCCTCACTACTGCAAAGCAGGATGGTGGTTCTTACGTAACAGCCTGGAAAGGGGATTTCTCACCAGGTTTTCTGTGTCTTTGCTTTCAGGACCATTCTGGCTGTCTTCCTGGGAAAAATAATTATCTTGGCACCCACAGTTATCAATCCCTGCCTTTCAGACACTTTTACCCCCTAGAAGTACTGTGTGCCTTGTCGTTAAGGGTTTTTAAACCAAATCAGAGGTCATAATCTAGATTTCAACAACAAAGGATCTTCAAAGGGAATGCCTGATTTCTCCCTCTGATACTCATGGAAATCCACTTAAGGTCCCCCCTGCTACTCTCAGCTCTGGTTATGGAGGCTGAGAGAGAGGAATGTTTTCTCACAGAGAGTACCATTCAGCCCCTCTTGATCAAAGCCTGGATCAAAGCCTGGCAGCTGGTATCCATCCAGGAGCAGACAAATAAGTGCACAGGTGGAGAAATGAGGCTCTGAAATTTGCCCCTGGGTAGCCAGCCTTCTGTATCAACACTGTGAGCATTCTCAGCTTTTAAGTAAAAACTGAGAAGATAAATCCCAAATATAAGAAATTAAAATCAATAAACTCACTGAGTCCTCCATGTCACAGTTCAGACTCATAAAGAGATACAGCCACTAAATCCCCACAGTGCTCCTTTCACTATTGCACACATTAAGGAACGGGAGGAAAGACTTATATGAAACATTTGTCTGGGTATAGGAATCAGTTATCTTAATGATGCAATAGCAAAAGGAAATATCGTCTCATTTAGACATCTACCAGCTACAGTCACTACAATGCTCCCAAAAGAATGGTAATTATTCTCACAGATGCCTAGAAATTAAGAATTATACTTTCACTATGTTTAATATCCTAGCTGAGCTTTCAAGGATCATCTGTCTTTGTAAAGCTTAGGGGATCTAATTCAATTGCTTTTTGCCTGTCATTGCTTATTTATAAAACACGTATCTTTCTGGTGATACTGTGTTCCAGTGGATCTCCCAGAAGCTGGAAGAATGGAAGAACAAGACAGATGTGATCTGCTCACCATGCCTCTAGGACTGCATCCTGTCCTCAGCTGTCTCATTTTCCTAAACAAAGGACATACCATACATAAAAAATGTATCAGCCTCGAGCTGATCACGCCACACCGTAGGGCAGACATAGCCACCTTTTGATACTTTGTGCTGATTGTTCTGTTAAAACCAACAGCCAGCTGGTCATTTTTCACCTCAGCTAACAACATCTGCAAGATATAAGACATTTCCTTACCTGTGTGCAGACAAAGAATAATTTGTAATGGATTATTCACAAGAGCACACCATTATGGAACAGCTTTACCAGGAGCCCCAGAGTAACACCAGAATTGATAAGCTCTGCAGAGAGAGCTGAAATGCAGCCATTCCTCAAGAGAAGCACTGTAGGGCTTAAGGATGTCACATGCATAGGCTAATAATAAAGAAAAAATATTAGTGTAATGTTAGAGGGTGAGAAAAAACGTAATCTATATAAAACTTGCCAACCAAATCTCTGAGATGTGTTGGCTTTTTTGAGGGTTTTCAGCAACTTGTCCAATTTGTGTTCTAGGTCATAAGTGCTCAGCTTGAATTTTTGTCACTCCTCATGTGCTTAAATTTAATGATATGTTTAAGTGCTTTCAGGTTAGAAATGTTAAGGGACAGGCAGCATCAAATTTCAGACTAACAAATGGATGTAGAGTTTTATCATCTTTCTATAGGAAATAACTGGTAGAGTCTTTCAGCCCTGAGTGTCATCTCTCTCAATAGTCTAGAGTATATTGTTCTGATTAACAAACCACAAGATGGATTTCTTTCCAAACATCTGATGCCATGTGAATAATTTTCTTAATCAAAACAAATAAGCAGGAAGCACATATTTTACCATTGTTGCTGAGATAACTATGAATTATTGCATATTTTACTCGACTGCTCTTGTGGTTTTGTACAGTCCTAGGAAATACATGAAGAAATAATTCTGAAGATGACTTTAATGTGATACTATAGAAGTTTGGATTCAGCTGACTACCAGATGCTGAGTCATAAAGAGAGAGATGTTTCAGAGGTAATGGATTATGGATTGAGTATTTGGAATTCAGTATTTATCCTTATTCAAAATCATTGATTTATATCACCAATGATTCTTGCTTTTTTAGGATCACTGTCAGTTATAATTTCTGGTCAATGTGGGGGAGCATCTGACCCTGTCAGAGCAACAGCTGGTGCAGGTCTTAGGGCAGGAGAGAGATAGACTGAAAAACCAGCCAGTGCATGTAGGGGGAAAAGCTGTGCTGAGAGTCTGGAGAGTGAATAAGGGAGAAAACGGTCAGTTTGCTAACATTTACTGATTAAATCCTGCCCAGGCTCTTCATGGAGCACAGCTGTCTGCTATAAAAGTAAAAAGCTAGCTCAGAGCAACAGCAGAACCATGCAGGGGGAAAGTGCAGCTGTACGGCTTCCACAAATCTGATGGTAAATGTGCATGTCAAGGCACGGAGCCCTGGGCTCTCCCAGGTGCTCCTGGGGCTCTGAGCTTGGTTTTTGTCACTGAGCTGGGACTGCCGTTCTCCAGGGAAGCAGCTGCTGCAGGGATGGATGGAGAGTTTGGCTCCTCCTGCAGTTAGTGCAGGATTACAACCGTGTCACTGCCTGGCTGGGTTCCCCTCACGCTCTCCCTACATGCACACAAACAAAATGAAAACCATGGCAAAACACAAGATGGGAAGTGCAGCTGTCAGGAGTTTCTTGGTTCACACAAGGAAAATGGAGAGTAGCCAAGAGAACTGAGAGAAGGAGGGCAAATCCCTGATTAAGAAAACCAAAGTAGACAGAAATACTAAAAACAGGAGGCCTTTTAAGGCTTGAGAAAATAAGGAAAAGTAAGGATAAGAAAATGGTGTGGAGGCAGAGGAATACCAGAGAGAAGCTGTGGAGTTATTGATGCTGCAGGATCACAGACCTGATGCCTGCGTGCTAACTCTGCTCATTTTATAATAAGCATCAAACTTCAGCATCTGCATTCAGATGAGCTGAGAACACATTCCATAGGTTCCATAGCACTTGTAGGGATTGTTGTTTTCCTATGGAGACATTTAGTGACAGATAGGTCATGAGCAGAAGTCAATTGCTGCAAAACCAGAAGTCCTGATATTCCCAGCTGATCTGCTCAATCTCTGCTTTAATTTCTGCTGGAGAGTTGTGAAAGCAAGCCTTCAGAGTAAAGTGAGAGTGAATTTGTGTGAGGCCAGTAGCTGTGGGCAACGGGAAGGATAGAAAGGAGAAAATCACTCTGGTGGCTAACTGTGGGCATGTGCAAAGGAAATAATTTACAACCACAAAGTGTTGTAGTGGCCTCTAAAATATGTATCTAGCAAAAAGGCTACTTAAAATGAAAGGCATTTTCTAGTTCTGGAACAAAGAAGCAATTTGAGTTAGAGACACCTGTGAGGAGAAGGTTTCCTTTCCTATGCTTCCCTATGCAACACCCACACAAAGGGAAAAGAGGACTGGGGGAGCTGCAGTTATCGTTGCTCTATGGGGCTGCTGAAGCTGCATTCCTGAAGGAAGAAAAGTGCAGGAGAAGTCAAGAGGGAAAGAGAAGCAGCCTGTCTTGAGCAAGGGGATGAAGGGCTGACTTGCAGGGAGCCCCTTGGTCTGTGGCTGGACCCACCTGGTCCTTGACTGCCAGGCTGAACCTGAATACCTGTCAGGTGGTGGAGGATGCTGAGTTGCAGCAGTGCCTTGGTGACTCCCAAAGTGGGACCACAGGACAGAGAGGTCAGTGCCAAGCACATGCTTCTCAAGGTCTCTGATTTTCTTTTTTAGTCTTCAGTTTGGCAGCTGAGAACTTAATTACACCTTCGCTGTGCTAGAGTAGTTTTTGTCTCTAAGCTTGGCTAGGCACACGCCTGAGCCCAGGTCAGTCCAAGGCTCCTCTGGAAGCAATGAATCCATGTAAGGTGGTGTGTGCAGACTGCAAACCAGCCTACACTAGGAAGTGACTGATGGCTGACCCACCAGCCTGAGATTAGTACCATCAGTGACAGTTCACAGACAGGAATTCCTCAGGTTTACCTACCTGTCTGTCTTAGGTTGTGGATAAGCCCTTGGGAGATTGCTCAGTATGCCTTTTTATCCCAAAATGTCTCACCTAACAGAGGCAGCCTCATAGGTTAAAGTAGATGGCAGCATTATTGGGGAAAAAACCAGGGAGATTTTGAAACGGAACCTGATTCCTGGTACTCCAAGATCAGTTTTGAAGAGTAAAATGTGTGGAAATCTATCCTTTACAAGGTGAGCCACTTCTGTCCCTGCCATTTGCATGAGCATGAAAACTGAAGCTCCTTATCTGTACTGAAATGTGCCCGTCTCTCTCTCGTTCTCCCTCCCCTGGGTTCTCAGCCCCAGATGCCGAGTTCTTTCAGTCACTTATCTGGCAGGTACATGAAATGCGGTGTTAGTTCAAGGACACGCGCTAATAAAATAAACATATCACAAAAGGCAACACCTGGTCAATATGCTTAACCTTTTCTGCAGCAGATAAGCTTGTAAGGAACTGATGAAGCAACAGCTACTGTTGTGTTTACAGAGTAGTTGCATGTTACTGAGCGACGCAGCTGAAAAGGATTCATCCCTGGCCAGTCCTATTTTGCTATTATTCCACTCCAGGGAAGTGCACTTTTATTCAACTGCCTCTGAAACCTGGGGTCTAAAGTGCAACAAATTGGCCATTCGCAGTCCCATTAAGAGGCATAAATGCATATTACTAATTTTAGAGTTTGTGTGTAATTTGAGCCTTTCAAATTTCCCTTGGAAGGCTTGACTTAGTTGCCTATCATCACCTGAAGCAAAGGTGATGAATTTCAGGGGAGTTTTGCTGTTGGACTGGTTGCTGTAAGGTGTAGCTGGGTCTGAAGTGTACGTGTATCAGGACAAAACTACCAGAGGCTGTGAAGGTGTGCTGGGGAAATTTCAAGGTTTTTGGTGACAGCCTGTTGTGTTAGGTGGACTCTTTTTCCAAACCAGTTTGTGTGTCAGCTCATGTGATGACAGCATATGGCAGCTTCAGGAAGGGAAAAGCAAGAGCTTTTATGGGGACATAAATACCTAAAATATATGTCCTTGGTCTATGGTGTTCAGCTTGTACATGCTACAGTTCTCCTCACCTATGGCTATACAAACTCTGAGGACCCTGATCACCTTGGCGTGATTTATTGTAAGGAACAGAATGAATGCTCAAAACCAAGAAAATGTGTCCGTGGTCCAAGGTCCTTGTCAAGCATCTCATTGTTTCCCTCTTCACTGTATTGCCTGCTGCCTCACAAACACTGCAGATAGCCTCTAATTCCATTAGCTCTGCCTATGAGTGCTTAAGCTGCCCACTAGCATCCTGTCACTAGCTACAAACTTCCCTAAGGTGAATTATTACACAATTATGGAAGTTTTGTAACCTTTTCTGAGGCATTCAGTGCTGGTCACTCAGTGCAGACAGGGCTTTGATTGATAGGGACTAATGGCAGGGCAATGTGAAGGAGGAACTTTTCCTGGAGCTGTCTTGAATAGGAAAGCAGTAGTACTAAGTAGCATAGAGAAATAAAGCCACTGGTTTTGCTTTTCATCTTGCAATTTAATATCAATTGGGATGTAGTTTATGAAGGTAGAGAAGAAATCAGAGAGAGCAATAGCATCTGAACAAGGTTGGAGCAAAGAGGCAAATTCTCTTTCCTGTTTTCTGGTGAATTTGTATCATGTCAGTTACTGACACCATAATTATAGATATGATGTGTGGAACCAACAGAAGCAAAAGGAGTTTCCTGTAGTATTAAGTATGTTACCAGACTGGAAAGCTTAAGGAGTCCAAGAAACATTTTGTGTCTTGCTACCAGTCTTTTTGATAATATATCTGGTATTAAAATAGGTCATGGTTCTGCTATACAAAGTGCTGTGCAAACATACCAAAGCAGACCTTCAGCTAAATTGTCATGGAAAATAAATTTAATGTTTCTCATCCAGCTTTGCGATACTTTTGACCTGGGACAGATTTGTCAAACTCTGTGAAGGAATGGTTTAGTGAGATGTGGGGAGAAGTAATGTGCTACAGATGACAACTCATGGGCAATTTTTACCTTGTCAGAAACAAGTAATAGACTTCACTTCATTAGGAAATGTAATTGCTGCTTGGTTTTTGAATGCTTTGGAGATGTTGTGGAAAGATGGGTTGGTGGCTGACAGTAGTTTTGCTGTTGTATGTATGAACAATGAGATTACAAATTCAGACCATTCTGAGTTCATTGACCATCAGTGATGTTCATATTGACCAGTTTTAGCAGTGGGAAAAATGAAGAGAAGGCCACTGTTTAAAAAACAAAAAGGAAAAATAATTGGAGATATAAACCAGCTACATGCAACTGAGCCCTTTGTGTGGTATCCCTTGTCATATAAAGTATCACAAAGCTCTTCTTTATGTATGTTGAGAGATTTATGAGAGGGAATGAGTTTGAAACAGAGCAGGAAGTTACAGATTGTGAAGCCTTGCTGAATTATTGGGGAATATAGTTCACATCTCTTGCTTTCCCAAAGTCCTTTGTGGAGTGACAAATAGCATATTGCTGTTTCTTCTGTTAAAATCTGGTCTCTGTCAATTAAATGTGTAAAGAAAATCTGCGGGGATCCTGGTAACACTGGGCAGTGTGCAGACTTGCAATTGAAGCAATGTACGTACAAAAGAGGAGGGATGAATATCAATCAAGAATTCCTCCTGCCTGATTTTAAATTACATTTCTGTGTATCAGATTCTCCAGGGTAAAGCTAATGTAGAAAACAATGCAGCCTTCATGTCACTTGGACAAGAGCAGGATAGCACAAAGGGAATCTGGAGCCTAATATACAGAAGAAGTAAAGGACTAAAACCTGTCCTTAACTGCGACATCTACACATCTTCTAAATACCTCCAGGGATGGTGACTCCACCATTTCCCTGGGCAGCCTGTTGTAATGCCTAACAACCCTTTGGTGAAGATGTTTTCTTAATATCCAGTCTAAACAGACAAGATGATCTGTTCCATAGCCTCTCCTGGGACTGAGTCAGACTGACAGCTCTGTAGTTCCCTGAATTCTCCTTCCAACCCTTTTTATAGATGGGCATCACATTTGCTAACTTCAGACTCACTCTGGACAGATAAAACAGAAAGGCAACAATATGGCCTTCATGCAATATGGAAAGCAAAGTACTGAAAACTGAAAAGCACAATAATAATAAAAACAGGGATTAAAGTGATAATTTTTTAGTTGACGGGCTTTGTTAGCAAAGCTACATTAATCTAATGGGGAACCTGAATTTCATGGAGGGAGTCTGTATGCTGCCCTGGGGTTACTGGATTGAATAATTGACAGAAAATGAAAACACAATGGCATGCAGGATGATAAAGTACATTGTAAGTCTCTGGCACCCCAGTTTTTTTGAAATTGCTCCAATCCTACCAACACATTTCTGAGGGAGGCTTTGTCTTCATCCCTCGCTCCTGCGGGAGAGCAGGCTGGTACGTGTGAGTCAGACCAATTCTGGTAAGTCAGCTTGGATCAGATATGGGGCAGAAAAAAGCTGCTCCTCCTGGAGCACAGTGTTATCTGGTGGGTACAGCTACATTAAAGAGATATAGCCATTCTGGCCAGGAGATTTATTAACTCTTCATCTCCCCAGGCTTCATCTCACGGGGTTTGTACAAGGGCTGCACTGGCTTCCCAGGCAGCCTGCTCATGGAAAGGAGGCAGGGCAGCTCTTTCATCTCCTGGGGCAGAACATGCCCTCACTGAGTCTCACAGCCCAGGTTAATCAGGAGGCAGCATATATGAAAAGGTTTTGTAGACCTCTTTACTGGGCAGATGTGGAAACTTGTAAATGATAGCTATGGGCAAATGGGGTTATCAAGGTGTACCCCTCGGGTCTGGCTCAGGAGCTACATCAGCATGAAGACCACATCCAAGGACAGAGCTTCTCTCTTGCTTGCCTTCCCATTTCTACCAGCCAGAGTGCTCTGAATCATGGGAGAAGCTGAACTTTTTGGTATTGGACGTATCCTACAAGCCATACCAAAATAAAAGTATGTGAGGTGTTTAATATATAATCAGCTTCAGCACAGCTGCAGACTCATCAATGATTATGTTCTTGGCTCTCATTTTGTAGGCCGACCTTCAAAGTCAGCTTTGGTTTTTTGATATAATTGCTGTAATAATACCTATCATCCTGTTAATGTAGAAAGCTCAGGTATTTGGCATTCAGGTCAATATGTCATACATAGATAGTCCCTATTTTTGTACACTGCTTGTTAGTATAATGCTCAGGAATGGACTAATGTCATGTAAATAATTTCATCAGGGCAAGATTATTAGATCTACTCACCCCCAAACTCACATTATTTTTAAAAGCTATATTTCAATTCATAGGAAGGCTGCACATGTAAAAGGCTGCCTCACAGCCAATCTGCACTTTTTTAAAAAGTAACCCTTTAGGAGGGTGTAATTTAATTTGTAATTTCTTTGTCTCCAACTCAGTGGAGCATGAAAAAGACACTTCCTCTCCCAAACCCAACCAAGCACACAGGTGGAAGCCAACTCAGGGGAAAGCAGCACACAGCAGCCTCACAGGCCTGGGTGCTGAACAGTGTGGCCATATCTTGGTGTCCACATTAGCAATCCAATCCCTACCAAGAGTTTAATATGTTAGATCAATGCTCCTCCCAGTTAGGTTTATAGAGCTGTGGAGACTTATAATTAGTTCATAAATTCTTTTCCCTAAGTCATTGCTAAGGCTCTTATCAGTAAGAAATTATTTGGCTTTTCTGTTTTAGGCCTTTTCCACTAGGGTCCTGTAATTTTTGGTTGCCTTTTACTTACATAAAGAGAGTTTATTTTCTACAGAATATCTTCTATTTTACTACAAAAATATTTCCTTTTTTTTTTGGCATAAACATTTGAATGGAAGTTTTTTCATTGTTCTGGAAGAGACATCAGTACTATTGCCTTTTTTATCCAAAAGAAAAATCAGTCAAGGAATAGGTTAAATGACTTATTTTGGTTTGTGTTACAGTAGTGATGAGAGGTATATGCTGGCAGATGTGACCTTGGAGGCCAATGTTCTGGGCACCCTGGAGTCCCACAGGAGCAGAGGAAAAGGACAAAGCATAAGAGAACAGGATGTCCTTTGGGCTTTGGACTGTCTCAGGTCACAGGCTGCCCTATGTCTGCAATGTGCTGCGCACGCTAAAAGATGCTTAAATGTCCACATGTCTCATACTGCAGGGTAAGGTACTGCCTTTAATTCTTCTGTATGAGTTATAATTCTGCTCCAGAAAAATGCCTTGAAATTGAATTCACACTGGGAGGAGGCAAGAAGTTGGAGAAGTACAGCCCCCTCTATGTATTTTAATCAAATGTGCCTACAGATTATTCTAAGGGAATACAGAATATGTGCCCAGAGACAACAAAAAGACATTTTGTTATTATTATCATTTTGATTGTTATGGTTATTACCAGGCATTAATTTATTTTAACTATGAATTTCTGACTGAGTTCCTCAGTGAGTCCTTTTTGAGTGCCTCAGTTCCTGCATAGGTGTGTCCATCAGCTCAGGGCAGGGGATTGCTGTTGGATTGTTCATATGTGGGAAGAGAGAAGAAACTTGGAGAGTGGTGAACAAGAAATAAGAAGTCAAGGTAAACACTTCCCTGCTTTTTGAAGGGTCCTAACTGAAAACTGGTGTATAGGGTGAGGACTTTATCAAGAAGCAGATCATCATCACTATACTTCAGTTCAAAATAGGGCAGCACCTTCAGCTTGTGATGATAGCTGACTATTTGAAAGGACTTGAAAGGCTTTTTTGAAGTATTTGAGACTGAAAACTTTGGTATGGTTTCCTTCTGATATGGACATAGTTATGGGGCTTAATCCTGCCTTACTTCAAGATTTGTTTAATATCCTCATATTTACATTAAATTGGCCAAGAAAAGGCTGAAGTTGAGGATATGAAGACTTGCCCACTATTCACGATTCTGGATGGGAGCCTGATTTATTTTCATTCCAAGTTGCCTTGGCTTCGTTGCATTTTCAATATGGAACAAAGGTATTTCTGTATTTAAATTATTTTTTAAATAGATCTAATTCTAATTGTATAAGGGGAAGTTTTATGACACAGACATGTTATATTACTATCTCTATAACAGGAATCCAGAACTATTAATCAGAATTGTCCAAATAAGAGTAGTTACAGTGAGCAAAGGGCAGAAAATGGGGAAAGGAACAGACAGAACCACAGCTTCCTCTCTGCTTCAGAGAGCATGCAACTGTCCCAAATATAAAGATCAAACAAAAATCTTCACATTCACTGCAATTTGATATAGGCTAAATTCACTTTAGGCTTACATACCCATCAGATTGCATCAGCTTTTTCATCTTTGCTGCAACAGGAAACTTTGATTTGATTTCCAAGGGACTTGAGTTTGGGTTCCTTCTAAATTAAGTTGAGTATTAGGGCCACTGAAAACTGCAACTGAGCTCTTCTATCCTCCTCCATTCAATTTCATGCCTCCAATTTCTGTGTTTCTGATGAAAGGGATGTTTACTACCAGGCATCTCACTTGAACAGATTTGGCAAGTTGCTGAGAAATGTAAGTTGCAAAACATGTGATATGAATGATTTTTTTCTCCATCAAAAAGATTTTATATAAAAGTGAAGACAAGTCGCTGCTTTTGCTCTTCCTAATTACTGGATGTAAGACATTAAACATTGAACTGGAAATCCAATTACATGATTATTAATCAGATGCATTTTTTTCAACTTGGGGGAAAGAAGGCTAAGTGAAACATGAAAGTCCACTGGGAAACACCACCAATTAAAGCAATTAAAAAAAAGACATGGAATCCTTAATTTTTACACTTGGCTAGAAAGTTGATTGACTGGGCTTGACTCTCCTGGGAGTGGGTATCCTGGGCAGTTTTTTATTTGCTTCTTGCTATCAGATGTTTCTGTTTCCTTATGAAGAATAATTAATTTTCTTCGCAGGAAAATTTACTTATTGTGATATGGGTATTTGATCAAGTTTAAAATGTTTGATCAGGTTAAGCGATGCCTGTCATTTAACATTTCCACTCATGGGGAGAAGCACATATTTCCTCCACTCCTATTCTGCAGACAGACTTTCTGACAGCTGAAGTGTAGCCAGTAAATTTCTTTTCCATTAGTTGCAAATTGTACAACAATATACTAAAGTAATTACACCATAAATCTTCTTGCCTTGAAGTTAGGCTCTGCGGTACACACTCATAAAATAGTGCAGTAGCAAATAAAATCACTGCATCTGTGAATATTTGTCTTGCAATAATTTTTCTGAGGGTGGTCTATAACAGTGACAAATGCGAATTAAGAAGGAACTGAAAAGAATCCAGAGTTTCTTAGTTTGTATAAGAGAGGGGTTATAGTTCTTCAATAATTAGGGCTACCTTGGATCTGCATATGGGTCAAAGCAAAGATTATTGCCAACAGTCTCCTTAGATGTGCATTAAGAACTGAATATAAAATTCCCTGGATCATCCAGGGTAAGGTGAGTCTTGTTGAAGATCTGAGTTCAAGAGAGTGTTTAAGGACCTTAGGAGTGCACCCAGTGTAGACAGAATACCTCTAGGATGAATATAACCATAAAGCTCTAAAACGCTTTGAATATCAGGGAAATGCAAATGGGAATATTTGCACAAAAAGAAGTAACTGCCAATACCTCTATTTTTCTTAGCTCTCCAGGAAAGGACAGACAGGTAATGTACCCAAAGCACTCTCTGGGCACCTGAATGTGAACAGGCATCATATAGCATTCACCATAGTGTTGCAAACTATGGCAATAAAATTATGGTTTCTTGGCAGTTTTGTTCCCAAAGCCAAGGACTTCCCTGGAGATAAGTCTGCCTGTAACTCCTTGAATTGTGAAATAGGAAAGTTTCGTTCCTTTTTTTGGGGAGAAGATGGCAGCAGTGGTCCTGTCCCATCCCATCCTCCTTCTCCAGGTGGGCTACCAGATCGTCAGGTTTTTACATTATATTATTTATTTTATATTATATTGCTGAAGAGCTCTGGATCCAGCCCTTCCACTGCCAGGCTGGATTTATAGGAGTGCATGTCAGGTTTAATTTGCTACAGTGTGTATGGAACAGCAGTCAGAATGTGTGAGCTTTGTCTCTCCCCAGAGCAATGTCAGTGCTGCCATTCACTCCTCTGGAATAAGGGGCAGCCTTTTTAGAGATATTTCCAGCTTATTTGTGAGTCATTTCCAGGACCATATCTTGTGCTTTGGGGGCATAGAGGAAGAGGGGGATTATTGCTGGAGAAAACAGTGCAGAAAAAGCTTATGCTGAAAAAGTCAACACTGGGGCTTCTGACCCTGCATAACACTGCAGCCATGGATCAGTCACAGCAGCAGGATCCCAGCAACCCCAGAGAAGTGGAGTTTGCTCTTCTGGGAATAACTACCCTCATGCAAACAGCATGTCATATAGACAGCATCTCTGACTGGGTCTTGAAAGCTTGAAACAGGCATTTGACTGATTCATCCGGGAGCCAGCCATGTACAGAGCACCAGAGAGATTTTCTCTACACAGGAAGTGCATTTGATTATATTCACTATATTTGGTGTGATTTGCTGCACTCAGATATTCAGCTGCAATTAGGTGGCTAGAAACTCGTCATTAATCTTGACTCTATGCTGCCTATCAATCTGTTCCCTGACATGGCACTATTCTGAATATTTTGATGAGAAAATATCCCTGCTTTGGAGAAGTTGCTGATGGCAGGATTTCTGTCTGCATCTCCTATCAATATCTCTTCTTTTCAAGGCTCTTTAGAGAATCATCTCTCAATGAGAATGATTATGTCTCTTGTCTTATTCAGAGATCTCTCAAAGCCATGCTGATCTCGTGTCTGGATACCCCTCAAAATTATTTGTTCCTTTATACCTAAGTATATTCCTTGATGAAATCTCTGACTTTTTTTTTTTCTCACCTAAGATTTCTTAGAATGATCAGATTCATCTAAGTTACCTCCTTCTGCTTTCCTTCTTCCTAAAAAGACTCATATTCTTGTTGCCCTTATTATCTTAGCCACTAAAAGGAACCCCAGGAAGGCAACAGCTGCTTGGGTCAGTATAGTTTGTACAGTTTCATTCTCTGTGTGTTTGTATTTATGTCTTATACTTCTAAGTATATTAGCCAATTTCAGCTAATTTAGATGAAGGGGCACAGGACAGTAGGACTTGGGATAATTGAATTCCCATGAGGTTTTGGAACACAGCATCTACAGATTGTGCCAAAGTGAAAACTAAGCACTCTGAGAAATTGTATTTATTCCTTGGTGGTACATCTCTTGCAGGATAGTTTCAAAAGGAATGAGGAGCCCACTGGACTCACTTTTAAGCTGATATATTGGGGGTGTAGAGCTGTGTTAGCTCTCTGGTATGGGTCAAAGTCACCTCAATGGCACAACAACGCTACTTGTGAGATGATTTGAGCCACAGCTTTTCTACCTTGCTTACATTCTGCCTCATAAAATAGCGCAGAATTGAAAGAGGGAGTGTGGTCTCCACTGGAGACATCTCTGTAACACCAGAAACTGAGTACAGACAGAGCAAACCCCACCATGCGACACTGAAATGAAATGCAGCACAGCCTAAGCAGGGTCAGCCATTTCTTCAGCCCTTGGTCAGTGAGCACCTCCAGCCTTTGTGCAGTCACTATTATTTGTATAGACTGAGCATGCAGGAGCTCAATGGTTGTTGATGATCCCAGGAGCCTGCAATGTGAACATCTGAAAAAAAATGAAGAGATTCCACTTCATGGAGATAATATGTCCCTCTGTATTTTTGTTTTCATTTTACATATCATTGTTCCCTCATCTTTACTGCCTCTTGGGAGAAAAAGAAAATATTAAATGCCTCATGTTGGGCAAGAGAGAATAATTCAGAGAGATTTTCACCTCAGTACAAGCCTTCAGAGGTGGTATATTGCAGCAGATATCTCAAGGCTTGGAGAAAGATACAGAGATTTTAACTCCAGATTGAAAACTTAACTGAGAGCACCTTCTCCAGCATGGGTGGATTTCAGAGGAGCCATGGAGTCAAGCTGCAGGGAATTAATCTGGTCTCTCTATAGATATGGAGCAGGAATAGAGGAAATGTTGGAGCTGAGCTTTCTGCTGACCCTCCTAGAAGATGGGAAACTCTGGTCTTTAGGAACTAGAAAGCAAACCTGCAGTAATGGCTGCATGCTGGCAGCTTCCCACAGTGAGTTATATCTTCATTTTGCTGCAGAAAGTGCTTTAGCAAAGCTGTGGAGTGTGGCTGGGGAGTACCATAGCCTCTAACAGGAATGCCAGTGTGGGCTGTCCAAGGGACCAGACTTGAGATAGAAAAGTTTGCTTCCTCCACCTTCTTCAATGTCACAAGAACTCCTGAGTGAGAAAAGCTGTGACATGCTGGGAGGAGCCTTTCTTTTTGTTTTCCCCTACACCTTCCTCATAATTAGCTCAGTTGTTGTCTGCCAAGACCTGGACTTCTGTCTGAAGTGCTGAAAATGTCAAGGCTTTTCTTATGTTCCTCACTATAAGAAACCACAAGCAGCAAATCCAGCCAGTCTTTTTTCATTATGCAACATTATGAAAATAATTTCTCCATTTCCATAGGCTGGTGGTGCCACTGATTGTGCTTTTCTCTGGCAGTCGGCGCCAGACTTATCCTTTCAACCACACCTCCTCTCAGCTGTGTGATTTGTTCCTTGACACTCACTGTAAGAACACAATTTGGACTGCCTGGTTTTCTCCCTTCAGGTATCCTATCAGGCTTACACTTTTGTAGGAACTCACGACATTCTTTTGTTGTGGCAGTGAACAACAGGGTTTCAAATGGCTAAAATGAAACATGGAAATCTCCTAAAAATGCAAAGTGTCAATTTTTCTTTACCATTGTAATGTTAGACCCTGCTCTAGATGTAAAGAAGATGGGCCATTCCTCTTTGCTGGAGGTTTCAGGGATCTTGAAGCTAGGTCCCTGGAGTTTTGTTGTGGTTAAGCAAAATGCATTTACTGCCAAAGGGCAATAAAATTAAGAAAAAAGTCAATAGTAAATAATGACAACTATTTCTCTTATTTGAGGCCTACAAAGCAACAAAACTGAAATTGTCTTCAAGCAGTCACAAAATAGAATTTGTGCAATAAAACCCCAAAATCAACCTAACATCTCTTCCTAACTGGAACGGCAAGAATCTGAAATTCTTTTGGTTATGAGGCATAATATACCAGATTTAGAACTGTGTAACCCAGTCCCAAAAATGGTCAAACTATGGAAAGCAGTTTGGAATTTGGCCTAATCCAAGGACTTAAAACCTATGCATGTGTTTAAGCACATTGCAAAATTGTTAGAAATCAGGAGCTTTCTCTGCTTTAGTTGCTGGGTGCTGAAAACTCTCGAGTGTCTGCAATGGTAGATCATGAATAAGACAATTTTCTTGACTTGGTGCCTGAAACTACTGAGTCTGTGAGCACTCCCAGGAAACCTATCCAAGGATTGATTAGAGAATCAGCACATCATGAGACCCTCTGGGAGCCTTCCTTTAGTCCTTCATAGATTGTAAGGCTCCGGGCAGCTGAACGTAAGTCATTAAAGCTCCTAATTCTATCCATTAGTACACTCATTAATATTTCTCAGTAACTTGGGATACAACATTTCTCATTACAAGCTTAGAAAAGTTTTCCATCTAATTTTAACCTAGAGATAGCTGTAAGGAAGCAAAGCTCACCAGTGAGTGGAAGAAAAACTTTTCTGTGAAATTTAAGTTTGCAGAATCTCTCCTTCTGGGCAAAGCAGTTAGAAGCATTTTACTTTAGAGATTAAAATCTTCCATGAAGTTGTTGCATGTAGCGATATTTAACTTTTGTCATTGGGCTCAATGTTCCAGCCTGGAGCATATTGAACTGCTAACAGTAAAACAATGAACTTTTCACAGCAGGTCCCAAAAGGAAAAACAAAGCAATACCAAGAAAAACTTCTGGGACCTTAGGAACTGGATAAACATTCTGCTAAATTGTTCATATGCTCCAGAGATGGATGCCATTAGAAGACAGCCAACTTGAATAATTGCTTTTGAGTAGAAAAACAGAATTACAGGATCACAAAATATTTGAAATGGGAAGAGACTTCCTGAGGTCTTCTTATCTACCCCCTACTCAAGCAGGTCCATCTAGAACCAGTTGCATGGGATGATGTCCAGATGACTTTTTAATATCACCAAGAGTAGGATCTGTTTTCTTCCATATTCCATATTCTTCCATATTCCATATTCAAATGCATAGAGATATTAATATTCTTTTACAACTTATATGAATAGAGATTATATATGTGCATTTATATATATATAAACACTCATATATGTATATATGACCATGTATTTTAACAGAAACATCAAGATGATCAGCAAGAATTTGATGATTTGCATTTACAAAGATATTCTGTAAACTTGAGTAAAAAAGGCCTGAGCTGTTTGCTTCCACTGAGTAAAAAAACCCTTCAGTGCTAGCCCAAGCAGGAATGATAACTTCTGGCTTGAAATGGTGAAATTGTTAGTGTTCTAAAGCAAATAAATAGCGAGCAACAGGTCCTCATCACTTACTGTGCTGAGTTCAAAGGCTAAACATTTTCATCTTAGCCATACATGAGAAAATTCATTAAGCAGATTTTTTATTTAAAAATAATAAAGTTCATTTATTCCTAAGAGGAATTTATGGGAGTAAAGAAGTAGGGGCAGGGAGCTTAAGAGACTTAGAGGTCTGTAGGATGTACCCTGGACTGCCAAAGTCAATATTCCCTTTGTACACAAAACAAAGAGTCCTCAGGCTCCAAAAACAAGTAGAACTCACTTTCTGTAGGCTTTTGGTTTAGCTTCCCATCTGGGATGTAGAATTTTGCATCTTGTATGCCCAGCAACACTACTGTAATTTGATTTTCTCTTCAGTGTTCTCTACCCACTTGGATACTTATGGTGCATTCCTGCTGATAGTAGGTTGGTCATTTCTCCTCTCTCTAATTCCTTAGTTGTGCTGACAGTCACTGAAAGCTCAGTAGAACTTTCTGGGTAAATCCTGGATGGGGCAAGACTAGAGCAGTGCTGGAGTGTATCTGCTGAGTAGAGACATCCAGACAAAGACACAGCAATATAGTCAGAGGAATGAGGTAGAGATGGCCCATGGAGACGGTCCAGCCTGGGCAGAGTGCATTGAATACCACGTATTTTAAGATTTTTTCTTGGAGGACTCTCTTAGGGTACTTGTGGTGCCCTGTGGCTGTGGAGGATTTCTCAGCCGATGATACCTTGCCCAGAAAGAGCTGATGTGGAGGTATCTGGTATCTTCACTGACAGTTCAGGTGTCAGCAGCACTTCTTCCTGAGCACAGCAGCACTGGGGATGTGAGCAGAGCCTCTTCTGCTTGATCTCTCCCTTCCTGCTGCTGCATTCACTCACAGCCTTCCAGCCCTGGCAAGTGTGTGCTCACCAAGCGCAATTGAGGCCAGCAGAGCTGGCTGACAGAGAGGCTTGGGGCAATGCTGACAGGCCAGGCCAGCAGCTTTCCTGGCAATCCAAGACAAATTTCCCCTATGGATTCAATGAGACTCTTGGCACAAGCAAAACTCAGAGGATTAAAAGACACATCTTCTGTCTCTGCCTCCCTGCACTTGTGTTCCTCCAACACTGCAGGCACCTTTCTGCCTCAGCTCAGAACTCCTTGTTCTTCTGGGACTTCTGCACAGTTGAGGACTTCAAAGCCTTTACTTAATTTGTGTTTGCACTTCCAAGCACTGAACTAGGTTGTGAGGTAGAGGTAGGTTTCTTCGAAGCATTTGTGTATAAACATGAAAGTTACGAACTTCTGCTCCTTGCTCCTTTCATCTTTTCAGGCTCACAGATAAAATGCATTAGGGTTTTTGCACTTTACAGAAAGTTTCAATAAAAGAGTGACTCAGATATTCTTCCGTTGAGCTTCTTTTCTCTTTCACAATTCCTTTTGTTTTGGCTTTTCTCCCTTTCCCTTTTTCTTCTGCCTCCCTTCTTATTTTCTCCTATCTAATCCTTCTCAGCACAAGTTTCAGATGGTTTTGGTGAACATATTTTTGAGTTGTTTTGTGGGGCATCAGAGCTCTGCACCTGGAGTCCTCATTTATTTCAGCCTCCAAATCTGTCCACTATACAGTTCCTGTCACCTCTGATGTGGGTGGAAATTTGTGCAAAAGGGATTATTTTCAGTATTGTGTTGCCAATTTACCTCCAGGTAGCCATGGGGAGAGGTACTAAGGATGTCTCTCCAGTGATAACAGAAAGAGCACAGAAGATTAAAATTTCCAGTTTTCAGATTCTCCCCACTCCTTCCTCTCCTTGGGAGGGGATTCAAGCTCAAGGAATATTTCAACAAAAAGGTGAGAATTAGAACAGGATTGGCAATGATCTATCTCAAAGGGAGATTCCATTGAAAGCTGCCATATCATTCAGCAATACAGGAAAACTTCTGCTCTCTCAGGTTCTCAGCAGCTTTCCAGCTGCCTTTTCTGTAGCTTTTCAGACAATTTGGTCTATTTACACTAGTTAAATTTCTTATATGGATACCAACTGGAAAGGAGCTTTATAAGGCCTATAAAATAGCACCAGTAATTTTAACTGTTGGTACACACACCTGCACGTTACAGTGCCTGGGTAATTGTAACAAAGATGTTAATATCAAGATTAGAGGTAGGATCAAGGAGTCCTGAGACATTTTGTGTTTCACTCACTAGAACAAAGATAGAGAGAAGCTGCAAATATTCAGGTCAGTGACATGTGATATTTATTTTGCTGAGCCTTCTGTTAGTCCCAATTTTCTTTTTATCTTCTGACCAAAATCTGAGCAATGAATACCCTAGTTACAAATATCTTTCAGATATTTAGGCATCAGGAATTCTGTGAGTGACTCACTCCAGTGACTTTCAGGATGAACCCCATAGGCACATAGCTCCTCTTGGAGGTTTTAATTATTTGCTTGACTTGACTTTTGTGCCAGCTGGAATCTGATAATTTAACTGATAATAATGTGTACTGTGCAGCTGTTTATCTTCCAGTACTTACTCTATGAAGTATTGTCAGAGATTTGCTGCTTCAAAGGTTGTAAAGAGCTTAGGTCCTTGAGGTATCCATTTATATATTCTTTTTCCTAATGTTGAAAGCATATATAGCTATAATTTAACCATTCTGTGCCTGAAACACATCTTTCTGAACCCCATTACAATGGCTTCAATGGCTTGTATATGGAGACAAAAATAGCCTTATATCCTGCAAAGTGATTAGCTCTTCTACGTGCTTGCCAATGTGACATTTGCCCACAGATATCTAAACAGTTTCCTGAGATTCAGATACTGGCCACACTGATTAGACTGGGCCAAGAATACAGTATATTAGGTGGATTTTACAACTATTATTTTAAAGAGTATTTTAATGAGGATTTTTCTTGTTCAGATTGTATCCACTGCCTTGGCATAAAAGTGCAATGCAAAGTTCCTTTTGAGGTTCACAAAGAATTCCTTAAAATTATGGTCAGATAGTTGCAAGCAATGAAATTACCCTCTCTCAGGTGAAAGGATGCAATTTTCTGCATACCTTTGTGCCAACCGTTTCCAGAAAAGATTGTTTAAGATAATCCATTTTATATTGCATTGCAGGTTGCTGGAAGCCCAGTAGCTTTCAATTTCTGTGGTTCAGCCAAGGGTAGATAAATTCTTTAAATATGAATTAGTATAAATGTACATTAATATTAAAAATTACTGTTGATTTCTGGGGATCTGTGACTGTACCTTTGCTTAATGAGTGACAGAGAAACCTTAAAAATCTGACTTTATGCCTGGAAGGAAGGCACTTCAGATGCTTCCCCCCCCCCCCCTTTTTTTTTAAAATTACCCTTGTTGCACTTTGCAGAAAATCTTCTCTGAGGTCTCTGGGGCATGGTGCAGGGAGGATCTGTAAGCCTGCAGGACAATATGACGATTATTTGAAGAACTCCCCCTTCTAATGAAGCTCCCCTCCTCCCCAGCCTCACTTGGCATCTGGACAGCAGCCACCCACATGTGGCACATTAAAGGATTAAGGCTTTAATGACAATTTTAAAATGCTGTTATTAAATGGGGACTTCCATCCTGTAGAACACTTGAAAAATAACATTTGTAAAACTGCTTCCTGAGCCATATATCCCCTTTTCCATTATCTCATCTATTTGTATGCTAATAATTCTTTTGCCTTTCTACTCTGTCTCTGCTTGAACAGTTCAATGCTGAATTCACGATTCTGTTTTGTGCTGTTAAGGTTTTGCTTCTATTTTAAAAAATGGTATCTCAATAATTATTAAGGATAAATTATTGAGAAAGCAGCAGCAGATGCAAAGAAAGGATGCTCTGTATCTAACACAGACTTTAAAAACAGGTAGCTTGGCAATATCCCCTATTATATATATACACATGTACACACACACACACACACACACACACACACACCCACCCACACACACATATATAATTTCCATACTCAGTTATCAGAACGCTTTCCTAGCATTTGATGCTTCACGTGAGACCCCAGACCAGTGGCAGAAAATGAGCATTTCCTCTCAAATTATATCTATAATGAATATCTAAAAATGTCTCTCAAGAGAAAAACATACCAGTGTATCTAACTACACTTCTGTGAGGGAATTCCTGCATATTTAGGAAGAATAACTCTGCTATCAGAGAAACAAAGTGAAAAGCAGACATATAATTTTGAAATTTTCTGCTTATTTGAAATGTTCATATAAGCTCAGTGTTGAGGTACATTAGTAAGCCCTGGACTTACTGAAACTTTACTGCCTGATGAAAGAATTTTTAACCAAAGTTTTCAGTATTTTTTCTGATGTAGACAGGACTCCCACTGAGCTTAATATATTCTTGTGCATCTCTAAATCTCAGTAAGGGTCTGGATACCCTGTCTTAGCCTGAGGTAATTAAGTTATATTAAATCCCCTGTAAGTCACTGACTCAATGAATGGTTTGGGCTGGGACAGACTTCTGGAGGTTGTCCAGCCAAATCTCCATCCCAAAACAAGGACAACTTCAAAGGCAAGTCAGGTTGCTCAGGGCTTTGGGCTGAGCTTCGAGAGTCCACAAACTCACTAGTCCTGTGATTCAGAGGTTATTGTCTTCCACAAAGATTTATTTCTTCATGTCCTTATGGTCTTTGTCCTTGCAGAAGAAGAGCATGCCTCCATTTCTATAAAATCCTTCAGGTAGCAGAAGACAGCAACAAGTTCCTCCTGAAGCCTCTGACTGACAGACTGAGCATTCCCTGTGCTTTCCTACTCTCCTCACACAGCCTGTGCTCCAGCCTGAAGTCCTTCAGCTGGGCCCTTGCCAGGATGTCAGAAAACGTGGTACTTGTGTGGCACACACACACACTGGTGAACGGGGACTTTTCTTGCAGTTCAAGTGACACTCCAGGTGTGTCTGAGCTCTGAGCAGTGATGGCCACAGCCAGACATATATACACTCTTATTTCCTGATCTCCAAATAAAGCTGTGTTGGTAATATCTGTTATCTGCTCCTTCACATCTCTGCAGAGGCCTGGCCTTGAAGGACTAATGGTGGCACGGTGAGTCTTCCTCTTTAATGTGGTGGTAAAATATTTAAGAGTTCAGACAATGGAAGTCATTTCAGGGCCTAGTTCATCATTGTTTCTCTCCCTCAGAAAACCCATCTTCAGAGAGCTGCTCCAAGGCACAGGGATGCCAAAAAGAGTATTTCCATTGATGTTTGTCCTCCTTGCTTTCTATTCTAAAGAAAATCCAATTTTCAACTAAACATTTGTTATAAAACATGGGCCAATTTCACTTCTCAATTACTTCAAGGAGAGATGATGCCAAGGCTGAGCTTCTGCTTTCATGAAAAACAACATAAAAAATCAGACTCCTTGTTAGCAACACAAAAAGCTCTGTATGGGGAAATGAGTTGTCCTTGGAATGGCACAACTATATTTTAGCCTCAGGATCTTTTTCTAAAGGTCACAGCACAATTTTAAGCTCAGAATATTGCAATGCATTTAAAAATCTGAGATCGAGGTTAAACAAGATCTACTAATGTAAAACAGAAATGAAGAAATCACATCTACCTTCTTCATGCCAGGATTGATTAATCCCAGGCATAAACAATTCCAAGCAGTGGGAAAATAAAACTGGCCTTTCCATGCCATGATCTTGGATTTCAGACCTTCTTCCTCACTGCACAGACAGATGATGAAAACCTCTCCAGTGAGGTGACTAGCTTAGGTGGATGAGAAGAGAGAGGTGATGTTGGTTATCGTAATTTTAGGGAGTGACTTTCAACACTGTTCTTCATTAGGTCCTCAGAAACAAACTGATGAAGTAGGGAAACAATAAATGGAAACGGCATGGGGAGATACTGGCTCTGCTTTGAGAGAAATTCAGAGCAAGGCTTCACCGCAGCTGAGAGTTTCTGTTTATAGCATAAAATAATGATGGGCTCATAATAATTTAGTTGTTAACTATTCTACAGCAAAATGTATGGTTTTGTTGGAAACATTTTTATCCTGGAGAAAACACCTTTGTTAAAGTATTTGAACCTTCAAAACATTCCAGTCGATTTATGTGTACGATGGTAAATCCTGTAAAGCACTCTCATCCTTACTAAAGGATCAATGAAATTGAAACTATCTCAGTATGCAAGTATTGACATTTATTCCTAGCACTGATTTAAACTGTAAAGGCCTATTAAACTAGAG
This sequence comes from Petroica traversi, assembly GCA_025920805.1. NCBI lineage: Eukaryota > Metazoa > Chordata > Aves > Passeriformes > Petroicidae > Petroica > Petroica traversi. Next base: position 9,155,215 of record JAHLSL010000018.1, on the reverse strand, counting down.
ATCAAAACATCTACCAAGGAGTTCACTTAGCTCTTAAAAAATACAGTATTTAGAAGATAATATAAGGAAATGATAGAAAATACAAGTTTACAATGTAATTAGTGATGGAAGTTTAATAGGTGTTCAGTGCTCTAAATCTTGCCAAAGAGAAAATGCCTTGGACTTTGCCTTTAGAGAGAATAGGATGAAAGACAAAGTTTTTTGGCACTTTTGCAAAAATAGGAGAGTTCTGTGAGAAGTTTGAATCAGTACTGAATGTGAAATCTGGGCGTGAGTCCTAATCTGATATCTTCATCATAAAACAGTCCTTCCTTGTGCTGTACAGAGATGGGGATAAGATATTCCAAATAATCCCCAGACTGTGTACTTGAATTAAGGAGAATAAGGGAGGGGACACCACCATGCAGGCAGCTGTAGAGTGGCATGAAGATAGATGGTGTCTGGGATAAGATAGGGCTAAAAGAAGAGAAGCAGCATGATGTTTTTTTCCATTACAGTGAGTCACTTAAAGCAGGAATACACACACAAACTGAAGATTTTTTTGTTTCAACTGGCACGAAGAAGTCATATCAGCAGCCACACAATTAAAGCAACCTGGCTCCTCTCATGCACAGGGAGCAATTGTTCCTTTCCTTGCAGAAGGAAATGCACTCACGTGTGCACACACACACTTAAAAATGCTTTAAAAATGTTATATTTGACTTCCTGGCTAGTTCGAAAATCCTCTTCAAAAATAGCTCTTATGACTGCAGGCTGGCAGAGCTGTTCCTGCCTGGATTTAAATGGGAAAACTCAATTAGAGTTTGAATCTGTTGCACTGAAATGGAATTGTCTCTTGCAGGCAGAGCTCAGTCACGGACACAGTAGCAATGAATGAGAGAAGAGGGAGAGGAGGAGGCTGTGCCTTTGTGGAGGGCAGGTTGAGGGGGCTCTGAGCTAGAATGTTCCATGTCCTGTCACTCTGAAGAGGAAATTTCATTGCACTTCTCCAAGCGTGTTCAAGGAACAGCAGCTTCAATCAGGGTTTTTCCTGGAAAGGGCCCTGCTGTGTCTGGGGGTGGCAGGCTCTGGGCACTGAGCAGCTCAGAGGCACAGAGCACTATCTTGTTCCATGAGGATGACCGCCCTCCTTTACTTCCTCTCTCTGGCTTTGAAAAAATATCCACCCCTCCCCAGGCTCTTTCCATCAGCTTTAAGGTTGTTATTTGTATTTCTGTGGTCTAGAAATATTTGTGAGGATCTTGGGAAGGCTGGAGTTTGGGCTCAGGATAAATGGCTTTTTGGTGGCAGGTTCACCACAGGGTCCCCCTCTCCCTCCCTCCTTGTCTCTCCCTGTGTCTCACTGCACTTTCATGTCTCTCCTTGTGGTTTCCACAGCAGGCTTTCAAGCTGTGAGGGGAGACCCTTCAATACTGCCTCTACTCCAAGGAGCCCTGAGCTGGCCTTAATGTTTTTCTCATCATTGTGCACTGAGATGCGTCTAGAAATGACCTGCTCCCCCTTGCCTCTCTTACCTGGGATCTCAGCCTCAGCCTTAGCTTTCACTTGCCAAGTCATCTGTGTTAAACTGCTCCTCATAAATAGCTTATATCTGTGGCTTGTATTTGTGTGTGAGGGGGAGAAAACAGGTTCATTTCCATCAGAGCAGCTGGCTCCTCTGATCTGCCACCTGGAAACCTGGCTGACAGGGAACGTTTGTCTGCAGGCAGGGCAGACCTGTGCTTCTCCAGCTGTGCCATCTCTGCTGTCACCCTGCTGGCAGGGGGCAAACTTACCCCTTCCCCAGTCCTTTGGGACCTGCTGGACACTTGGAGTGGATGTTACGGGTTGGGAAGAAGATGCACAACTCCTAGCAGTGCAGCAGGCTCCAGGGATTCTCTTGCAAAACCTGCAGTGAAGAGATTCACGTGTTTTCATTGAAGCAGGCCAGGAAAAAGGCTTGTGCATGTGTGGGAGGGGATTCTGGGCAGGCAGGGCTCAGGCCAGCTCTGATTCCCTGCCCTCCCTTGACTCTGGTATTCGGTGCCATGGACACCCAGCTGGAGATATCCATGTGGGCTATACTGCCCTTTGTCCAGGGGAGAAGGATGACATTAATTGTTTTGTTGCTGTCCTTGGGGAACCTGTTGTAGAAGAGGTGTTTATGTCTTCCTTTGAGCACATTGTGCAGGTGTGACCAGACAGAGATGAAGGAGTTTTGAGAGCCACATGCGCAGAGGAGCCCCGGGTAAGGGTTAGTGCCCTGCAGTGATGTGGTTAAAGCCTGTCTATCCTTCGAACAAATGCTGGTTAATGCTGTAGAACTCCTCAGTGCAGGCTCCTGCTGCTCATGCTTGCATGGATGAATGCACCTGCATGGTCTGAACTGAGGTGGTGTTGCATGAGCTTGGGTTACCTCCCTTTGACATGGGGCAGCCAAGGGATGTTTAATGAAATGGGCAGTTGCTGTAACAGCACTCTCCACACTCTGAAGAGATAATGGAATTTTGTTTTCTACCCAATTTAGCTTTTGGATTTTTTTTTTTTTTCATCAATAGGTTGGGATTTTCTTTGGTGTCCGTTTCAAAAGAATAAAGGAGAGAATTTGGAAAAAATGCCATCTGTGATTTCTGATAGCTGGAAAAACCAAGGGCAGTTGGCAAGGCAAAAGCCACGGCTCTGTGGTCCAGGGGAATTTACTGAGAAGGGCATTCACATGCCACAGTCTGTGGCAGTTTTGCAGGAACAGGGAGGAACCCATCTGTGCCACAGCTGTGATGGGGCCATCACCTACCTGATATCCTGGGGCTGAGTAGGGCCCTCAGCAAATAAACTAGAGCTTACTGAGATGGGGATATTTTTCTCACTGTAACAAATCCCACAGATTTTCTGAAACAAGCAGGAAAATATTCTGGAAAGATCTTCTGAGAAAAACTAGCTGAGCTGTGGTGGCAAAATGGTGAAAATGAAAACCCAGCTCCTGGCTGAGACTGTGGCTCCTGCAGCAAGAGTGGTGACTGCAGGTCCAGGGAGAGACCCCAGGATGGAGGTGGGGATGAGATGGGAACAGGCATCAAGCCCAGGAGGGAACTGTTCTGGTCACGCACTGCAGACACCATCCACGTGGCCAGCCCTGCCTGCAGCAGAAGCTTTAATGATCTCAGAAGAGAAAGAGCTAAAACGAAACTCAGAGCTTTGCTCTGAGCTCCTCTAGAAAGAGGTGCCAAAGAGGGCACAGGCGCTCGCAGTCAGGGCTGTGTGCAGGGCCCGCAGCTCCGGGGGCAGGGCTGCTCCCTGCCGAGCCGGGGCTGTGCACAGACACCCCAGTCCCGCAGCAGGGCTGCCCGAGGAGCTGGGGCAGCCGGAGGCAGGAGAAGGGAGGTTCCCTGTCACTCTGGGCCCATGGGAAGAGGTGCCAGCAGGCAGCGGTGAGGCCCAGCAGGAGCAGGTGAGGAGAAACCAGCGCGGAGCGTCAGGCGGTGGCACCGGCTCTGTGCAGCCACAGAGCCCTCTTGTGTTGTCTGCTGGGCTGCGGACCAGCCACGAGAGCAGCTTGTTCCTTTCACGAGACCAAGCAAGGTAAAAAAAAATGGGTGTCTAAGGTTTATTTTTCCTTGTTTAGGAGTTTTCGGCTTGTGGGTGTTTCTAGAAGGCAAGAATGGGAGGAGAGAAATGATCCCTTGTCTGTAGAAGAAGGAGATATATTCTGTACAACTTCTGAAGAGCCATACATCAGGAGCAAGAATTTACTCTGGAGCTGTTCCCATGTGCTTACTATTATTAATTGATTGATTTTTCAGACAATATTATGGCTTCCTGCAGAAACCCAAGTTCCAAGAACTTAATTGTTGCAGCCAAAAGAAATCTGTAAAATATGTTTTTCCAGCAACAACAACAAAAATCCTGTCCATTTCTTAATGTGGAAAATAGATTTATTTTTTTTCTTTAAAGTAAAATGCAAAAAAAAAATTACTCTTTGGCTGAACCGTCAAATCTCTGAAGGCTTAAAGTCCAGGCAATCTTCCTTTGGACCCAGCTCCCTTCACTGCTGTCTCTGTTTAAGGAAATCCACCTCAGGCACAAGGGCTTTGTGCACTGGAGGCTGATGAGGCACCGGGAAGCCCTGCTCCAGTGGAGTCCCCAGGGACACAATGCTGTCTTCTCCTGGCAGTCATACATCATTGGACAGGTTCCCAGGAATCACAAGCAGATGAAACCTTACAGGATCTTTTCCCTTGCAATGGCACAGGTATGCTTGCCTCTCTAATGCTTTCAGAAAGTATAAAGCCAGAAAGGATTATTAGATAATTTAAATTTGCTCACTGATGGTTTTGTGAAATGTCTTCTATTAACTAGACATTAATCACCAACAGGCACCACCAGCAAGGAAAAAAGATGCCATCAAAGCTAAGAATGCTTTAAAACTACTGTGTGAGGAAAAAATGGGGTAGAAAGTGATTGCGAAAACATTTTACCATGCTGCAGAAAAATGCAAAAGTTCCCTCTGTTGGCACTAAATTACAATGAATCTGAGCAGGGAGAAAATTATTTCCTGCATTGAGATCCAATGGTCTCCAAACCCCTGATAATACAAACAAGGACTGTGTGACTCAATCAGCCAAATACAGTGCAAGGGAGGTCTTGTTTTCAGTCACATCTACAAATGGCAAACAGAGCTGTATGTCAGAATCTGTTCTTTTCCTATTTACAATCAGTTGAAAAGACTCTTCTGTTCTAAAATGTTCATGAATTTAGACACAGGTGGTGAGAGTTCAGGAAGCTGATGTGCATTTTGGAATTTCCTATGCACTGAACTGGTTTTTCTAATAATTCAAGATGCTGTCACATTAAATAACATTATCCCAGTGATGATGCTATGTATGTGTCAGCTTCTGTTTCAATAATGTATCCTGCATTTTGGCTGCCTAGGATTAATTTTTGGATAAAAAATTGTTTTTCTTTACATTGCTGCCAGCATGATCCTATTTGAATTCAGTGTTGGCAAAAGAAATGTAAGAATGGGGAACCGTTTTAATGCTCCCTTTAGTTTAAAATGATTAGTTTACATTAATTTTCACCTGAGCTGTTGCTTTATCACCTTTCCAAAATATTTGGGTTGTTGTTTTTTTTAAAAGATTTTTCCTTCAAAGTTTAATTAAGTTAGTTTATGAAAATATTTTTACTCACTGCAGATTTGGGAAACACTGCATTATTTTAGAACCAAGTTCTTGGGTCTCTTTCTTTCTTGTCCTTGGAAAGATGTGTTCATCATACAAGACTGGGAAGTATACAGATTTGAAAAAAAATCAAAAGAGCTGAGTATTACAGCATGACTTTTTGGTATTGTGTTTTGTCAAGACAAATGAGGTGCTACCCACAGTGTTCTCTGTTATAGCTTTAGTAATGTTTTTTTTAGTGGGATACTTGGCCTGGCCCATGATAAAGGAAGTTATTATTTCATTTGTTTACTGATTGTGTTCTTGCAAAGCCACCTCTTCTCCTATCAGCTCTAATTTAATTGACTGCCTGTGTTATGTTCTTAGATTCACCATATGCTCTCTAATAGTATTTATTTCAGATTAATGGTAACAATACAAAGAGCAAGTGAATGCAAAGCCTATAGGAGAGGTCACAGAGCATCTTCTTGTGCCAGATGGTATTGCAGCTCTCCTGAAAGCTACCAGGTGGGTGTTGCAGAAACTTATATTCTTCTTTTGAATTTGAGGAAAATTTAAGGACCTTCTACTAAGTGATCCCTAAAGCCTCCCAGTCCAGAGAAAGAGAGAAGTGTCATTTAAGCAATCAGGGAAAGAAGGTGAGGTGCTCTGATTCTTGGCTTTAAGGAAGTCTGCAAAAAGGGCAGAATTTCAAGATTCATACCTGAAACATGGATTCTGCTTCTCGGATCCCACTCATCTCTTGTTTTTCGGTATGTTTCCGTAGATTACTTTAAAAAAGGGGGTCTTATTTGCAAGCTGTGTCTGTTTCATGTTACCCTTGCCAGAAGGTGTCTCACTTGCATGATCATTGCAAGGACCTGCATGTTCATTTACACTTTATGAACTATCTTTAAGTGCACTACATATTGCTAGCTTGGTTTAAGATGATGTATTGGAGCCAGCCAGCAAGATAATTAAGAGAATATATTAAGCTAACCTGGGAGTTGTGAGTGCAAGGCTTGAATAAGCACAGCACATCCCACAAATTCTATTTAGCAGCAGAAATATTTTTTCCTATGTAGATTGTGTTGAAAAGAGACAAAACCAATAAGGAAAAGGGAAAGAGAGAAGGAGAATGAAAGAAAAAACTGATGAGTGAAGGGAGAAAAGGCATTCGGGTACTGCAGTGATTGGAAGAGCTGAAGGAGATGGGAGAAGATGGGAGTTTGTGTGTAAGGAGCAGAGGAGGACTGCAGTCTGGATGGGAGAGGAGAAGGCAGTGCAAGGAGGGGATCTGGGGGAGATCTCTGATTAGAGATGATGTAACCAGGGAAGGGCACCAAGTGTCCCAGGCCAACAGCTCTGCCAGTTGTCACATCCCTGGGCTGCACTGATCCTTTATCCAGCTGGATCCCATCCATGAGAGATGTTCTTGCTGGGCTGAGTCCTGCCCTGGCAGGAGGCTCTGCAGCTCCAATTACAGAGTAATTAGCTCACTTGAGAGCAGGAGATATGATGGAACAAGGGGGACAGAGGAAAGCATAGCTAAGAAGTTGCTTTAATGAGTTTGGCTTTCCTCTTTGAAAGTTTGAAGACATGAAAGATGTTTTCAAGGAAGCAGGAAAGCTTGCTTAAGGAATGGATTATTCAGAGCTTAAAAATTGTTGATTGCAAATTGCTCTGTGTATGCTTTAGGTTGTTAAGTGTAAAGAGCTCTTAATAACTAAGCTAATAAACTCTTCAGTGTTTCACCTTGATATTTTTATTTATGTCTTCAGAAATATGCTAACTTGCTGCATAATTAGCAAGACATATTTCCTCTTGGAGAAAATGGCAAACACACTTAAAAATGTCTTCAACATAGCAAGAAGTGGGGAATTTTTTTTTCATTAATTTCATTGTTCTTTGATATTTTTTGTGTTTTCTGCTGTCCACAAGTGAACACAAACTTCATCTCTCTGATCTTTCTGGAATATCTAGCAGATCTCTGCATCCAAGTGACACATGAAATCTGATGACAATGATCTGGGGTGAAGGGAGGCACTTTAAGATGTGGATTAATTTAAAATGCTTTAATATTTAGGACTTTTTAAGATAACCCTAGCCAGTTAACTTGATTCCTTAATTCCAAATAAAAGCTCTTGCCATCTTCTGTTTAAAAACCAATTCATAGACTGACTTGCAAATAAGATCTTTTCCTGAGAAGGTGAGAGTTTACAGTGAGTTCCCTTTGTTTGGTGGGCAGAAAGATCTCTTGAAAAAACTGTTACCCAGCTACTCTTAATGCCTTTCCCCCAAGGCAGGCAGGGCATATTTGGGCTCTACTTATTGATCTGTGTTATGAAAACAATTACGGTAGCATTTATGAGCCTTGAAAGCCATAAGCCAAGATAATATGCACACTTCACTTAATTCAATAAGTTTGGTGGGGGGTATAATATGCCTCTTGGAGCATAGCTTGAGGAAATCATCTTGGTTTTCACTGCTTGAGGAGGCTCTGATAATGTATTTAATAACAACAACAATGAAAATGAGGGTACCTGGGTTATGTGGGGTTGCAAAACCTCTGCTCTCTGCTGTCATTCACACCAGCCTTGGCTGGTCTCTGTCCCTGCACCTGTGGGAAGAGAGGGAACACGTGCACCCCTGCCTTTCTCCTTTGTGTTGAGATGGCAAAATAATTCAGGCAGAAACTGGCTCTGTCTGGCTCTGCACAGCACCTGCTTAAGTAAGGTCTCATTTTAGCTGGGGCTCTCAAACATTTCAGTAGTACAAATAATTTCACGTAATGATTTCATTTTGTTTCCAGTCTCTGGCTTTATCCAGAGACTCACAGTGGAACTATTAGGCATGTCTGGAGTTGTTATGAACCTCTTTTCCCAAAAGTGATTTATCTGACTGAAGGTAATACAGTGTAATTGTATGTCAGCCTCAGACTGTTCTTCTAGGAAAGCTCGGCTCCTGCCCTTCTGAAAACCATCTCAAGAATAAAGAAAGGAGCTGCTCTAAACCCAGCCACTGTCCCTGCAGGCTGGGCTGGTACTGTACAAAGCAGAAGTCTGCATGTCTGTGTTGTGTAGGCTGTGAGGAGCATCTCTAGCATGGAACGAGGTGGAGGAATGGGTTCCAGTGAATGTACAGGGAATAAAAGGACTCTGAACCACTCTGTGAATGAAGCAATAGAGGGGACAAGTTTTGCCTTGATGGAGGGTACACGTGCACCTGCAGAAATAATCTGAAACAGTTGGACTTTGAGAAATACTCTGCAGCCAAGCTGAGAAAGCCAGCATTAGGCTGACCTTCTTTAAGCTCCTGGCTGTGGTGTTGAAATGTCTTTCATATAGCTCAGTTCTGAAAGCCTTCCTGTGCAAATGTGAAACCTCTTGGTCACTCTCCTACCCTAAGCCACCACATTTTGCCTATTTTTTCCCATTCAAGTGGTTTGCCCACAGGAAAGAATGGAACCATTCCTCCTGGAGCTTAGTCTCACATGGAGCTCTCACCCATGTTGCACTGCTCTGTGGCCAAAGTCCATGCTGGGAACAGCCACTGAATGTCACACAGCTGATTGATATGGCAAAGTGGTGGGTTTTGGGATGCACAGCTTTGTGTCCTGTCTCCCAGGCCTGCTGGACCTCAGAAGCATAAGCAGAAATGTGGAGTCTTCTCAGTCACTTTGTAGGTTCCATGTCCCAAATGCTGATAGCAAAACTGAGGTAATATCAGGAACTAAGAATGAGTAATTTCAAATTATCATTCTCTGCATATGTACTACAAACTGTAAATAGCTCTTCAGGAGTACCTGGCTCTCTAACTAGTTATCTTGAAATCCTGTAGCTTCAGTGAATTTTAAAACAGGCCTTTTCAGGGTATCTTCAAAATACTGGCCTCTGGCAAGAAAGATCCTCATTTGCTGAAATAATCAAAGCTTGGGTTTGATTGCCTTGGCACCTTTTCTCCCTTTGCCTCAGCCCTACACTGAATGAATTTAATCCCTTGCAAAATACCATGGTAGTTGTGGGGTCTTGCTTCATAGGAGCAACTAACAGTGATTTGGTCCAACTGTTGTGCTGGAAATACCACCCAATCTCTTTACCCCCCTCCTTCTCTTCATCCTGGCTGTCATTTTTACCTGTTTGTTTGCTTTTTTTTTTTCTCCTTCTTGGCATGGGAGATTTATCATATCTGGGATATAGATTTCTGGGGCCATGAAAAGCCAAAGAAAACTTTAAAAATGTGATTGGAGGCTCAAAATTCAAAATCTTATGCTTGGTTAAGTAAGCAAGTCTGGGCAAATAGTGAGTGCCAGTGATCTGTTCTTTTGAAATAGAGAGCTATCTTACTGGAACAGACTCTGCTTTCAGCAGGTGAAATGTATAAAACGTACCACCACAGACACACTTCACTCTGACAGGAACGAGCTATGTGCAGATTGGTAAAATCTGTCTGTGTTTTCCCTGGTGTTTTTGTTGAGTACAAGCATTTGTTCTACTTTGACTTTAATTAGTCCCTCATAGTGCTGCTCTGACAGACTAAATTAGGTGTCAGTAATAGTATACTTTGTAAATACTGTGTCTGTACAGAAATTCTCCATGCCAAGGCTGTAACTGTTTTCCATGTCTATTCACTGCACATAATTGTACATTAATGTAGAAATAAATGTGAAACACTGGCTAGATCCTAAATCATGCCATTTCTCACGTGTTACTCCTGTTCCTAGTCCTTTGTCCACAAGATAGTAAATCTGCTCCCCAGTCACGTGAAATAAATGTTTAGTATGGAGGTAAGGTATATCTATAGCACTAGAGTCTATTCAGAGCTGATCTGTTCATTTAGTAGAGCTGATCATGAAGTGCAGACACGAAGATTTTTTGCAAACATTTTCCTGTCTGTTGAGTTTCTTAAGCTATGATTTTCAACATGATACCCAGGTCTGCTTTACTGTCCGTGTACCCCAGTTATGGGTCAAAATAAGTTCAAGCCAATTGCTTTCATCTGCTGCTGTGAGCTTTGGCTGAGACATTTGGTCTGTTTCAGATCACAGCCACCATGAGAATTGAAGGTCTAAGGCTTGAGCTTGAGCATGAGTTCAAGTTGTAAGGTAACACACAGGCTGTCAACTAAGATTTTAAGATCAAAATGCATCTTTGAGGTATTTATAACATTAAACAGATAATTTCTTCTGATTACTCCTGCTAGGAGTCCAACAGGTCCTGTCTTCATCAAAAAAGAGCTTCTAGTGCTGCTCCTGTCTTAACCAAAAGACACCAAGAGGCAGAAATCTGACATCTCTTTTTGCTGATTGCCCTTTTCCAGGTCACCCTTGTTGTTGCATAATTGTGTATAGAGGAGATGATTGTGAACCACAAGAAAACAGAGCAATATTTGATCCATATTTGTAGCTTGTAAAAAGCAACCCCCTCCTTTCCATCAAGGAAAATATGTTGATTCCTACTTCATCAGATGTTTTGTAGGAAAATGAGGAGTATTCCTAATCAAAGTCCTTTTTCTGGTTAGATTTTCTTGTAGATGACAATGCAAAAGGTAATTGCTGTGTGTTGATACTTCTTTGTACCATTTCAGAAAGAGATGCAATATAAAAAGAAGAATATTGCTTGCTTTTCATCAAAAAGTTTAATAGGAACGTTTTGTCTATTTTTCTTCATACTTGATATGCTTTGAATTTCTACAAAGAATTTACAAAATTATGGGTAAATAGCAAGTCAAATGACAAGTTTTGATCTGTTTTCTTTTTCATCCTTGTAAAAACAGAGCTATGTCTTTTTCTGTGTTCACAGTTTCTTTTTCTTTACAACCAAATTCAATACTGCAGGGAAATTAGACAGGAGTCACATTTTTCTTTTTTTTTCATATTTTGTAATGTCGTGTTCTAAAATTTGCTGCTTATGAGGCCATTTCAAAATATTCTGTATGAATGGGAACTCTGCAGAAATAACAGACTCCAATTTGTCTAGTGGGCTGTTGCCTGAAGAGAGAGTGAGTCTCATTGTGGCTTCTCAGTGGTGACTGCTTTCTCAATAATAAAACACGAAGAACAATTTTCTTACCTTGCATTATACAAACCTTAACAGTAGAAAAATGGCAAACTTTAAAAAACTTCCCAAACCATTCTTCAAGCCTCCCAGGCATCAATGAGCTTTGCAGATCAGTGCTGTTATTACAGGAATGAGAGGACTTCAGAAAGCCTTCACATATAGGCAGGAGCCTATGGATTTGCAAATCCTCTTGCAAATGAACATCCCATGTGACTTCCTATGCTTTTCAAAAGGGAGTAGTTTGAGAGGTGTTTGGGATTCAGCATTTATAATGGAATCCGTAACAAAACTCAGCATGGGAACTGCAAGAAAGTATTTAAGTAGTTTGAGTGAGACTCAGAAACTGGTTTAAAAGCATTTCCTGAAGGTACAATCACTTCTGGCACCAGAGTAGAAGCACTTCTGCATATTTCTGCACCCTGGGGCAGTTTTCAAGAATGCAGCTCATCTTAAACCTGAACTCAAAGGGTTTTAGTTTTTCTGTTTGATGGGGAGCACTCATTATGCAAATAAGATAGCCTTTGGTCAGCTGTCTGTATTCCACTTTTTTTTTTCTATTTTGGAATGATGCTAGTTTAAAATGGAAATTTCCACGTAGAAGTTACCTGTTTAGTCACAGCTCTTTTGTGTGCCTCAAAGACGTGAAGTGGAACACAGTCAGATACAAGCATGATTAGTAAAGCCCCATCCTGGCATAAAAGGAGTCTTGTCTCAGTTTGGCACAGCCAGTTCTATAAATCCTCCCTGAGAGGGAAATCGCAGCAACCTCCAATTGTCCTTGACTTCATGGCACAGGTGAAATATCCTTGGTTGTCTCCACATCTGGCCTGTGGTGGCCAGCTACATCCCATGCTTTCTGACCTACCTTCACACTGAGCTTCTGGGGCAGGGACAATGTGGGCCAGGGTGGTAATGGTAGCTTATCTCTCTACTCTGTCTTAACTGCTCTTGCTTTCCTCCTGACATTTGAGGGACCTCAGTCCAGTCTTCCTGGCCAGCATCTCCGGTGTGACAGACCCACAGAGAGCAGTGGGAGATGTGGCCGTGTGAGAGGTAAGTGGACGTTTTGGCCCATGGTGTCCATTTTTCCCACTTGGTGGATTCCATGGCTTTCCTGAATGTAGACAAGCATGCAGGAATGCTTTGTCTGGTGGTTACACGAGCTAAGCAAGGGCCTTCATCACCAGAAAAGTCAAAGAATGAGCCAGAAGAGACTCTGAAGACACATCCTTTGCTTGCATAGTTCACATGCCTTGAGAAAACCAATAGAGTGAGTGGAATTTACATACACAGGGATTTCTTTTTTCTGCTGATACTTTCCTTCTTCCAGCACTAGCACTTGTAGCAGTCTCAAAAATCTTGTGGAGAATTCAGGGGTCTTGACCCGCATCACCACTCTGAAATCTAGGGGCTGTTAGGGACCGGGTTTTAACCTCTGGGGAAAATCAGTCCATAAGGATCATGAGAAATTAAAAAGCAAGAAAGACCTTTTAGTAACTTCCTAAAATTTATTACCAATTGACTACTCTGCTTCAGAACTTGGAGGCAGGAACCTGGACATGCATCTCCAGGAGCTCAGGTAGGGCCTGGTGCAGCCCCTCCCTGGGAGCAATGAAGGAAAAGAGCCAGCCTCCCTTCTCTGGTGCCTCTTGTTTCGAGGAAACCATAAATTATTTGACCTAGTACCTGTGGTACACTCAGATATTTCCTCCCCAGGCTGAGTTTCCTTACAAATAATTGTCATTATTTGTGCTGGGCTGGTGGTAAGGCATCTGCTTTCTAACATCCAAAAGGAGTTTGTTGTGCAGTTCTGCGGAGAGCTTCCTCTATTGAGTTTGGCTTGCTTAATTAACAGTTTGCAAAATGCTTTGGATCCATCTGGAGAAATGATCCTCCAGAAATGGAGCTCATTATTCTAACAATGCAAACCAACCTGGGTGAGCAGGGACTGGGGAAACAAACCTTGTCCATAAGGAAGATTCATGACAGAGGATGGGTGGCTTGCTGAGGGGGAAGCAGGTGGCTCTTGTAAGTTGAGTGGGAGCTCTGCCCTCCTGGGGAGGTGAGCAGCAGCAGTGCAAGTGCTGAGCCTGACAGGAAAAGTTAGTGGAAGTGCTTTCCTATGTTGCTGGGCACAGCTGCAGCAAAGTGCTTTGCTGTGCTTGAATACTTAGTGTTGCTGAGCTTGCAGCTGGAGAGCTGCAGAACCAGGCAGGGAAAGTTGTACACAGGGAACTTCACTTTTCATCCAATGCTGTGAAGTGATCCGGGTGCATGATATCAGGACTCCAGGCTTTCAGGAGTTTGGGATGAAATTAAACAGCTTTGAGACTTTTTCAGATGCAGAATACAGAAGGAGCTGCAGAGCAGCCTGGCATGCAGATGTGGCTCCCTCTTTCCCAAGCATGCTGTTTGTCACATGTGGTGTGTGGTTGTGCCCAAGGGTGGTCAAAGCTATTAATTCCCACTTGCCTCTCTTTAATTCTGTGCAGAGGAACGTTGGGGCAGGGCCCTCAGAAGTGTGCCAGGCAGCTCCCAGGGTAATGGCTCTTGGCATTCGCTCCGTGGTTACAACTGCTCCTGCTTGGGGTGTGCTCTGCTCAGCTGTGCCACTTTCTCCTTAAAGGTTCCCACTCCCTCCTGCTTTGTTTGGCCAGGAACAACCGAGTGCAGTGGTCAGAGTGTCTTCCTGTGTTAGGAAGCATATTTTGGAGGAAGGGAAATGCTACTGCCTTATCAGCAAATAATTTCCCACAGGCTTTTGTATTCACCTGCTGCAGAGGACATAGTGAGCTATGTGTGGGGAAGGCTGCTGAGGATACACTGTTTTCTTCTCGCTGGTATCTGGATCATGTTTGTCTGGTGCAGTTGTAGGACCCTTTGAAACCTAGCATCTTATTTTTCTGACACTCGGAAAAAATAGACCCTGAAAGAGGGACAACAAGCAAACCAATCCAAAACATATTTTCCTAAAATATGCATAAACTTTCCCTTCCAGTAAGAAAATACCCTAAGGACATTGGATCTCAGCACTTGCTCCAAGCCTTTAGAAACAGGATGCATAAGGCAAACAAGGCTGCCAAGGTCAGATGTCATGTGCTTCTGTTGCCTTCATCCTTGGAGGAAATGCTGGGGCCAGCAGGAAGATCCCTGTTCCTGTGACATTTCAGGAACACACCAGGAGGAGGAGAGCCAGGACGCTCAGGTGGATGAGTGCCTCCCAGCCTGCTGTGTCCACAGCTGAACAGGTGCAGCTCCTGTACAGGTTGGACCTTCTCTGTTTTTGTCTAAATAAGGGTGTGGAGTGTGTTATGAGCTGGGATTCATTACTATACTGGCTCAAACAAAAACAAAGCTGTGCTTTCCTTTTTCAAATCACACTGCAGGCTTTTTCACTCTCCCTGCTGATTTTGTTCTAAGGGAATACCAGTGACTTTAGAGAATTTCCTGGTGTCAGAATTAGACATTAATGTTGAGAATTTTAGGACTGGATTGGTATTTTCTCTTACTTTCTTTTCAGAAGTCAGTTGACAAAGTGCTAATGTTGGTGACCTGACTTAGCACAAACATGCTCTGGGTTTCACTGTGCGTTTATAGCCTGTCCAGAAGCTTCCATCTGTCCAGATGCAAAAAGCCATGGAAGAGCACTCGTAGACATAAAGATGTAGTTTGAAGAGGAATAAAAGGTGCTCAAGAACTGTTTTTATTATTTTCCTTTTGAAAAGACCTTTGAAAAGGTGCTTGATTAAAGGCCCAAAAACAGGCTTTTCAAAAGCTACTGAAGGGTCCTGACCTATCCACAAAGTACAATGGAAGAGAAAAGAAAGGACATGAGCAAGTCACTTCATTTTTCCTTTATTCCAAGGAAACATTGTGGTGTGATGACTTCTCTGAGGTTATTGGGAAAGGTGAGATGGATGGCAGTATCATAGCACTGATCTTGTGTCCCATTTCTGGGGCTTTTGAAAAGCCAGGAGCAGTTGCACAGAGGGACTGAGTGCCTTTTGACATGAGCTTTCATCCTTTCTCAGAGAGTCATGGATGTACCTCGGGTACCTGAGGTCACTCGGCTGAAAATCAGAACCATGAGGCAAAGTGGGATGAAGACAGGAAAATCTATCTAGGACAGGAATAAAACCCCATAACCTGACTGTCAAAGGGAATCACGCTCCTGCTCTGTGCAGTGATACAGAAATCTGGTGTAAGTCATAGTAAAGCAATTTCAGGCCACAGCCATCCCACAGGTGTTTCCTATCTTTGACTATTCTGCTCTTTCAAGTGTCCTCACACAACTTGTGAAATTCTGCTTCCTTGAGTGTTGCTCACTGTCTCCACAGTCAGAAATGTGAGAAGGTTGTGGCTGCTGTAGGATATGCCCATATGCTTTAGAGCACATATTGCACCCAGGCAGCTGGGATGGGTTGCTTATATGCTGTGAAGATTCCTGTCTTTGGCCAGGAAAAGTCAGTTGATCCTTTGTTGGGTAAAGTAAAAATTCAGAATAAATTTCAATAAATTAAAAAAAACCACTACTTGATGAGTAAGTTGAACATCAGCTGTAATTCAATGTACTATTAAAATGAAAAATCAGCTTCTGTCATCTCTATTTACTGAGTTTTCACAACTGCAGAAAACAATATACTCATCTTTGCTTTTAATGCATTGAAAAGTCCAGGGAAAGACTTTAAGCTGAAAATCTATAATAGTTTTACAGAAATCATTCCAGATTTATAGCTGAGTTCCCAGTCCTACCTCAAGTCGTGTTCCTTTTAAGGTCTGTCTATCATTTCTAGAGACTTTCTAAAGAGATTTAGATCTTTTAATCCCCTTTTTTCCTTTTCCAGGCAGAATTTAGTATTTATGCTAAATTGTCTGCAGTTTGGATCACATAGGTATAAATTCAAATTGTTCCAGGCTTTCAAAATCCAGATAGTATTTTTTGTAAACAACATCACTTAAATAGAAAGTGTTCAAATCTCATTCCTACTCCTGAGTTGAGCAATTAGTAGATGGACCAAAGGTAAAGGGAACTAACTTTACTGAAGTAAAATGAATTTAGGCTAATTTCCCTTAGGTGCAATCCAGCCAATTTCTCCTTTTAGCACTATACTATCCTGCTTTATTTTCCATGACACTCCTTATGCTCTAAATTTCTTTGCAAAAAAATGGGTTTTTTCCTGAAATATCTTTGGTTCTAATTTGCGCAGTGATTGCTGTTAGTGTCAGGATGAATTAATGATTTTTCTCACAATTAAAAAGGCCATGAATGCTCCAATACCATTTCCTCTCCTAATAAAAGTTGTAGCAAATCCAACAGTCAGCAAATATTAAACAAGATACTGAAAAATGCAGTGATCTCAGTGGTGTTTGCAGTTTAGGAGCTGAAAAAAAATGCCTTCGTGGTTTGCATAAAAGATTAGTGTTTAATCCTGTTTGCATGGTGTCAGTGGGAGTTCTGCCACTATTCAATAAGGGATGGGTCAGATTCTTAATATATTTGGTGGAATGGCTTCTCCAAGGATTGTAACTTTCAATGCACAAAAGCACACATAAACTGTGGCCAAAATAAACTGAAAGGAAAAAAAAATCTCTGGTGGCTAAATATCTCAGATCCTGCTTTGAACCCAGGGCTGTTGTGTGTAAATGATTGAGTAGGTTCAGTAGGGAGAGCACAGAATGACATTTTCCCTGGGAATATTTGATGTAATGTTCAAATTTTGCTGCACACAATAGTCTGATCCTCAAAGATTCTGATAACACAAGAAGGATACTGGCAATGCCAAGGTACTTAATGTGGATCCCAGTCTGTGTCCAGGGCTTCACCTGCAAAGGTACCCTGTCTGCACCTTTACTGTTTCTCTGCTATGCTGATATGAATATTTTATTTTCCTGAATTACTTTTTTGATAAATAATTTTCCTAATGTGGTGCCCCATACATTGCCCTGAAAGGGGGTTGCAGTGAGGTGGGGGTTGGTCACTTCTCCCAAATAGGAAGTGGTAGGATAAAAGGAAATGGCCACAAGATGCACCAGGGAAGCTTTAGATTGGCTGTTAGGAAAAATTTCTTCTCTGAAAGGGTTGTGAAGCCCTGGAACAGTCTGCCCAGGGAAGTGGTAGTGTGACCATCCCTGGAGGTATCTAAAAGGTGCCTAAAGTGTGGCACTGAGGGACAGAGCTTAGTGCTGGACTTGGTAGTGCTGGATAAACAATTGGACTTAATGGTCTTAAAAGAGACCATTTTCCAACCTAAAAAATTCTGTGATTCTATATATTGTGACAGCTGATGCTCCTGCATTTCCTCCAGGTGTTTGTGTGCTGTATTGTCATTTCTGTGAGGAGGAATGTGTTTGCAGAGAGATCTTGGCAAACTATTTGAGTTCTCAAATTTCCTTCTGTTTAAACTCCATACCTCTCATTATGAAATGAACAGGAAAGGCAGTAGCATATTACAGTTTTGTTTCTCCTTAAGTAGAAAGACTTTTTAAAAATTACTTTTTAAATTTCCTTTCTGAGCTGGAAGCAGAGCTGCTTTGTGGCCAAACCAGATTCACAGCAGGGTAATTAAGCGCCATTGCAGCCTGGTTAAGGGTCCTGCTGGGGAGAATTGCCAAATATTTTGAGTAGTCCTAGTGCTGTATCATGTGAATTCAGTTCCACTGCAGTCATGCAACGGTATGAATGGATTGTAAAAGGTAGTGAGTGGTCTCTCCAGAGGCTGCTTTTAGCAGGAGAAATCCTTCTCAGCTCAGTCTAGAAGGATTAGACCACCAGACATCACTGCTTGTCTAATGAGTGTTTTGTGAGGTTTTTTGCTGGTTAATTGTGAAGAAAAGCCTGCCAAGATGACAAAAGGGCCAAACACAAGTGAAAAATGTGTCAGGAATGGAGGAGCTCCTAGAGTTCACCCAGAGCTCAGGAGGTTGTGGTGGCTGGTAGTGCATTGCTATTTGAAGCAAAATATATGTATCTCATAACACTGCTAGCCTTGTCCTTTGGACAGCGTGTTTCATTTTCTACACTTGTCAGTTGGATATGTTCCTTGAAAAGTACATTTGCTTGGAAACAAAATATAGTAAAGGCTGGTAAGAAATGGACAGCAGTGCAATAAGGTTATGCAAAAGAGAATGTAAAGAATTTCAAATAATTGACTTTTGCAAATCTGAATTTCTTCTGTCCCTGTATCTGTCAGCAGCTTAGCATAGAGAGATTCTACAGGAAGAGAACTTAGGCAGTAAAGCTGTCACAGCACAGACTTTGGATAGGCAGAAATAATTCTTGGTGATCCCAAGGTCAATGACAAATACAGAATCTTAAAGGAAAGCACAAATCCTGAGCACAGAAATCAGTGTCTGCATTCTCACAAAGAAGAATTGCAGGTTTAAGCCAACATTTTTTAAGCAGACTGTATTTGTCACCTGAAGTTCCTTCTTCCTTCCATTGAGGTGGGGACCTGGATGTACCAGATATTTTAGAAATACATTTGTAAACACTGTCTATGATAAGATCTTCTAGAATAAATTTCTCAATGTGTAAGGTATAATTTTATGTATCACTCTGAGTCCATGGGTAGATTTCCAAACAACTAATTGTGCACAAAGCAAAGTACATACTTGAATATTTATTAAACACATACATTTCAAAATGGACCAAAGGAGGGATAGGTGGAGAGATATTGGTATTTGATATTGGTATTTGATATTGGTATTTGATTAGGTATTTGAGCTGTTTTCTTTTTTTCTGACTTGAGGCTAAATGATTTCTAAGAGTCTGGTGCAGTTGTGTCTCACTCTAGGGTACCAGCATGTTATTTGCAGTGGCTTTGCTTTTGAAGCAATCCCAAGTAACGTGAGGATAGTAATGAATGTAGAAGCTTTAATATCACTGAGTCTTGATAAACTTTGCATTCAATAAAGCTGAAAGGGAATAAATGTCTACTTTCTGAGAAAATCTGGAAAAATGCCATCTTTTTATCTTGAATCGCCAAGAATAGAATTTTTGAAAATCTATTGTTTTTGGTCTCAGCCTTTCCAATATTACCTCTGAATTTTTATTTGCATAATTTGGTTTCTTATTGTACAAGAAGTCCCATGCTCTGTTTCCATTTTTGGTACTCAGTTTTACTGAAATCAATGAGTTCCCATGAAATAAATTTAATCTGGCACATTTTCTGACAGAAAGATATGTTTTTGGGAATCTTTAACTAATTTTAGACTTCAGCACACAAATGTGATCAAAAAATCAGTCCAAATGTTGGCTGTTTGTAATGACAGAAAGGCTACTAAGTGGTGTTTGTGTTGTGATTGCAATCAAGAAGAACAATGAAACTGGAAAATAGTTAGGGCAATTATATACACAAAGTTGAAATCCAGTGAGTTTGCAATGTATGGTCCTTTTCACAAGATCCAGAACACTTTGGCTGCAAAGAACTCTAAGACCATGGGCCTTAGGTAATTAAAAAATCTCTCAGAATGAAAGGAATTCCTTTCATGCTGTCCTTTGGCTCAGGAGTATGTCTGCCAGGTGTGGTGTGGCAAATAGGGCAATCAGAAGTTTTCTGGGAAGGGGCTTTTCCAAATTGCATGAAGTTCTAATTTGCCTCGGCCTGACAAGCATAGGCATGAGTTTCCAATGAACATTTGAGAACTATAAGCTGATTCATCCAGAATTGTCTTTGACATGTAATAACTGCTTCTGGAAAGCCTGAACTTTGCTTCAGGTTCAGTGATTTTTGAGTGCCCAGGTTCTTAGCTGTGTTTTCCAGCAGAGAGGACTCCAGTGAAGCCTGTGCTCTTCTCCTCAGGTACCAGTAAGAGTGAAATGGGACAGATGGACTGGCTTTTAGCTTGTGTCCTGACACAAAATTCAGGAATGCACCAATTCTTTCTGCCCAGAAAAAAATTCCTTTTGCAAAGATTTTGGCCTATAAGCACTATTACATGCTGTGTTTTGTTAATTTCTGAACTCCTGTGCTGGCTTTTTTTTGCCATTTTTTCCTTCTTCTCTACACAGCAAACTCTCATAGTAAATGCATTTTATGCATGTGTAGCACAGAATATACTTTCTTTGTTTTTTCTTTTTAAAAATTTTATCAATAATTATTATTTCTATAATATTTATAATAATGTCTGATTTTTTTTTGTGTTTGCTTGGAATGGGAATCAGGGATGGTAATGCTGAAAGAAGCCAAAAGTAGGTAGGAAGGTTTTGCACTTTGAAAGCATGCAAAGGTAGAGAAAGAATACAGAAAATTCTTTTAAAAATGTAACAATATCAACCCAGTAATTTTCCCATTGTTTTTCAAAATTTATTACAAATCAGTCAAAATTTCTTACAAATCAGAATCTTATTGTCAAGAAGAACGTTTCTTGATTAATTCCTGAGTCAGTACAGAAGCAGAACTGAGGATTTCTGTAGGAGTGATGGCTACAGACTGACAAACAAGAGTCAGTGAGGTCCCCAGAGCTCTGTATCCTGTCTCTGATCCCAGCCAGGGAAGGATGCTTGGGAAGCATTTTAACAATAGTGCCCATAAGGTCTGGTGCAGCTCTAGGTATATTCTAATTCCTTTTCCAAGTTAGAAAGACCCTGGGTTGTTCACTCTCTCAGAGTGTACAGAAATCATCTGCTTTTACTGTTAATTTTCTAAGGCTGCTGCTCATTCCGTGAGTTGGGTGGTCACACTATTTGCTCTTACTGAAAGCACTAGTGAGTCAATTAAAATCAGTGAAAAGGAAGTCATGAATTTTTTCAATCTTTTGAGCCAGTTTGCTTTTATGTAATGAAATTGAAAGCTACAGATGATTTTCAGAAAGATGATTAACTCCAGTCAGGTAGATAAGCAAATCTGTTATGGCATGTCCCCAAGTGCCCCTATGAATCAAGACTCATAAGGATATAATTTAAAGGATTTTAATTATTACTTTTTGAATTTGTAGTTTAGTTAGGATCTTGAAAATGTACAGTGATTAATGACTATCTAGTCAAGTGACTGTAAAAATGTATTAAGCCCGTGAGAATGATAAATCTTCTGTAAATGAATACAGGCTGACGGCAAAGGATCACGTGTTCTCCAGGCCTTATGATAAATGTTCTTCCATTTATTTCCAATAAACTTTGATACATGAAACTGGATAATTTATTTCCACTAATTTATCTTTGTTCTCATGGGTATAAGCTCCTCTCTTTCCATGTTTTCATCCTAGAGAAACACAGTGGAGGTTTGATCATCATCAGTAACAACAGACGTAATAAAGTCAGCTGGAAAATACGATGTAAGTTCAAATTAGTACCATGGCAGCTGCTTGGTTAGATTAGAAAAAGAGTGGTAAAGAACTGTGCATTGTGTGTTCTGCACTATGGAAATTCTTTACATCTCAAAAATGCATAATTTGATTTTGTTCTCAATTCCACAATGTTTCACTAGCATTTTATATTGCTATGGGGTTCATGGTCATGTCATATGTGCTGTATGAAAGAAAGAATGAAAGAATGAAAGAGTCCTGCCCTCATAGTTTTATAATTCATCTTTCCTGCAGCAAAAATCTCAAGTAAAATCCATGTATCTATCTTCTTGTTAATTAAAAAAAATCCTGACTAGAACTATATTCATAGAGTTATATGCATTTCTTATCTGTAGGGGTTTTTCCCCCATGCATTTGATATTAAAAAGGGCATCAATTCAGTCCTAATACATGAGGGGGATTAAAATTCAGAACTGTACCTTTACTTTTTGATTTTACAAGTGATTAGGAATGTGTACTGGTCATCTCAGACATTATTCTCCTGCTATTCTTTTCCAGTAGCATAGCTTCTCCCTTCACAAAATATTATCTATTAAATTAAAAATAAAAATCCAGTGTATTGCCTCACTATGGAAAACAGAAATCCAGGTGAGATATGAGAGGAAACAACTCCAGTGCCAGGTACTGCAGGCATATTCATAAACAGAGGAATGGGCCATTTCCAAAGGAGATGCCACCCCTGTAAAAACAGAGGTAGAAATGCAAATCTCATCTCCAAGGCTCTGTGACTGGAACACTGTAAGATGCTTGCTCTTAGGAGGAGATTTGGAGATATGCCTTGGAAGGCTGAGGGCAGTGCATGCTTTTTGAACATCACTTGAGATTCACTGGCAAGGGGATTCTCTGGAACAAAGAGCTTTAAAATGCTCGTTAAGGTGGGAATGGAGCCTAAAGGACTTGCCACGATGTGAAAAATCTGCCAAGCATGCTATCCTCAGGTAGAGGAATAGTGATTTCACTTGGGAGCTGCAGATATCACAGTGGAGTAATGTAAAAAGGATCTGTTTGTGCTGGTAGGTCAAAAACCCAAAGGTTTTGACATGGAGAAGACAGATCAATCTGAGTCGCAAATTAAACCAAAGGTCAGCTCTTTTCCCAGCTTATGTGTCATTTCAGAGGGAAGAAGCTTGCAATCTACTGTGAACAGAGTGTACTGTGTACTGCACTGTACAGCTGGGAAAATTCCACAATGATATTCAAGCTGCAGAAACTAATGTTTATTCCCAGTTTTCATTCAAGCTGTTTCAGCTAAATATACTGCAGGATGGTTTGAGAATCTGTGATACAATATAAACCACCTATTTTCTTTTTACAGAGTTAATGGGACAATTTTAAGTGAATTTTTCTTCTAAGTAATAAATTTTTTTTGGGATTAACTTGTTTTTTTTTTTGCTTAGGTAGAACATTTATTCCCCAGTGATGAAGTGCTTTGATCATTAGAATAAGCTGCGACCACAGCGCTATCACATTCTCTATCATTTATTCAAGGTTGTTGAAATAAGAATAAACCCCTTATGAATATTAAAGATTCAGACGTGGGATTTTTTGTTACCTTCAAAGTAGTTCTGTTAAGGAAAATGAGGAGACAATGACCTTACTTTGGTTGGTCCTTCTGTGTGTAAAGTCAAATCTCACCACTCTTCTTTGAGCTCTGATCCCAGAACCCAAGGAGATGAAAATCAAAGTTATGGGAGTAATTTGTAACTTGATGGGTCTTTATCTGACTCATTCACAGGTGAATGTCAGCAGGTTAGTCTGCCAGTAACGAGGAGGGGCGAGAAGATTTTGGGCTGTTCTGAACCATCCCCCTGTAGAGCACCAGTTTTCTGAGGCAAAGACCACAGCAAAGCACAACCACTGCAAAAGACCAGGCGGGGATGGGCCCAAGATGATCCACTCTGCTTTAAACCACAGCCTGTATTCACTGGGGAAAATAGATGTTGTGTTCAGTCCCCTTTAGAAGGGGACAATTTATGTAACTAAAAGGATGCTTTCAAAGTATAATAGATCAATAACCTATTAACAGCCAATGAGCTGTTATACTCAAGGAATATACACAAGGAATGAAACACCTCCTACATTATGTATTTATGTTTCTAAGTATTTAGATATACAGTATTCCATTTTTATTTCACTGCATATCATGCAGTGATATTTCCTCAGGCATCTGCCTTCTGCCTGAAAATTTCCAGTACAGTTGGAAATATGTGAGATGAAGAAATAGAGCTCTGCTGCAGACCCTGAGAAAAAAATAAATGTTGAGCAGCTTAAATCACGTGCCTTAAATCCTAGGTAGTGGAGTAGCTACCCACAGAGCAATAGTTAGTTGTCGTGTGGTGAGAGATGGGAATGGCTTGTTGAAGTGCGTGCTCACCTGCTGTGGCACAGCAAGCAGAGAGTACTGCAGGGTCCAAGTGCATCAGGGCCCTGGAGCAATGGTGCTCTGCAGGAAATATGGCCCTGTCTCCTTGCCAGTGCTCCAGACCACTTCCAGCCAGGGCTGGATCTGAACAGTGGGGTACAGCCATGGTGATTACAGTGCAGATGCACTGCATGGTTTGGCTCATACCTGAGACAATACTATTGCACTGTTTCTAAAGTGCATTGGAATCCTTTGAGACAGCATATGGTGATAATTATACAAGTTAAATTTCCATACAATATCATCTTTACTATGAATAGGACTTGGGAGAATAGGACAATTGTTCACTGCTGCAATTTATCCTTAGTATAGTTAATAATTAATCCTTGAAAAAGGTGACTTTTTTTGTAATCTATGCAAGTCGCTCTGGCACCATTTCAGCAATCTGCAAATATTTAGAAAAAGGATCTGGGGATGGGAATGTATCCTGTTTCATACTGATAGTGCATTGGTGGGCTGGATTGATTAAATCTCTTAACGAGTGCATGATTATTTTCTTTGTAGCACTATGTTTTTGGGGACGCAGTTGTTCTTTGGCAGGATTATTTTGGATTATTTCCTTGCTCTTCTATGCAGCATGTCCTTCAGCAGAGAGCTGAAGTTAAGCCACTGGTGCTGTACACCTTGTCCTGGTTGCTCTTGCAATTACTCTTTTGGAGGGGTTGCAGTAAAACACTGTTAACTGGTGTGCTAGTTTGGGACTAAATGGGGTGCTTCCTTCTTTCTTTCTCCTTCCAGACTTCACTAAAACCAGCCTTTCACCCCTTGAGGAGAGGTTTGGGTTAGCAGCAGTTTCCTTCCCTTCTTGTGTTGGCAGAACTGGTGCCACTGCTGCCATGTGGCTTCACCTCCATGGCTTCACCATGTGGCTTGGAATGACTTGAGACGTGACTTCTCCAGGGAGCCCTCCCTGAACCCAAGTTATTGAGGAGCAATAAACTGACCAAATCTGAGATTGTGGACTAAACCTGGAATGGTTTATCCCAAGTTTTGTTTGAGCTCTTATTTGTTCCTACAAACATTCACCTCTAGATTTCACGCCACATAATTGATAGAATGTCATTGCTTCAAAGCGTGTCATTTGCCCAGTAACAGCCCCAATTACTCAGGGGTTACTGGCTTTGGCCTTTTAAAATGCATTAGCTACAGGAATTGCCATGACCCCAATTACTACAAATGTTTTCATGGATCAAAGACCTTGCAGCCAGACTTCTCCTCCTGACTAATCATTAACCAGAAGCTGCCACAGATTTTTCTTGAGTTACTTTAGTGGTAAGACCATATGACATGTACCTTGCTCCTTTCATCCTTAGAGGACTTCTAGAATATTAGTGGAATAAGATGGACAGGACTTCTGCAAAGGTCTTGGATCAACCTAGCAGAAATAGAGCTTGAAAATACTTTGGGATGCAATATCTGTCCTATTTTCCTCATCATTATTGGTTGTTCCATTGACACAATTAAATGAATTTTTTATTTTTTCTAATTTTTGAGAAGTTTGAGAGGCCTAACTGCAGATCAGTGTGGCTGAGGAAAGAGCCATAAATAATTTCTTGTTTTGGCTATGGTCTTTGCAACAACTTTCTAGATAACTTTCAATATTGAGAGGGGAAGAGAAGGTGTGTTTAAAGGTAAGTGAGGTGAAGAACAGTTACCTAGTCTGTGTGTCCTTTCTGTGTCTTTGACTGTCTCCCAAGGACTTGAAGTCAAAGGTAACTTGAACTCATGGGATCTTTTAATGAGCTGTCCCTAAAAGTTCAAGGTCAAAGGAGGTTACTTCAGGGTGCAGGCAGTTGAAGTGCAGGAGTGCTCCAGACTACAAGATATTTCTGGAAATGAGGGGGCTTTTGGATGTTGTCACCTAAATTTTTTCACAGGTGCAGAGAGCCCTTGCTGCATTTATAGTCAGATCTATTTTGCATCACCAGGAAATGCATTCCTTTACCCATGCAGTAAATTTAAAAAACATACACACATCTAGAGAGTCATTTATGTAAGCATTACAAAATTGTGGTTGTCAGGAAGCCTTGTATTAAAACCTTCGTTCCTGATTAGAAGATGGCATGCTGAGTACTTCAACCCACTTTGCACTTCAAATCAAGCTATTATTAGGGCATCTGTCCGTTCACTCTTTCACTTAATGAGAATTGTTTTTTAGAGATGCAATAATGATGCTTCAGTATAAATTTTCAGCTAAAAGCATTATTTTGTTAGGCATCTCCTCACAAAACAAAATAGTGAATCCTGCTTTTGCAAAGCTTGATTAACACTGAGTACATTGATGTAAATCTGGATCTTGCCATTTTCCCTTGAGCAAAACTTTGTAACTCCCACAGGGAACTTGGCCCATCCTCCATCTCTGCTGGATTAAGCAGTGCTGCAGTGCACATAGAATGTGTGCTGATTTAGATCAGGGGATGTAGCCTTTGGGATACTCAGAGGATGCTAGAGAGTCGTAGAACACTTTGGGTTGGAAGAGACCTTTAAAGGCCATCCAGTCCATCCAGTCCAATCCTGACCTGGAATGTTTCCATGGGTGTGACATCTACCATGTGTCTGGGCAATCTGTGCCAGTGCTTTGCAGCACTTGCCATAAAAAATTTTTTGCTTCTTATGGTTTAGGAGGAAGACCAGAAAATACAGGGTTCTGATGCTGAAAAGTCTGCAGGATTTGTTTATCTCTTTTTCTTAGTTTTGGAAACTAATAACATGCTAAGAAGCATTGCCAGAATCGTCCAGGAAGCTGGGTTTTGGGAGGACAATGCAAACAGCAGTGCACGAAGACAGGATTGCTCCTGAGACCAGGCTGGCAAAAGCAGCCAGGTCTCACAGGAGACAACTTGCACGTGGCCACACAGGAGCCATCAGCCAGGCTGGACTGAATTTTCTCTGCAGTGGCCCTGGGAATGACCAGTCCTCAGTTTGATGTAGTGATCACTGATTTCAGTGCTTTTCAGTGAATTTTAAAATCCTGCC
Organism: Petroica traversi; assembly: GCA_025920805.1. NCBI lineage: Eukaryota > Metazoa > Chordata > Aves > Passeriformes > Petroicidae > Petroica > Petroica traversi. The sequence continues at coordinate 9,128,321 of JAHLSL010000018.1, read as the reverse complement.
CTGATATACTGGAGATCTACTTGTATGAAAAAGTTTTTCCTGATGTTCTCAATGTATTTTATCAGGGTTGCTACAGCAAGGTCTGCTCTCATCACCACAACACCAGAGATCTACAGCACCTGTGATGCAACATTGCTCCACAAAGAGTGTCTGTCCTGTTTGGTGGTGGTAAATCCACTACCCTTGCATTTTGCTTTGTGTAATGTTATGTCTTATTTCTCCTGCCTCAGCTTCTGTGGGAGTATTGCTTTTGTCACAGCTAGCAAAATCATAGGGATTGTAGGAATAAGGAACTATTAAAGGAATTAAATTTTTGTTTATTGCATTACTTAATTTGAAAAATGTAAGGTCCAAAAATGCATGAACTGAATCTACAGTCTACCATGGCTAATATTTCATAAATATTAAGATGGAGGCAGACAGATTGAAAAATTGCTGGAGTTAAACCTACAATCAAGCAAATTCTCTTAGATGCTCTCAGATCTCTCTTGAACATGAGAGGAAGGGGAAATTATAAAGGGAAAACACAGTGACTTTGTTGCAGATAAAAAAGATAATTCTGTATAAATAAATGAGAGATCATTTAATAATATTTACTTTAAATATGTATCTACAGATAGTCATGCAGATAATGCTTATATATAAAAAAAGAGCGGAGAATTCTTTCTAGTGCAAATTGTTCTTCAGCTGTGACTTGTTCAGTTTTATGTCACTTGTATTTGGAGAGTGATTTATTCTTAAGTCTTTTGCAACACCGTTTGTTTTACATTTCAAATGCCAATGATGATCAAGCATTCTGTGAAATGCCAGCAAAACAAAATCCGGGGAACTATTGGGATGATAAGAGAAGACCCCTGATCCTAAACTGGACCATGCAGATTCATATTGGAAAGGTAGATTTTGCTATAGCTTCTCATACCTGTGGGGACACCTGTGCTAGAGTGGGGTCCCTTCATTATTGACAAAAGCCACTATTAATCTGCACAGCCCCTTCCTTGGGATGTGACTTGAAGCAGATGGTGCCGCAAGAAGAGCAAGTGTGAAGGACACTGACCTCTGGCTGCCTCCTCCCTCTGGGTAAATCTGCATTTGTGTATTACAGATCTCAGCAGCCCAAAGAGGAAAATTGTCAATGTGCAAAATTTCATTAACTTGCAAGGCAGAAAGACAGAGTCCCCCAGGCCAAACTGCAAATCTGCAAATCATGGTGTAAGGTAGAGGTGAATAATGAAGTAGCAGAAAAGAGGAGAACAGAGGGAACAGCACTGATGGTTCCCATCACTCCTTGCTGGGGCTGTTCCAAATGACCACTGAGATACCCAGGAGCACAGCCTTGGTTTTGGGTGAGTGGGATCACTCTGGACCCAGCTTCTTCAGGCCTTGCTCTGTGCAGGAGATGTGCTGCCATTGTCCCAGCCATAGACTGCAGAAAGCTGCACAAGGAAGAAAAACTTTCTCTTCTTAGAAGTATTCAGGACTGCAACAGAATAACTGCTACCTAGCCTAGTGCCTGCACTTCTGCAGGAATTGCAAGAGCAGTAGATGTGTCAGTTTTATATTACTTTGAACATATTGTCTGACATTGTGGTTTCCTTAGAGGCTATGTTGCTGATTACCTGCATTTTAATAATAATGATTTATTCTGCTAAGGGAATTCTCTATGATTTAAGAAAGAAGTAGTCTGTGGTTTGTAAGCACTCAGCCTCACTCCGTCAAAGTCCTAGGGAAGCATATGAATTTGAGCTTCCATGTACTAAAATCTGATGGAAAAGTTCATATAGCCTCTGAAAAATATCACTCTGGGGCTCGCACTGCTTCACACATTGCCAGTGTGTGCAGTGCTTTCTGCGTAATAAATGATAACAGAGCAAGTTGCTAAGAGATAACATAGCTTGCCAGAAGTGTGCAGACATAACCAAATTAAGACACGGTACACCCTGAAGTTTTCAGGCTGCCTTGGCAACACTAATGAACATTTAATGGTTGAAAGGACCAGAACAGTTTAAGCTTTTCTTTTTTAAACAAACTTTGAGCAACCTTTGCTCAGATTAAACACAGTCCCCTACCTCTTGCCTTTGCAATGGATTTTTTTCTGAACTCAGTAATGAATTATTTCCTCTGATTCATGGGTAGAAAATCCTTCCACAAGTCTTTTCATTTTGACACTAAAAAGGAACCCACAATGTGGAAATCCAGGCTGAGTCAGCCTTTACACCAGTTTCTGTGAAAGAATCATCCTAATTTCCAATTATATAAAGCAGTGGCTGCTAAAGTATTGATGCTTCTAGTTACAGACAGCAGAAATTAGTTACTGAGGCAAATTGCCCTGCTGTGCTTCCATTTTCAAATGTAATTCCACTGAAGGGACTCTTGGTTTTCTCATTAAGGCCTTTTTTCAGAAGGCTGAGAGCTATCTTGGACATGCAGTTCTCTTGCACAATGATGTTTTATGGGGTAGGAATTAAAGAACTCAGAATATTGTGGTTCTGTCTTACACCACTACTTGACCTCACTCTGAACAGGTCTTGTGCAGGGATCTTGGCTTAACAGGGCCAGCTGATGGGCCTTGTCAAGTGCAGACTTTTTGGCTCTAGTAATGAGTGCATGATGAGCACAGCAAAGTGCTGTGATTACAGGCAGGTTTTGCAGAACTCCAGAGTTTCAGCCCTAAAATCAGTGAAGACAGACCAATTCTGGTGCTTCTAGAACATTAGGAAAGCAGTGAATGACCTGTAGGTAGGGCTTCATAAATTAATTTGTTTAACCTTAATCTTGTGCTTCTAGCTTCCTGAATTAGGCACCCAATTGTCTGTAAAATGTGTTAGGAAAAAAATTAGTTACAAACCCACACCCAGTTGGGCAACTGCCATGTGTAGAAACACTGAGTAGGTAAGTGTGGACTTAATTTTATCTGCCAGCAGCTCAGATGTGTGGCTAAGAAGGAGCTCACATCCTATTGAGCATGTGTAGCTCCTGGAAAGGAATTGTCTGAATGCCATCTCTTCTCATAGGTGAAATGAGAGAAAAGAGGACAGCTCTTCTCATCCTGTACCTTCAAACAGCAATGCAAAAGCACCAAGCCCACATCCCACATCTCACCCTGCCTGCTCTGAATATAGCCTAGGTCAGAGCTTGACTCTCTATGAGAGCAGTGAGAATGGGAATGCTTGGGTGAGGTGCCCTGAATGTGAGTCCTGCTGTGAGACAGTCCCCTAGGCTGGGCAGGAATGTGGTGATTCTGCTCCTGTCTTCTGCAGCTCACATGTCCTGAACCAGCAGTCAGAGAAGCTTCAGAGCTTCATTTCACGTCAGCAATGTCTTGGAGGACCTGGGTACTCACGTTTTTCTGTACATCTGCTCTTAGGTGTGTTCAACACTGTGTTCATCAACTGTTCTCAAACGTAGTAACTTCCTTACTGCAACGCGGGTCCCCGGTGTTGTATAAATGTTCTGCATGATCATAAATAAACATAGGGTGCACCTGCACTCCCTCAATTGCACTTAGCAGACAAGTAACATCCTTACACTGCAAACCATTCAGAGCTGGCAGATGCTGCTTTGCTCGCAGTCACTTGAGTGCAGGGTTTGTGCCTATGATGGGAATGCTGTTCTTCAGAGGTGGCTCAAAAATGAATGGAGACCTAAAATCCCATCAGCATTTAGGGAGAAATAACTGCTACTCTTCTAGAGTCCCCAAAATGGCAGCTCCATGGATTTATTCATCCCATGAAATCAATTTCCATGAGTGGGAATTGAGTGGAAACCGCTAAAAGTAAAAAAATAATAAAAATAAAATAAATAGCAACAAGAAACAACAATACTGACAAAATAAGAGGGTTATGGGTCAATCTCAAATCAGTTAATTATTCAGAAATCCTTTCTCTGACTTTCCTTGATCTATTTTTCTATTTTCCATGTAAAAGCAGACATCTTCTTTTAGAGTCTTGATTAGTCCGTCCATAAATATGGATTGGTTATTACATATCGAAGCAATATCACAGTAATTCTTATTATATTAACTTTCACGTTAACTGCAGCCATTTCTTTATTTTGAATAAGTTCTTTATTAAAATTAAGCTTAGAAATTTTTGTAATGTATGGTTTAGATAATTACTACTTTTCATTTTTTGGCTCTGTTTCTTCATTAGTACTTCTGAAACCTGTTGAGTTTTGAAATATTTCAACTTCAATTTGTACTTTATGATTAAGAGAAAGTCAATTTTGCTTGTCATCCAAACACACCTTAAAAAAAATCTTCTGCTCAAGCAGTAAAAATGTGTCTGTGTGTGTGTGGTGACACTGTCCTACTGTGAACAAACTGCCTGTAATTTGTGTATCTTAAATATTCAAGACATCAAATGTAAAGCAGCACACAGTGCTTGGTATGATAAAATAGCTTTGCTGTGCATCTGAGGAAATCCTCCAAAGATTTCCTTCCAGTCTTCTGAACCTCTCTGAGATTCTTAAATTAATAAAGAGGCATCCCAATGGATGGTGACAGAATGAAGCACAGATTTGTGCATCTCTCTGGTATCTGGTATATATTCCCACAGAAAACTGCAACAAACTCCAGGGATGAGATGCCAGAGAGGCTCTCACTTCTCTCTTTCTAGTTTCTTATGCTCTTTCATCAAGGTTTTGCAACTGGCACATACAAAACAGCAGGAAAAAGAAGTTTTGGGTCGCTAAAGCTATGTTTGGTTTTAGGTTCTACCTCTGTACTACTAAAGACACCTATATTAATATATATTTTTAAAAACACTCTTTATTTTTATCTTAAGAAAATAAAGTAATACACTTAAACACAGATAAAGGACTACATAAGAAGCTTTTTTCAAACATCTGGTGGGTGATTTTTTTTTCCGAGTCATTTGAAAAGCAAAATTCTTTGAAAGCTTTTCGGAACTAGGATACAAAAGGACTAGTAAAAAGCCCCTAAGCAATATTCTAGGATTTCAAGTCAAATCCTTTCAACAACCAACACAAAGTCCTACAATAATAGCAATCAATTCAACTAATGATATCCATTAATTGAAATAAAAGGAAAAGTGTTGAGAGATAGCACTTTAAATTATACTATTTTTTAAAAATCTTTGTCAGTTGGGTTTATGTGTTGCAATATACTGGCAAAGGTAATTAAATGAATTCTTTTGCATTTCTACTGCCAGGCTTTGGCTCCAGCTGAGAAAACTGTCCAGAAAGGATTCAGGGCTAGAGGGATTCAGTGGACATTTTGGTATGAAGCGAAAAGAGGGACAATATCAGATTTAGATAACAGAAAACATTTTAATTGAATCCAGCTGTAACCCCATCAAAGTCACCATTCCTTCTCGATTTGAACCAGAAGGCTCATTGTTGCTAGATTTCCAGTTCTCTCTGGGAATGAGCTTTGTGGAGACCCTTGAACCATTGGCTTCGAATTGTGAGCCAGACCAGGTCTGTTATGGGTCTGTCCATCAGATGGGTATGATCCAGTAGCTAATGGATAGTTGCAGGCAGAGCAAGATTTGAGAAAAATCACCTTCTTCAGACCCCGTGTCACCTTTCTTTATCTCTGAGCTCTTGGTTTTGGCTGTGACATTATGATGAAGTACAGGACTGGAGCAACAAACAATCTTTGCCTTTCAAAATCAGGTGATAAAACACCTCTGGTCAGGAAATCCCATCATAAAGCTTTCCTCCTGGGCAGAAGAAGTCAGACTGAGGTTAGACTGCAGTGATCATGTTGAGATGATGGACAGGCCATTTGAAACCTTTGGAAGATTGGCTTTTCACACATTGCTGCAGCATGTCAAAGCTTTGTGCTGGTGATTTGGAGAGGGGAAGGTTCTCAGCTTTGATGGGACAGATGGAGCAGTGCCTTCATGGGTGGCTTGGACATGTGAGAGCAGGAGCTTGTCATTGTCACCCCCCTCCCCATCCTGCCACAGCTGTGTGAAGCAGGAGGGGGTACCCTGACTACCTTGGGGGGTCCCAGGACTTTGAAGTGGCCTGTAGCCAGTGTGCAAAATTCCCTCTAGGCACTCTGGGAACCTAGGGAAAGAGAGCTTGCAGGGCCAGAATAACAGCTTCACTTCCTTTCACTCTGTTTGGTCCAGAAGGAAAAGAAAGTCTAAGTTAGCAAGAAAAAGGTAGTGATGAAAAGGTCATCCATTTATACAAAGCCACTGTTCTTGGAACTCCCATAATTCTCTTAATATTTGATTTTGGAGAAGAGAAATAGCTAGATTTTCTTTAAAAACAGAGTTGAAGACCTTTAGGGTCAAAAGAATTTGCAATTGCACATTTCTAATATTTTTTTTTCTAATTCTTGTTAGTTTAGGAGAACATAAAAAGAGTTTTGCTTAAATGTACTTAACAAAGAAATCCAAGTCACCTCAGGATGGAATTTGAATGTCTGGATTCAATTCAGATGAATTTTTAAAGATTCTTTCAAAATGCCTTAAAGGGTTGGTGTATGAGGAATGTTTTTAGTTTTTTCCACAGTCCTACCAAGAGCATAAGCATTACATCTTTTTTTCTTTAGACTGGCTGCCTGTTTTCTCTTTGATAAATCTTCTCATTTAGAATTCTAAATCTAATGATTTTTTTTCTCATGCTGACAAAGAGAATAAAAGGCTCTACACTCTTTTTCTTAACATTTTAAAATCCAAGCCAACATGAAAACCATTAAACTCACTTTTTTAAAAGAGTTCTATTAAATAAATGCTACAGCAGGATTAGGTCCTTCTCCTGAAAGTAGAACAAAATTAAATGAAAAAAAGCTCTTCAAATAACCATTGAATTTTCCCAGGTAGAGATGAAACACTGGCTGTTCTCTCTGAGGCTATTTATATTAGTCAGTGTTGAGCCCTAAGCTTGAACATCTTAATGTTTGGAGATCAAACATGGGGCTTTAATTTTTCCTTGTGCCCAACCAATGGCCCTAGAAGTTACCCAGCATGCTGGCAGCTGCTTATTCAAGCAAGATGCACAAAAATGGGAAAAAATCTCCTCTCATGTCACTGCCTCCAGTTCCTTCTGTTCCTGGGTACCTGTGTGCCATACCTGCATCTCGTCACAGCCAGTCAAAGTGCTTCCCCACCCAGTCTAAGAAATGTCTTGCTTTACAATCCCAACCCACAAAAAATAGAAATTATTTCCTTTTGATGTCTCCATATCTACATCTATCCCTCTCCAATAGTTACTTGGTTTTGTTTTTGTCATTGCAATTGTTGCTAACAGAAACACAAGAGTGAAGGTTTATAACAGCTTGCATTATACTGTCTTGTTTTGGTATTCTTTTCCGCAGAGATAAAACTTTCCCAAATTTCCCAGTATGAAAAAAAATTTCCCAGGCTTGGTTATATTTAAAAGCAAAATTATTTGGAAAGTTTGAGTAAAGTCTTATAAGTGGTTTTTAAATGAGGGGAGAATGAGAAGCATAGGAAACTTGGTAAGGTCACAGGATGTGATCCTGCCCCCACAGACATCAACAACAATGTTCCCAAAGTCCTCCCAGAGGATCTAGAACCAGGGACAGGGACTGTTGCTCTGAATTCCTTGAATAGACAGAGCTGCCAATGAGTCTTGGTGTAACACTGGAGTCAAGTACAAATCCCAAAGTCAACAAGGCAACACGAGCCTGTACAGATCACCACATTCTGCATGAACCACTTAACTACACACATGATCCAAGAGTCCAAAGGTATTTTGTTGATTCTCACTCAGCAAAGCCCCACCCAGGAAACTTGCCTTTTTGTCATGGGTGGAAGAAAGGAGAACATCCACCAAGCCTTTATTTTGTGTCTTTCAGTAACTTTGTTTCTTCCTGATGCCTTTTCATTTAAAAAGGAGAAAAGGAACTACCAACCACCACCACCCCTAATAATAGTAATAACAGCAAAAACAAATACTATGTTGTATATAACATAACATAACATAACATAACATAACATAACATAACATAACATAACATAACATAACATAACATAACATAACATAACAATAATAATATATAGTAAATCCATTATTAATGAATATTATTAAATATTATCTATACAGTGTATATATAGATAAATTATATAAAAATATCTATTATATAAATTTTAACTGTTATTGTTAATAAAGCCAAACAAGGGGATCAAAAAAATTTCCTGTGTTCTGGTGAAGAGGTCCACATTCTTTCAGTCTTTGTGCTGAAACTAAACTCTGCTAGTGATCAAGGAGATAAGCTTGTTTTTGTCTATACTCATGTTATGACAAAGGCCTGTTGCAAAGACAGCTTCATGTTCTATGCAAGAACCCTCAGGAATCAGTCCTGTGCAAATGGCCAGAGTGAAAAATTTTGGAAGTTTAGTAGTCAGTTTTGCTGATGCAGCTGTAACCTTCTCCTATTTTCTATACTGTTCTCTTCCTCCAGAAGAGAGAGTTCCTTTTGCCATGTTTTTTCTCTGTTTCACAGTGGGCTCAACTAGCAGAACTGGGGAGGACCACCATGGGACCAAGACCACAAAGGTATCAATACATGTGCAAGGTGTATGACTAAGTACCCAAGATACAGCTCAAGCAAGCAAGCATGCCTGGTAAGGATTTTGATTAGCAAACTATTTTCCAATCTGTGGAAATAATTTTTTGTGAAAATGAGAAGCATGTTGCAGCCAAAACTCTTTATTGGAATCAGGACAACCAAATCATCCCAGAATCCAGAAGCATAGTAGGAGGGTGGAGTAAGGACAACATCAGAGACCTGTTTTAAGTGGAATTGCTCTGAGTTCCTAAAAAAAAAGCTAATTCAGGAGTTAGGAGTTACTGGTAAGGCCTGACAGGGACCATGCAGGCAGAATGTGAAAGCACTGCATGAAAACCTCTCCTTGTGGATGCACTTTGATGGAAGGATGCTGCAATCTGCCAGACAACTGTAAACCTACTACCCCTAAAGGTAATTGCTGCTTCAGTCTTCAGCTTCCTCATTGCTTGGATCAGGATCTTTTCTTTGCAAAAGAAAACCCTTCAGTCTCATCACAGTGACTTCAGTGTGTGAGGCAGAGTGAATGCAGAATGTCTCAGCCTATAAAAATATATAACATTTATATCTGTTGCACCTGATTCTTCTCTTAGTTTAATCATTCAATCATCACGAGGAAACCTTGCTTACAAAACATATATTGTTTGTACTGTAAGCAAGGCCTATGTGTATCATACTCCAGTATCTTTTCCTCTACACAAACATTTTGAGTAACTGTGATTCTGGCAGGTCTCCAAGAAGGATTCAGGGTGGAAGTTAAACAACCTGAATTTTTACAGTTCAACAAGCAACATCTTTTTTTTTTTGTTTTTTTTTTTCCTGGTAGATCCTGTAGTTTCTTAATAATTTCTGGACATAGAACAGTAATGTTTTACACCTGGGTGTCTGGATTGCTGTAGGAGGGGATCCCAACAGGGGATTGTGTCCGTGGACTGCAGCTTGGAGTTTCCATCATGGCTAATAATTTTCCTTGCTTTTAAGATTTGCAGTAGATGAATGCAGTTAATCTGTTGCATTGGGTTGGCAGGTGAAAGGATTCTGGTGCACAGGCTGCATGTCAACTTTCAAAGAGATAGCAGTCCCTCAAAATAAAAGGCACTAATGAACCAAAATGAACAAGTATTCCTTCTGAATAACATAACACTTTCAGTCCTCCTTTTCTCCTGAAGTTTCTTCCTTTAAGTGACTTAAAAAGCAGCATCTGGTGGTATTTTTTTAAAGGGAGTGAAATTCTGGATAAGGACTTAATGAGGTTCTTAAGCCATCCACTAGTGCCCTGTCCCACATCAGCTTCTAGGGAATTGCATTGCTTAGATTAGTGTCATCTTTCACTGCCCTCCCTGGGAGCTGGGATGGGTCATCCCTTCTCTAAGAAGAATGGGGGATGAAATATTTATTCAGTTAAATTATCTAAGCTGGAGCCCAGTATGCAGAGGATAAAGGGTGGGCAGGTGCTTCCTTGGGTTCAGGGCTGCATTTAGCCGTTCTCCGAGCCTTAGAGAGCCTTCCCTTATGCCAGTCATTGAGAGCTGATGATCTGTGCAGGGGTTTCCAATGTTCAGATGTCTTGGCATAACCCAGTGAAGGTTATGCAGTGGATTTGTCACTGTGGCACTGCAAAGGGCAGTTCATGCTCCAGCAGGCTGTAAAGCACAGTTACTAAACTGATGGACTCATCTCCCTCTGGATATGCTCAAAGCACATGCATTCTTCATGAATTTTTGCTGTCACCAGCGCTCATTGAGGACATCTTAATGACCCGGATACTGTGCTCATTTGGCAAAATCTTACATATCTTCCTGGATATAAATCTATTTTATTTCAGTTTTCATCATGGGATGTGAGAATGAGTAGGAAAGATGAACTTTTTTATGCTGGCTATTCTCCACCATTATGCTAAAAATATCTGTAAACAAACCAGCCTTTTCCTTAACTCTCACTGACATTTGAGAGACTAAAAATGACAACTTTAATTTCTCAGTAAACACTAGGTCTATGGGAGTTGGCAACATTCCCCTTGAAATGAATTTAAATGAAAAAGGAATCAAATAATTTCCATCTCCAAGGGTGCGAAATTAAGGAGATAGATGCCCTCTGTAGATAAGTCTGTAGAGCTGCACTGTTTTGAGAACTGTCTACTGAGTGTGCCATTAAATATCTGGGAGAGGGAAATTCATGTCACTACTTTCCTCTGCTGCCTTGCAAAGGAACAGCATCTTCCACCTCTGTTTTATTCAGGGAACAATGTAGTGTATTACCCAGAAGCTGAGGACCCTCCACTCTGTGGCATCATGTATGCAGGACTTTTTGTGCTTTCTGTTTTCTACTCTCTCCTCTCACGTACCTTGAGAACCAGAAAAGAATCTCTGAACACTTCTAATTCCACTAATGCAATTTCTTCTCTCAGAGCTGGTTTAGATTTCTGTTTTAACTTGCATTCAGGGAGAGCAACCACATCATGCTTTTGGGAAACAAAAGAGCTGTCTCTGCTTAAGAAAGCACTATGGCAGTGTTTGCCAGCCTGTGTTTTCTCAGGCTTCAGAAAATAAAGACATGTCAGAGCTCACCTTTTAAAACAACCTCCAGTTCACCTTCTAAAATAAGGTCTGACCTGAGGTTTCTACGTGGGAAATGAGGGAACCCTGTCAATATAGTATTTCAAATGAGCTATCATTTGGAGGGGCAAGTGCCTCAGGGCCAATCTCTTTTCTTTATTATCATTATATTCCACAGGAGAACCCTTTATTTTCCTAGCATGGCTTTCAGTTTGCACATGGAGAGGTATAGAATTCATGACATGATAGCTTAACTCTACCGATTGGTCTATCACACTTATATCGCAGAGATTTCATCAGAGCCCAGTACCTACATAATTGTGGATCTGGGTCTGTATAACTAAGAATGATTTCAGCTTTTGTTAACTTCAGCCTCTACATTCTCCCTTTCTTTTGTTCAAGTAATTCAAGTAAGCAATGAGAAATATTTATTTTGGACCCTTGACCCAGTGAAGGGTCATGTCAGCTTCTTGTAGTGATTTACCACTGAATGGTCATGGTGTTATTGTTCTGTAAGCCAAGTTGTTCGGTTTTTTTTTTCACCAGCACACAGAATTGCACTCCTGAAGTCTGCAAGAACTGCATGTGGCTGAGAGACAAACTGGGTTTAAGGCACAGATTTTGCTTATGAGTGGGATACTGCAAAAAATTTCATAAAATTGCCTAAATCACCATATGCCTCATGCAAGGAGCTTCAGATTGACTCCAAACCCCACTATTTTGCTGGCTGTGAGAGAAACACCATTGTCAGCATCCCAGCTCACTTACAGACATCCTATGCCAGCAACTGATGGCATGTGCTTCCCAATGCCAGCCTTGCTGCAGCCTGGGCTGCCTGCTGCTCTCCCTTCTTAGAGAAAGGGGCTCCTGCTGGGCTGGGGATGTTTGTCAGCTCACCAGAATCACAGAGCTGATCCTTGGCTGCACCAGGCCAGCTGCTGGGGGCTGCCTTCTGCCAGTGGAGTGCCACAGGATGTGTTGCAAGCTTTCCACATTAATGGCATAGCATGAGGCTAAGCAGCAGGGGCTGCTGTCTGAGAACCTTTCAAGACACCAACACTTTTACTTATTTATTCCTCTTCCTCTTTTCCTGTAAGATCATCAAGAACCTTTTCACTGTTCCCGAGAACTTAAGCTTTGCCTTCTTTTGTGAGGAGGAGGAGTTGATACATCCTGCTGCCTCCTCTGACCCTCCTGCTCCTCCTCTGCAGTCACATCACAGGAGTACATGTCCTTTCCCTCAGGTACCTTTTTCACTATTTGTGCAGATAAACAGTTAATTCTCTTTGGCTTTTTTTTTTTAATTTAATTTTTTATTTGTCTGTGTGTGTTTACAAATTTATAAATGTCTCTACTAATTACTGGAGATTTATACATCTGCAAAGGAATTAGCCCTTCTAAACCATCTCCTCTCTGGGATTTTTGGCAGGTTAAGCATTGCTTCCAGTAATAGCAGTAGGTAATAGTAGCTGCCTACATGAGAAAGATACATTTCTAATGATAATGCTCTGAATTTAGCCTGAACTGACTTCAGCTCTGAGGTCAGACTGAACTGTTCTGATAGTCAAGCAAGAGACACTGGTCATACTTCAGTCAGAATATAAACTCTGTTTGCTGCTCCCTTGCATGAAGCCAAAAAGGAAATCAGTACAAAACAAGGAGAAATATGGAAATTAGAGGCTGTTCCTCCTTCCTGAGACATGGTGTCCCCTTACACAGTTGTGTTTAACACAAGTGGGACATGTAGGATCCTGGAGTGGAAGAATGACTAAAAAGCTGATGCATTTCTAGACACTCCAGGTTCCATCACTTCAACAACAAGAGACTGAAGTACCCTCCAAACTTCTGCCTTCAGAAGATCTCTCTCTACTTTTCACAACAAACCAAACATCCATAAACTGCTCAACCACTTGCCATTCAGGAGGAGGAACCATTCACATTGATGAGATTTGAGATAAACAGCAATTTGGAGTGGAGACTGCAGTTGAGAAGAGAATGAAGGTACAGGAGATTTAATTTTAAAAAAATTAATGTCCATTTACAATACAAGTAGGGGGTCAGTCTCAGTATTGAAGACCTTGCTTACACACAAGTGTCAAGCTGAATTCTACATTTGATTCTGCTGCCTTCATCTAATGGTCAAGCCACAGAAATCTGAAGGTATGGTTCCTGGGAAATACACCCAATTTGTTTTTACAGCCAGTACCAGACCTCTGAAAAGCCCAGAAGAAAAAGCCTCTCAGATCCAAGCAATTTAAATTCAATGAATGCTATTTGGCTTGCAGTTAGTTCCCTAGGAAGTAATGAAAGAGGTAATTAAAAGACTGGACAACTGCTTTAAGTAAAACATTATTCATTAAAGTAAAAGCATTTCGGATAAACTGTTTCCAGGCCATGAAAGCCAGCTTTATGTCTTTTTATGCATCACTACAGCTGCCCAATTCCAGCTGGGGGAACGAGATCTTCTTTCTGAAGGTCCCACCACAGCCTGCTTCTGCTTGAGCAGGAGGAGAGAGACTTACACTAGAACATATTGGAAAATCCAGAAAGTGTTAGGATTTTCCTTCACTCACACCTCTTCAGAAACTTTACTCCCTGCTTCCATGCTATGGACTTCCCAGCCTGGCTCATGTAACCTCCTAAGTCATCCTCAAAGACCTGCCCTCAACTTTCATCTGGTAGAACAGTGGAAAAATGAATTCCTCTTCCCTGAAGGAGGTGAATTCCTTTAAGCTAAAGATCAATGGGATGCTGGGAGGATCCACTGAGGGTGAAAAGGGGTAATTCGAGGAAAGTCTTTGACAATGGAGTTTAATCAGCACCTTCCTTTTGAGAAAGCAAAAAGTACTGCTGGTGTCAGGAAGAGAGTAAGTCCCAGCCATATCAAGGGCAGTGCTCCAATGGCAGCAGCAGAGCAGGCACAAAATTGTTCTCTGAATTGAAGTGGGAAAACATTTACTATTCAGTCAAGGAAGTGGGCAGCAATTCTAAAAGCAGCTTCCTAAAAACAATTTCCCAGGGAAAATCCCCCACCCAATCATTAAAAACACAAAAACCCCCTTTAAATAAATTTACCTATGCAAAGGTGAATAGCAGCAGAAAAACATTTGTGCATGCATCAGTGCTCCCCCCCCCCCCCACCACGGTAGTATTTTTAAAGGCTATTAAACAGGATTGTGTAAGTACATCTCTGTAGTGGGCTTGAGCACACCCTAACTACCAAATGCATCAATGCAATCAGCCTCCATGCTGAGATTTTTTTCTCCAACCTTCCTTTTACTAGGTGATAGTAAATCTCTTTTAAACTGCAAATACTGATCCTTAATTAAGATAAAATAATCTGACCCTGGAAGTGTCACACCTTGAACACCTCAAATTAATCACAAGAAGGAGAATACGTGCTGCCTTATCCTACGGCATGAGGGAAGGCTTAGGCATGGCTTCCTTCCTCGTAATATGCCTTAAAAAGCTTTTTTTGCCGTGGCATTGATTCTGCACCCCAATCAGTGTGAATGGGATTGCCAGTGTGTACAAGGGATACAGGGACAACACAGGCTTTGCAGGGAGGAATTGCTATTTCTCTCTTTTATAGCATTTATAGCATTTCCTGTTCCAGGTTCTGTGACTCAGATCTTTGGGGGTCAGCAGCGCCCTTTCCTGCTCCTTTGACTCGAGGCTGATTCAAGAGGGTTGTGCCTTGGGAAGGAATGGCCTGCCAGTCTCCACACTGTGCCTTTAATATCACAGAGAGGAATCAGGGCTAATCAGGAAATAAATCAGGTTTTCATCATTGTAATTGAGAGACTGCAAATCAGTGCAACAGTGCGATGAAAACACAATTAATATCTTCTAAAAATTCCACGTGTGCACCTTTCCGTCAAGATTATAGGCAATAAAATTATTAATGTGTCAAAACAATGAAGCCATAATGAAGATTAGTAAACTTTCCCAATCCTTATGCCGTTATTATTGATTGAATGCATAACTGAAACTTTACTGAGAACATTTTTAAGTAGGACAAACATCAGCAAGGCATAATTCAGGTAGAGCTGATCTTGTCTTAAGGTAGAAAGACATCTTAAGATCCCTTCCAGACCAGTTTTTCTACTAAAGCATTTTGAAAATCTGTTTTCTTAGCAGTGATTTGTATTCATTTCACATGGGTAGAGATAAGTACACCAGCTTCTTGAAATAGGAAAGTCAGTCTCTAACGCATTCAGATCAGGTCCATTTTTAACTTTTAGGCATTGAGACATTCAAACACCTGAAAAATATCTAACTTTAACATAATACATGCTATTTTGCTGACTTTTAATGAGAAAAGCCTCCTATTTATACATTCTGGTTCTAAAATACTAATTGATGAATAAAACACGCAGTAAAATATTCTTCCTGTAGCTCAATATTTTTTTCATTTTGCCCATTTTAATTCTTTCTTCTTTCGCTTTATTTAACATTTCAATTGCAGTTCATCGTGAATGACTTAGAAGAAAATACTTTACAGGAAAGTAAATTACCATTTCCTTCTTGTAAAACAATTTTTCTTTTCTTAATCAAACACAAACAAAAAAAAAAGCCAGAGAAGATATTTGTTATTTTTTCCACATATTTTCTCTGACAAGATGAATTTTTGAATTTACTTTCATAAGGATTTTACATAAACAGAAAACAAAAATACCTATTTGTATACAAATTCTTTATAATCTTTTAATCAGATACAAACTGACCTTAAGTGCTCTTCAAGATGTCTATTTGTGAACTGTAGGAAAAAATAGATTAGAAAACAAAACAAGTTATTGAGCTTCATTTTTGTTTTTCTTTGTTTGACACTTCCCTTCTGTGTTCTCAGGGTCTTGGTATTGCCATCTTGGACTTTCATTTAGAAAAAAATCATAAACCAGTCAAGTCTGAGTGAGGGGCATTAGCCCAGGGTTGATCAAAACACTCATATAAAGCAAGAAGTGACTTTCAAATTCATTAGAAAATGGTTTTGCAAATGGAATCAACGACATGAAGACAAATTTAGATTTTCAGAATGTAATTGGATAGCAGGAATGAGTTTCCTAAGAAGAGTTTGATTGAGGCATTTGGGTGTTCTTGTGGAACTCTGCTGTTGAGTGTGGGATTGGAACAACTGTACAGGGATTTATGCCCTCGGGTCTGGAGAGCCAGAAGATGATTGCAAGCACAGGTGGCTAAACCCACTGTTTGGGGTTATGTTCCAACTTGGGTAACTGCTCTGAACACATGAAATTCCATCTCACCTGTAGATATAAGAGTTTTGGAGAACTCTGTCATGTGCAGAGTGTGCTTGTCCTTCAGAGTCAGGGTCTCCACATACCAGGAGCTGTGTGCACTGCCAGGCAGGGATAAGAGTTTGGGTCCCTCAGGGGACTTCTGATTTGCCCCTATGAATGTGAACTGATGTTATCTCTCTCTCCTGCACAGAAATCTTTACCTTGCATGAAACTTATAGATATAAATAGATAAAATTTATTTTTATAGCCTAAAATCATTAGGTGTCACAACACATAAAGTGCATCAGGAACCATTTGATACATTCTTAAGTGTGCTGAATTGCAGTGCTGCCTTTCACAATAGCCTTGCTCATAGATCCACAGGAGAGTGAGCACACAGGATTTCATCATGGCTTACACCTGGCACCTGCAGGACTTCTTTGTGCTCTTGCCAGGTTATATCTTAGGAGGAATTCAAACCTGAATCACTGTAATTATTAACACCCTATTGTTTCCTTCATGGCCACTATACACAATCACCCCATACAAACTCTGCCAAAGTTGAGAGACATACCTTTCTTTTCAGGCTTCCTCTGACCTTGCCCTTCTCTTACAAGGCTATTTGGTGGGGTGATGGTATGTCTAATTAAATGAAAAGCGGAGTTCTTTGCTTTAGTAGCTAGATACCACTTCAGACAATCAAATAAATATTTTATTTATTTTGATTTTAAAATGTATTGATGTTACAAAAATTGATAGCCTTGAATGTCTTGATTTATGATCAGATCCTTTCCCAGCTTTGGAAACTCATAAAGTGAGACAATATTTACTGGGGTGACATGGTGTGTGAAGGAGCTTTTGCACAGGGAATGACAGAGCTGTCTGGAATTTTATGAAAATGCAGATAGTGAGCTATTAGCATTCCTGATTAATTAACACTTGTTTATATTCTGTTTCTTTCAACCTTATTTCAACACCCTAGAACTGATTCTAATAAAAACCCTTTGAGAGTCTTTTTCCTTCCACACACTTAACTCATGATTGCAAAAATCATTACCACTTTTGATTATAATCTTTAATTAGCAGGAAAATGTATGTGTTGAATTATTTAGTCAGTGTTCATTTTCATCGGGATGTTTTGACAGCTTTTGCATTAATAAATCTTTCATAGACCTGAAGACTCTGGATAGCCTTAGATGTAGTTGTCTAAGGGCTTCTCTTAAACACTTTTCCTTCCAAGGACTTTAAAGCATGGTGTGCTACCCAGGATTTTTTACTCCCAGGTGAGTTTCTTGATCACTAGCCCATCTCTTCTGCTCACTTTATAGCTTAATGAATTTTTAAGAGCTTTCCTTCTCAAAATGAGAGGAGGAGATAACATCCCAGAACAGCCTGTCATCCAAGAGTGGTTGTGTGGCCTGAGGCCAAATCCATCACTTGTCTGCTATGTGGCCTTCTTGGTTGGTTCTGGGACTGCTCAGTTGGATTTCCAAGGAGGAAGACTTTGATTTCAGCCTATTCTTTACAAAGTTCTCAAAGGACCCTTTACCTGCCTCACAGAAGTGCCTCAGGGCTCCTGTGCTTTATCTGGCATCCCATTTCTGTTAAATTTAAATTTTTGGTGGGTGAATACATTGGCTCAGATTGTCAGAAGGGCCTCAACATCTCTGCCAGGGCCTTTAGGGTTGTGGACAGCAGAAGTTAAGGGTGTTCTATGGTTTGATCCATTTATGTAAAGCAAAGCCTGTAACCTGCAGAGAGCTTCACATGGGAGGATATCTGGTTTCCTGCACAAAACCACATTAGACCCAATGGGGGTCCCTCAAGTTGTAATGTAAGAAAAAAACCTTTCCGATTGGGCATGGACTTGTTACTTAGGACATAACGCTGTCCCTGTTAGTTCAGCTCTAAGCTTGCTATCCCAGCCAGCATGAAATGCTGAGTACAACTGCCAGTAACCTGCAGCTCTGTGTTTTCAAGTTCTCTGACAAAATTTGAGTCTATCAAGACTTTAAGCTGTAGATAGGATGCTGAGTTTAAAGTTTAGCCTGATTATTGGCTTGATGGGTTTTTCTGTTCGATGTGATGAAATGTCTGTGTCAATAATTGCAAGCATTGCAGGCAGTTATTTCTAAGTGAATGTTATTTATTAATTTTAATGAGCAAATAAGCACCTAACCACTGTGGAAAGAAATGCTCCCCAAATCTTTAAATAATAATAAATAATACAGCCTCAATGGAGATCTCAGACTGGAGTAATTGCCCCATGTGCCATTATGCCCATACAATAAACAATTTAAAGCTGTTTTAAATGCTTCCTGTCATCACTGTGGTAGGGAAATAATTTTGCATGGTTCATTTGCTGCAGTACTTAGTTTTCTTTGTCGCTTCTTGAAGGAGCGATTTTTATCAGAAAAACGACTGTAGAAAGACTGTGTTATTACATGTTTAGTTTCCATCAGGAAATTCTCAATCCAAATCAAACTAGAATCAATGCAGCAGAGGAGTGCTTGAAATGAAATAGCACAATTTGTTCGGAGCAGGGTGGTGCTGACCATCCATCTGGAAATTAGTGAATTTCAAAAGATGTATGAGTTATGTAAAAGTATATTACCAATAATGAACTCTGGTTGTGAACTTTTTCTGAAAAAACCCCAGAACTCTGACAGATAACCTGAGACCAAATCATAAAGTTTATTAAAAAAAGAATTAACAATGAGAAATAGGATTTCCTCTGGAAAGTTTCCTTTTGACATTTTCTGACTAACCCTAAACCAAATATCCAAACCCCTCAAAAAGGCCCCCACAAAACAACCCAATTAAAAAAAAAATAAGCTAAAGTGAAATCTAGACGTTCTGCTTCCAAGAGTATCCACTCAGGATTTTACTATGATTCAATAACTTCACTTAAAATATTTATTCAGATTGATTTTCCTGGCTGTCCTGACATTGCAATGCCCTCAACTGCATGCAGAAGTATGTGCATTGATAGAAGAAATAACAGGTAGATAGAGATTCTTAAAGCTATAGTGTTTATTTAAACAGCGTAGGTCTTTCCTGTACAATTTGAGTAATATTTAGTATTCCTATAGACATACCACTTTTTGAAACATCCTTGAATACAAGATGCTGCATCTCAAGGACTTACTGCCAGACTTGCATCCTGACAAATTAATCTTCAATTCCTTTTTCAGCTTGTCAACTTTTTATGCTGGTCTTTTCACTAAATGAGTTGTTTATATATATCACCCTTCATTTAACTTTAATAAGATGTTTAAACTGTGACATTATCTCTTTTTTTTTTTTTTAAGGGACTAGCAAGTCTGGCATCTCTGTAGGGGTTAGGAGGATTTCAATGGCATTCCTGGCAGCAGAAATGATTAATACAAGGCTCTTGAGAGGGCACTTTTGTGTTCGCAGTTTTGGTATCATTGTATTTGCTGAGATGACTCTTATCACAGCATCAGAATTGCAGAAACTGTGAGCAGCCTGGTACCAAATATCTAGTGTCTGCTACACTCTGTGAGCCCACAGAGCTCTGGGAAGTGAAGGAATCATCTGGTCAGAGCAAAGATTTCATGGACAAATACAATACTTTGTTTTGAAAATGTAGAAAATAAGTGAGCATAACAAAGAACTGTTTCCAAACCTGACTCTGCCTCCTAAGCAGCAGTTAAGCATTTTGGCTGGTGAGCAGAGCAGAAGGAAGTCAGTTAATGTGGCACCAACCGTGAGCAACATGGGAGCCAGAGGACCTTCACTAGAGGAGATAAAAGAGAGCAAAGAGGTAAGAAGAACCTTTTGTTTGTTGTTTGAATGTGATCTTCATGTATTCCATGTGAAAAAGGTCTGAGAGGGAGAATTAGCATTCCTGAGTACTCTTCTGAAGAGCATTTCTGCTTTTGCTCTGAATCTGACCTTGCCTTGCTGCACACTAATCCAGACAGGCATGACATCACCACCCAGCATCTCCCCAGCTTGAAGGGAAAATTGGATTCTTACAGCACTGCCTCCCTGTTTCCCCCCACTCCTTGTCCTAAACGGCCCAGTGCCACTGCTTGGTGGTTCTTGGTGTGAGCCCTTTGTCTGTGGTCCTGTTCTACAGGGAAGATGATCATCCTCCCATACAGCTGGAGGTAGGAGGGATGAGAGAGGAGAGGGCAGAGATCCCAACCCCACACACAATCCCAGCCACCTTGTCCCTGGCTCTGAGCTCCTGGATAACGTGGAAAGCCTCTTACTTTTCTGCTTGAACTGTGCCATTTGCTCCCTGCTGCTGTTCCACCTTTCATATTCTTGTGGTTGAAGGAGAACCCTCCCACTGCTTGTGGTATGAAACCCTTGGCTGCTGGACACAGTAGAGGAGGAGATGGTGAACAGGAGGGAAAAAAAGTCAAGTTTAATATCAGGTCTATGGAAAACAGGGCAGGAAAAATGAGATTGGAGGATGGAGATATGATCTCCTGAGTCATTGAGTACACTACTGACATAGACAAACAAAGTAAAAATCTACTGATTAAAGAGCAAGTACCTAAACGAAATTCATAGAAGATTAACTGATTGATAATTAATTCCATATACATGATCTATACCACTAAAATTAGATTCATTGATAAATTAGAATTAACAGTTATTAATATGTAGCAAAATTTTAAGTCTAAAACTCTACAAACTCTGTAGTGAGTTTGCTGTCACTGATTTTTTTTTTGCCTGATAACTGCAAATCTTCCTAAATTTTAGCTTATAATAGTTACTGATCACATTTAGTTGGTTAGTTTTCATCTCCCTTTAGAGAGGAGTCTGTGTTCTGTTTAAGTTGGCATGATGGCACTGTCAGCTGCACTTTGTGCACCCCGAGTGCAAAGGTGTAAGAGGTTACCATACCCATCTGCCTGTCCCTTCTCTCCCTGGGTGCTTGAATCAGCAGCCAGAGTGAAACCAGCAGCTCAGCTCTGAGAGGGCCTGTTATCTTTTGTCAGGGCACTGACAGGCCTTATATCTCCTCGACTTGCATTTTTTAGGGACAAATTAACCCTGGACTCTTTAATTTTGTGCATTCTAATAGTATGACAAAGATGTTTTGTACCCTGTTCTGGGGGAGAGTCCACCTAACATCTCTACAACTTGACTTTTCTACTTCCTCATGTGACAAGTTCCTTTAGAGGTAGAAATCCACAAAAGAACCAGGAGGTGGCTGTGATTGTGGCTGGTATCTCAGTAAGCATTTCCTGTTCATGAATGTCTGCCCTAGTACACTTTGCAGCATTTGACCTGTGTCCTGGGTTAGCCATATGGCCTGTTTGTATCCCCAATCGTCCCCTGGCTTGTGCTGGACGTTGGGTTCTGCAGCTTTGAGTTGGTCTAAGGGGGACAGTGAAGGTGAAGGTGGAGGAAGAGGCGGAGCGGCAGCAGGAAGCAGGAAGAGAAGAGCAGAGGAGGGAGCGCGTGGCTCCAGCGCGGCCGGAACTCGCAGCTCCCCGGGATCATCGCCCCCCGTCCCGCAGGACACTACGAACCAAGGTCAGGAGAGCGGAGAGGCTGCATTCCAGCAGACAGCGTTATCTCTTTTTTCCTTTTTTTTTTTTCCCTCTTCTTGGGACTGGCTGGCATCGCGTGAGCCCAGGACACCAGGGAACGCCCGGGGGGCCCCTCCCCCACCCTCGCCGACTGCTACAGCCGGGCCCGGCAATCGTCCCCCCACTGGAGAACTGAATCGGACTCAGACGGACTCTGAATCTACCATCTCTTCAGAGGAAGGAGAGGTTTCATTGTTTTCATATTATCCAATTTTTCCCTATACTTGTAAATATTCTATGTGTTAAATAAATAGTTTTTTCCACTTTTCTCTAAGGAAATTCTTCCCGGACCGGTAGGGGGAGGGGCGATTGGAATCGGCTCTTCCTAGAGGAGACCCTCCAGAGGTTTCCTCCTAAATTTTTGCCTTAAACCAGGACAGACCTGTCATCCTGTGAGTAGCAAGCTGTTATTTATTCAGCTGACACGTGGGGCTCTAAGCCTATCCGCTGGCATTTCAAAGATATTTAATAGTGACAGTAATTATTATAATCCCTCCATTCAGTAGCAGGCTTGAAGCCTACTCTTTCCATTGACAGAGCTGATCTAAGTGCAGAATAAGTCACATGTTAACAGCTGGACTGAAAAACCACCCACAGGTGTTGCTTAATAGGAGCCTGAGTAAGTCCACCCACTGCTGGTACATTTAGTCCTTCTAGAGGAGGCAGGTGTATAATCTAGGAAATTTTCCAGTTCAGCCCTTACAGATATGAATCATTAATGTTTAGTGAAAAGAAATAATGTCCTTTTTACCCATGGGGAAAAAAGACAACAGGCATGGAAAAGAAGGTGAGGACATCTGGGAGACAGCTCACAAGCAGAAAGTAGCCAATTTTTCTTTACACCAAAGATGGCTACTGGTTTTTTACTATGAAGAATAACTCAGCAGCCTCTCCCAATACTCTTGAGGTATTTTTTCTTGTCTTACCTGGAGCATTCATGCTGCTGCAAGAGAGGGTGAGAGGCATCAGGCTTTGAATAAGCTGAAATAATTGGACACTTCTGCTGCTGGTGGCTCTGGGAGGTGTCCTGCTCTAGTTTTTCTTGAGGGAAACAGTGAACATGGAGTTTGTATGGTCCTTCTTGGGTTTCTCTCTTTGTCTTTCTATCACGCCTGGGGCAGGGGAACAGCCCAGGCTTTGCTGTAAAAGAATATGGCACCAGGGGCAGAAACAGAGGGTTGGAATTGAGGATCATCCTTACTAAGCAGTGCAGAACAGAGAGGTCCACTGGCTTGTTTCCAGAAAACAAGAGGCTTCTAGGACAAAACCTAAAAAAGTCCCTAAACACACAGAACCCTAGTTATTCCCATAGCCAGACAGTGCTGAAAAAGGCTAAGTAAATAATAGCCTGAGAAAAAAAAAGAGAAGCTACCTTTTTTCCTCTTTTGCATTTTTTCCTTCTGAACTTTTTCTAAAACTGGATTATTTTGTAAAGGTAGAGAGACTAAAACCTCAATGAGTTTTGATTTCAGTTGCAATGGGGAGAGTCCCAGAATGGCGATCCCAAACCTCATCTCTGAGTGTGACCTTTGATCCAAAAGCCATTAGCTTTTTGGCAGTACTGGAACATCACCTGAACTGTGTGACCTTGGAGGACCAGGGTCTTTTGCCTGTGCAAACTGGCATTTTCTGCTCTGTGTGCAGCAGCCCTGTGCTGCTGTAAACTGACTGGGTGTGTGACTCAAGACTGTTTCTTCTTCGCTTCAGTTTTCTCTCTTGGTATTTTGTTCTTACTTCAAAAAAGAACATTTAAGAAAAGAAACAGAGAGAAAGGGCATTTCAGTTTGGATTAGTGTGATTTACTGGAGAGATGACAGGCTATGGGGCTTCTGGCTGGTCCCCACAAGGTGTGTATAATGCAAGTAGTCACAGGGCAACATAAACAGACATGTCTGAACTGTAAGCACTGCCATGACCAAAAAACGTGCAACAGCCTCCTCTGGGGAAATGGCATTTTTCCTAGCATTTACAACTCCTGGCAAGGTGATTTCTGCTTTTTCCCAGAGCTCTGAGTTACGGAGACACGAGCTTCACTTGGCATTAACCAAGAGCTGAGTAAGCCATACATTTTTATAGGAGTGTTGACTTCTTAAGGAGGTTGACAGCATTCTAGCTCCTTATCTATTTTTGTTGGAGTGAATATCCTTGTCCTGGAAAAACTAAAACCAAAAATCCCTTGTTAAATTTTAAAGCCAAAATTAAAACCCTCCTGGGAAAAATGCTTGACTCTGAGGATGAAGAATGGGTTGTTTTGTTTCCTCAGGCCAACTGTTTTGGAATATTCATTCAATGACTTGTCTCTGCTCTTTGACAAACAAGTGGGAGAATATTAACTCCAGCCCTGAGCCATGTTGGGATCTGCCATGGAACTGCTGAGAAATATCTAAGTAGAATCAATGGCAGTGATTGAATGCAGGGTCATATTATAAATACTGTGTTGGGGAAAATCCCCATAAAGTAGGATTTTTTTCCCCAAAAGCATCAGTGTGTTGGGAAAAGAAGAAAAGTTGTCATTGATCAGTTGTTTTTGAAGCAAGAACTAGACTTTGTAAATTGATAAGACTTTAGATAAGACTGACAATAATGAGCTAGCAGAAACATTAGGCAAGGCTGACCTAGGTGAATTTGACTGCTATTGCCATGCTTGTTACATTCCTCCATGGACATTGCAAATAAGGCAGTTTTCATTCAGTGCCTTGAAGCCCTTACATTGAAGATGTGCTGTTCTAAAGAAGACCAGATGGAGGTTGAAATTGAAAAAAAAAAAGAAAGAAAATGAAAAGAAAGAAAATGAAAAAAACCTTTTTTTAAAAAAACACCTCTACTGACAGATGGTTATGCACCTGAAGAAATGACCAATTTGCTATTCTGTTGTTGAAGGTCTACTCCAATATCCTGAAATTACAGGAGTCAAGTTTCCTTTTAAAATATGCAAATTTCCCTTAATCACAAGGTTCTACAGTATCAAACATTTCTCCTTTAACTTGCTTCAGCACAAATAAAATCAAACGTGTTTTATCAGGAGCACAGACTATTAAGTCACTCTACATTAAATTCTTAGGCTTTTTGAGTAGGAAAAATTTTAATCTGTAGTTTCCTGACATTATCTTCTAACCAGTTTGTCTCCAGCAAAACATGAGTTCTACATGTCATGTTTCATTGGCAAATTAATGAGGACATGAGAAACCAGCATCAACTTATCATAAAAAATGCAAAAGCATTGAACACTTAATGACAGCTTGAGCTGTTCCAAAGTGCTCAGTAAATGAAAGGGTTGAAGAGCTGTGGTTTCTACGACTGGCTGTCTAAATCCTATATGATTTTCTGAGATCTGTTGTTATCAGTGATGGTGAAATCAGAGGATGAAATGAACAATCCCCTGTTGGCACTGATATACAGGAGAGTGTTGATTCAGAGCAGACACAAATATTTTACTGGCAGGTACAGTTCATGGTCACCTGTCTTCAGGTGCAGCAAGAGTGAGTGTGGTTGGTCCCTTCTTTCACGTAACAAGACACAGAATGAGGGAAAATGGTCTCAAGTTTCAACAGGGGACTCAAGTTTCAACTTAGAATGGATATTAAGAAAAATTTCTTCCGTGGAAGAGCTGTTGGACATAGGAACAGGCAGAGTGGTAGAATCACTATTCCTGGAAGTGTTAAAAAATGCGTGGATGTTACCCTTGGAGACCTGGTTTAACTGTAACGTGATGGTGCTGTGATAGACTCAATGATCTTAGAGGTATTTTCCAACCTTAATAATTCTATGATTCCATGAAACAGTAAGTTCTACATCAGATGTGCCTCATAGCATGTGTTAGATGGGAAGGATTTCTTCCACACATGAGAGGCAAGATATTGCTCAGGACCTGTTCCAGAGTGCTGATGATGGGTTTTTCAGTGGGTGTAGTTTAACATCCTCTTATGAACTGAGAAGATGAAATCCCACCACACTTGAGAGTTACATATGTGACTGAGACTGGTTTGGTGAGTTACTGTCTTTAGCAGTTCTGAAGTGGGAAATTTCCACAGCAAATATATATTTCCACAGAATAATATATTAGTTTAACCCTCTTTCCTTGACACTGTGATTTACTCCTTAGTTGTAATGCCCTTGGAAAAGTAGAATGGTTGGTTATTATGTCTCAAGTGTTAGGCAGTAAATTATTAAACAGAGAAACCTCAGTGTTGGATCCCACAGAGGCACCTGCAAGAATTTTCTAGGATCCTACTGTACCCAAGGGAATCATGATGCCTGCAAAATCTCTTCCAGGGTCCCATGGGAAGGAGCTTATTGAGGGAACTCAGAGGAAAGCAGGAGTCTTTGCTTTCACCATAAAAAACCTCAGAGCAAAGAAGGACGTGACACTCCTGAAAATGCAGAAGGGAAATGGGAACTTTTTTAGAGTTTCATTAAGAGATTTTTTAGGAAAAGATGAAAGGTGAGTAAGACCTTCTTGCACTGTAACTGCACATGGACCAGCGTGTTCACAACACTGGGGGAAGCTGTTGTCTAGTTTGGGAAGGGGGATGTGTGTCAGGAACTTGCTGCTGACTTCACATGGAATGGAAATGCAAGGGAGGGAAGCTGCAGCAAGTCTTTCTGCTTGGATGGGGGAAGCCAAATAGCAGTGCTGGAGTGTGTGCATTCTCATGCTGACAAAACCTGGGAGATGTTAGAGGGAGAGACAAGCTGTTCTGTGTGCCCTCTTCACACACGATGTTTCCATTTTGGTTGAGGTGGTTTTTGGGTGTGTGGGGACACAGCTGTGTGGTGTGATCCCACCTCTCTCAGGCCCAGAAACAGCATGAATTGTGAATTGGGTTTTCTGGGACAACACACCTCTGCTCAGCGCTGTGTCAGGACTGATAAAAATCTCTCACTTGGCTCCACACACGTGACAGCCCTCAAGGAGACTGGGAAGGTAAGTAGGGGCTGTCAAAGAACCCTTTATTCTCTAGTCCTTTGCCTTTTTGCTCTGTGATAATTTATTTTTTTTAACTGCATTTCTTCCCTTACCTCAGAAGCTTTCAACTCTTGAAAACAATTTAGTCATTTTTCTAACTTTAAGAAATTTGGGCTTGATTGCCTTATTTTATGGCTTCCTCGTTAGTTCCTAAATGCTCTCCCTGCAAAAAAACAGTGAAGTTAGTTTTTGAGCCTGTAAAGAAGTGTTGCAGGGTATTTTTATATAAGCCAGAAGAATGGTTTTAGAAGACGATACATTTATCATAAGACAGCATTTTGGCAGCAAAGTGAGCTTCAGTGAGCAGTTGTTTTCAATCTTGTCATGCGCTTTAGAAGAGCTAACCTGAATTTCCTCTTGAATTTGGAGTTTTAAAAATTATGACTCAATCCCATTAAAAAAAAAAGAAAAAGACAAAAATCAAAACCACCCAACATCTTAGAAGTATGTATTTTGATACAGGAAGAAAAAGATTTAAAAAATTTCTTTGTATTTGTCTATGTCCTCCTAAATTACAATTTCTCTCAGTGGAGCTGGACTAATCACATAGAGATTTATGCTTCAGAAATGATTATACTGAAATTTAAGTCAAACAAAAACTGTGAAAGTTAGAAGACAAATAATAAGGTTGTATTTTGGGGGTATCACATAATGGAGTTTCTATTTTAAAAAGATCAAATTTGATGTCAGCACTTGATAAGAATTAGAACAGGAATTGGAAACAGCATTTTTTCCTGTGTAAGCTACAAGCAGAGTTGTTCCAAGGATAAAAAAAATCCAACACCAAATAGCTGCAAATTATTTATCACTGTCATTCTATTTCAGATCAGAAGTCTAATAAACCACCCAGAGTGGTTGCCTGCAACGTATCCCTTGGGAGCTCATGGAGATGGCAATGTGCCACCTCACAGTAGAGCAGGAGCAGAGCAGGAATCCTTTCCCTTAATGACACTAGTTCAGTGAATTGCAGTGTGTGGACTCAGACCTAGAATGACAGACTTTCCTAAAAATTACTTTTGGGTATTGTGGTGAATTCAGACAATTCAAGGTTGTTCTCTTCGGTGAATTTATTTTTTTGTTGTTTTTTGTTTATCTCTAGGTGAAGCCTAAGAGTAATCCATTATGCTTCTCTTCGCAGTGCTCTATGGAACGTATTTGAAATTTAAGGGAGGTAAAAACCTGAGTGCAGAAAGACCAAGTTTAGAGCAGATACAGTGGTGTTCTTGTGGGGGACACTTAAAACCTGAAACATGGGGATCTGGTTCTTAAGAAAAATAAAAAGTGTGTAAAACAGACCAGGAAGTCTATGAGAGAAAACTTCTATTTCAGCAGCAAGCTCTGGGCTGTGCTAGCGATCACGTACACCAGAGAGGAGAAGTGTTTCATGCTGAGCTTCCAGGTGCTTTGCTTTTATAATTTAACATCCTGAAAGATGATCAGGCTAAAACAGAGTAAGAGTGAGAGGAGACAGAATGACAATGTTTACATTCTGTTTTCCCCTCCCTCTCTCCTGTACAGGGTGTTTTGCCTGCCTGGATCAAAAACATCTGATGTGTAGGTGCTCTTTGCTGTGGTGTTCCCTGGCACCCAGCACAGACAGGTACAGAGGTCCATGGCACAGACAGGATGGAATCTCCATTGTTGGACCCTGCTGGAGTCAGAGCCCTTCCCAGAGACTATTCCTCTGGATGCTAGGAGCCTTGGGAATTAGAAATAGGAATGTTATCACTCTAAGTAAGAACATGGTTAGTTATAAGGGAGGAGACTCCATAGCAGTGACCTTGGACTGTGAAAGCCCCTTCTGAGTGCCTCGACAGAGCCCAGGGCTGAGGCAGGGAGGATGTGGCAGAGTCCCTGGGGATTCCTCCACAGAGCTGAAAGGGAAAAGCTTTCTGTCTCGGCTGCCACAACATGGAGGTAAAAAAGGCTGCCCCACTTTCACATGTGAAAAGTCTGCAGTGATCTGGAGAATGTCAGGAGGCTGTTCCTGCAGAATGCAAGGGACAGCGAATCTTCATCACACTCTCTTCAAGGTGCCCAGCAGCAAGAGCTGAAAGGTTTCTGTTCTCCCTGCGCTGCTGTCAATAATTCCTTCCTTTCCTACCTGCACTGAGGTTTGAGCAGCCAGATCAATCTTTCTCCCAAAGCATCCAGAACTGGACCATAACCATGCAAACTGCAAGATACTGACATATTACAGGGTACCTTGCCAAGGGAAATTTCATTCTTTATTCCCTTTCAGCTAAACCAGATTTTTATCCCAAAATACATGTTTCCATCTCTTCTAAAATCTCTTTAAATGAAATTGGAAATTTGCAGGCATGTTTTAGTTGTGAAAGTAGGTGACTGCATTTTGCTTAACAGGTGTGTGCTTCCTTGTCTATAGGCTGTGGATTTGCAGCAGGGAGTCTGAAAACTGTGGGGTCACTTAGCAACTGTATATTAAGTAAAACTTTTGAGAGTTGCTGAGATTAAAGTTTCAACAGTGTTCAGTGTACTGGTCAATGTGCTGATCTGCATGTGTCCAACTTTGTTTTGTACTGTCTGTCAAATGAGAAACCAGATTTTGCAATAATTATGACTGTTATTCAGGGAATTGCTTAGAAATTAAAGGTCATCTAGAGAAAAAAAAAAAACCCCAAAAATTTAGCCTCAAAAAGAGAAGACAGTGATGAAAACATCTAGTACTCAGAAGCTGAAAAAACCCCAAAGCTAAACCTTAATATTCTCCATGGAAACTTGACACAGGGATTACAATGTATTTTGTGACTTTACTGGATTTTACTGACTGTTCTCAGCACTGAAAACAAATGCAAATCACTCGGGGAGCAAGTAGCCATCCACGGCTCCATTCCTTTTATTCCCTTTCTTGTCATTTCACTTTCAAACTCTGGTACTTGCTTTGCAAAGTTTATTATTAGCAGCCGTACCTGACACTGGGGAGAATGTTGCAGGAGGAGAGCTATAGATACTTTTTTCTTTAAATAAAATACTGTCTCTTGGCCCTGAGTGTCTTCAGTAACTTCATTGTGGGATGGCAGGGTGTGGGAGTGAAATGGAACCAGTGATCTTTGAAAAATCACCTTGAGCAACCCATTTTAGTTCCACGCTGCTCTTCATTAATCTCTGGCCTGTTGAGCATCCCTCAAAGTTCTGTTGCCAGTTTATAGAAGACCAAATGGTTATTACAGATGTTTACAATGTCTACTGTGGAAGGCTGGCATTCAACTAAAAGGGGTAAACCAACCCATTTTCATTTAATACCAGTTATGCAGAAGCAGCACCGCAGGGACCAGCTCTTTCGTGTGTTATTTTACTAGGGCTTTGCCAGATTTGGTAACTCCCAGCTATAATATTCCTAATAATGAAGTTTGCTGTGGAGTCAGCCCCGTTTCCCAGTGAGACAGTCAGTGAAGGAGTGTGGAGCAGATGCTGCACTGCTCCAGGGTGTGTTTGTCAGTGGCCAGCAGAGAGAATCAGGGCAGATGCTCTTTGCATTGAGCAGGGCTGGGGAGGAGGGGAAGGCTGTCAACCCAGAGCTGCTGTGCACTGATTAAATGGCTTGAGAGCAGTGCTGCTGTCTGGCCCAGGTAACCAAGTGTCTTTTTGCAGAGCTCAGAGGGAGAAGAGGGGCAGGGCAGATCTTGTATTGTGGGATCTGGGTGAAAGTGTTTGAAATTTCTAAACACAGATTCAAAAATGTTCCTGTGGCATAATTTTTAGGAATTTAAACATCTTCTCTCAGAGAGCATTAGAGCCAGGATAATATTGAGATGGCTAGAATGCCTCATCTTCTTTCATTTAATATGCTAGGTGGAATAGTTTCTGTTAAGTCACTGTGAGTTATTAACTCTCTTTTCCTAACGAGAAAAGAAATGTAGGGTTGGGTTGTTTTTTTTTTTACAACTTTCTGACAGATATTAAAACATGATAAAATGAAAATGGCTTCACGCTGGAATGCACTGGGACATTTCTCCTGAGAATGCAGTTGAGCAATGCAAAATTAATATTGATTTTATCACTGTTGCCTCCTCTAAGGAAAAAAGTCCTTGCAGATTTAAGAGAATGTTCTTTTTGTGTAGCATCTTTTGGGAGTTGTGCTGCCTGTATTTAAGGTCTCTGAAGGTCCAAGTCCCTCAAGACTGAATGGAGTTCTAGATGATGATCAGCGTCATTCAATATCTTAGAAAAGGAGTCAGTGTAACCACAGTGAACATCTAAAGGCTTGCCCCAGAGCCCATTAGACATAATGACTCTTGGACCAGTCTCCATCCAGACTTCCTTTCTCATGATTCCAATTGTAGATGAAAACCTCTTACAAGTCTTTGTGTTTCTCTTTTCCCCACAGTACTTTCAGCTGCTCAAAAATTAAGCTTACAGAATAGAGTTTAGGGGGATTTTGGCCACCATGACCCAACCTGAATAAGATTGCACAAAGCATTTTCAAACTACAGCTTCCAACCACAGAAATGTTTTCCTGATAGTTCCAAACCTGGTTTTATGTGCATGGATCACCAAGGTCTGCATCCTATGTGAACTGCAGGGAATATGAAGACAGGAATGAACAGAGAGCAGACCAGAATTAGGTAGATTACAGAGAGCTGTTATTGACAGCATGACTGGTAGGGAAAGGAGGTAAAATGTGACATTCATTACCTCAATCACACCCTTTTAAATCAGTCTCTGTATTTATTCTCAACTGTTTGTCTTTTGCCACCCACATTTCCCCTGACTCTATCATTACAATGAATAATTCAATGAATATTTTTAAACTCCAATTATTATTGCCTATTCCAAGCTTCCTACTTTATGATTTATGAGGTTTTCAGGGATTGATGTGTGACTGTTCTGAGTGGCTTTTATAGGTTCTATAAAGGACACAGGGAAGAAGCAGTTAGTGTTTGTTGGTATAGCAAACAAACAATTCATTGAAAGTGGCATAATTGATAGACTAGAAAAGTATAATTACAACAGTGAGCAAGAGGGAAGAAGAGAAAAGAGAGTCCTTGAGAGTTAAAATCAGCAAAAAGACAGTAAATGAAGAAGAGCCATTTGTGGCATTCATGAGTGGAGAGATTAAAGGGCACTGAGATTGACTGGAAGGAATACATGGATGGAGCATCAATTATTTGTACTGGTTTGAGGGAAAAAAAATCAGTAAGGCTGGGAGGTGAACAGGAACAGGACAGCAGGGCTTGCCTTTTAGCTTCAGGGAATAGAGAATGAGATACTCAGGCTGTGGCTGAGGGAAAACACAGCAGCAGTTAGAGTGGAGAATAAGAGGGACAACAAAGAGTAAAAGCAGTTCTGAAGCAAAGCAACATTGAAGTTCAAATTGCCCTCACCTAAACCTGTTTTGCTCTTTTATCGTTTACAAGACCAGTCATGAAAATGAAGTGTTTGCCTTGGACCTACCCCATGCCCAGAGAGCAGTGACCCTGCAAACCATCAGCATGTGCAAGGCTCAGGACTTTGGGCACTGCTGTGGGAAAGGATCTCTCACACAGCACTGTGCTGTGCCTCACTGTCACTGTGGGTTGGGACTCCTTGCTGTCCTTGTCCACTTGCTCAGAGCACAGAAATAAAAAGGAATCAAATTTCTGTTTGCTTTTCCATTAGAGATGTTTCTGAACAGTTTCCAGAGTCTGGAATATTTGATATTTCGACGACATCACAACAACCTGTTTCACTTTCTACAACCCTATATGTTTTTCCTGTTTCTAGTAGCCACCCCCATTCTCTAAAGCTGTGGGAATTTCCTGTACAGACACAGAAGATATGCTAGGAGTGAAGCTCTTAAGGAGAAAAAAAATCAAAGAGCTGATATTTCCTTCTCTCCTTATTTCCCTTCTCTTAGCTATTTGACTTTCACCTCAGTAAATATTAATGAAACTGAATGCTGGAGAGGTGGGGTTCTCATTGTTAGTCATACAAAAAGATATCAATACACTGAATTTTCAAAACCCTACCCTATGTCCATTCTCCAAGTGTGGCAAGTGTGCCACTTTCCCATTATTCAATTAGATATTTTGACATTAAAAATATTTTCAAACGTATAATTTCTGCTTTTGGCATTTTCTTAGACAATTTCTAACAAACAAAATACAGGAAAGAGAGAGTTTTTTTACTCTCCACTAAAAAAAATAATCCAGAACTGTGATTTTGTCCTAGGAAAGCTATAAATAAGTGTTCACAGTTTGTAGCAGGAAAATTGCATGAAGTTTTACAAAAATAATAGAATTATAGAGACATGGGTAAATAAGGTACATGAGAAAGGATTCAATCAGGATTTCTCTGAGGGAAATCGAGTCTTACAGAGGAGTCAATGAGTACAGCTGTAACAGTGACCCAGGAAATACAGTGCAGTTCAGTTAACAAACTTTTTGATGAGACGTCTCCAAGGACTTCTACAGTAACTAAGCTGTCATGGAATGAATGTGGATGTCCTCTCTTGAATTATCTGTCAAAAGATAAGAAACCAAATGAAGGAATAAATGGACTGCTTACTCATGGAGAGGCCATCAGGGGAGTTGTGCTGCATCTGTGCTTGTCAACATATTTCTAAATGTTCTGAAAAAGGAGCTGAATTCAACACTAATGAGTGAGAGTTTACGGAAAAAACAAGCCAGAAGCACCAGGATGGAGGGACTGGCTCAAAAGGGGATTGAACAGGCTCAGTGAAAGAACAGCTTAACTACAGCTATCAAACAACAAGACAAATGCATCTTCCAAAACAACATTTCAAAGTCTCCATCAGAAGCTGAAACAGTTTAAGGTGTTGCTGTGGACATCCTTCCTGCTCCCTCCCTTGGTTTTTGCACCAAGCTCATATGCAGGATGCTGACTGGAGTGACTCTGGTGAGGTGCTGGACCTTCTACAGTTCTCGTCTTCTTATTCCTCCTCTGCACAATTCTCCCTTCAGGAAATTAGAAAAAAAAATCAATGGAATTAAAGCAGATTACATCAGTGAAAAAAGAGGGAAAAACGTACACATTTTCTTCTTTTTTTCTTTTTTTTTTTTGTGGGACGTGCAGATGCTGTGACAGGCAGCCTTACTTCAGAAACATCAGATGTATAATGGTATTAATAGAATCACTTAGGCCTGTGAAAATGGAGGTGATCTATCATTTCAAAGTGAGTGACGACTCAAGACTTGTGACTACTGGACTGCATAATATGGCCAGAAAATGCTTCCACAAGCGTTGTCCAGGAAATTATTACACAAAATGCTTCCCCAAGCATGAGTCCAGGAAATTATTGCACAGCTGTAGCACAAGCGTGGAGGAGATTAGTAGAGACTTTCAATAGATTTTTAGGTTCTCCATCTTTAAAAATACCTTTAATTCTCAATGCATCTTGATTGCATATAGTAGCTGGCATGAAGGCAAGAAGCAGCTATACAAATTCTTGGGGAGAAATTGTTGGCGTATTTGATGGATATGCTGACAATGTAGCTGCAGGATGGAAAAAATTTTCAGTATCTGAATGATAGGAAGAAGGACAGGATCATGATTCTGCCACCTTAAACAAAGGAGGGAATCTTTGAAGGAAATAATTCCCACCTGCTCTGAGTAAGTATTACACTCTTTACCATATTCAGTCCAAGAATCTCCTGGCTGTATCAATTAGAGTTTGATTATAAATAGGCAGAAAGAGTCTGTGGGGTGCTTTGTCCAGCTGTGATGTCTGGTGCTGTGCTTCTGTTCCCCTCAGCAGAGATGCAAGCAGAGGGTGAGGAATGTCTTGGGACACTCTTTCCAAATGACTGGGACAATACATCTGCCCTTACACAAAAAATATATTTCCCTACTTACCCAAAGAAAAAAGTTAATTATCAAGATAGATAATCTTAATAGACAGATTTAAGTTGACTTAAATCTGGTCCAGGCTGGAGCAGTGGACTGTCCCAGGCCTGGAACTGATTCTTAGGTTTGCCTCCAAGAGCAGGATACATCAAAACCGGAGAAACAAAGGGTCTTATTTGATATTCATAAAGAGAAGAAAAGAGGGTGTCATTGTAAAAAGGTCCCAGTTTCAACATGCCTTATGACCAACTGTTCTAAACTAGCAACATGCATGACTTAGATCCATGTAAATTCCACAATACAAATTTGATGTTACAAGCTGGAATAAGCTGGTCATGTCCTCAGTTGATCCTAATTAAAATTGAACAGAGGGTTTACCCTGGCTATGCAGATGTACTCTGGTGGAAAATTCAGCTGCATGGTTTTTGCTTGGCTTTGGGATTATGACATGTTAGATTTATTGGCTCATTTGCTACACAAAACGAGAGTCTCTGGCTTGAGCAACCATTGATACCAGAGAGGTGAATGGGCTGGCTGAGGAACAGGACAGGAATGGCGAGAGAACATTTGTTCTGAAAGACAGAACACAGTCCTCACACACTGTCCTAGTCCATCATGGCTGTTTTCCACAGCCACTGGACATGATCTGCTTTGCCACTTAAAATGAACAAACAAATTTTTTTTCTTAAATGAGAAGTGTTGTAATGAAAAGAATCTGACAGGCCATAGAATATACTACAGGAGGTTTTTTTGAAGTGAGCTAGCTTTCCTACCACTAGAAAGAAGAGATTTCCTGGTGCTAATTTCCATGTGTAGGGAATGCAAATGATTTTACATATTCTTGTTCAGGGCATAATGGTGTTTGGTTTTGCAGTTACCTGCTGTATTGAGATATCCAAACATGATTTGGGAATCAGGAGAATTTGTGGAACTTTTGCCAGAGAGTGTAGGCACCTGAAATTATGGATTAAAAATATTATATTTATAAGCCTAGTAAAGATGAGTAAACAAAGACAGATGAGACATGATGACTTCTTATGTGACAATATGAAGCTGATGAACGTGATGATCACATGCACTGAATGAGAAAAATATTTTCCTATGATTCAATTTCTGACTCAGTATTTAAATCTTCTGAAAGATCACTAACAAGGGGACGCCTTAGTAAGGAAGGAATCTGCATAACTTAACAAAATTCAGAGAATAAGATTCACATAAGATTTGAGAGCATTTGCAGAGGCAACTGAGAATGAGTGCAGGTTGAATGCTAGAGGAATGATTCTTCCAAAATGTTTTCACTGTTTTATTACCTTGTCATTAATATAATAGTGCCTTAACCTTATGGTTACTGGTAATGATAATTAGCAGCAATAACAGCAAATTTGTGGCAGACTGTTTCAAGTTTGCTGTATGAGGACTTGAGCTCCTGGAGAAGTCTCATGGGCCGGCCACGGCCCCTGTGGCAGAGTGCAGGTGCCGGTGTCCAGGTCAGATCAGAGGCAGGACAGGAGCGTATGGAGAAACACCCAAACTTCCACTCCCATCCTGCTTTGACTGCTGAACCACAAGACTTCAGTTCTTACAAAGCTCTCCCTGAGGCAGCACCTTTCAGTGCACAGGCTCATGTCCTGTGTGTGCTACAATGAATTAATGTTATTTTGCTGCGTGGCCATTGACCTGATCTGTTCCCGTATCTCCTGGGGAGAAGGGTTTTCTGCAGTGCCACAATATAATTTGACGTGAGTATCCTTTGAAGTGTAAAGCAACTGGTGCCATAAAATTATTTATACAGCGTCCTGGCATTTTCAGCTACCAAGATGAACTGCTTTGGAGTATACAATAAAGCTCTTTATCAAGCCTGGCTTTTCATGTTCCTTACAGCTTTAAAGAGAAATGTGTGAAACACAGCTCCATTGGTTGTCCCCAGAAGGAAAAGAAGGACAATTTCTCCAATGCAATACTAGATGCTGGCAGTGGAATTATCTGTGTTTATGAATTATCAGCTTGTAACTAAGGAAGTTAGTAACATTGAGCTCAACCCATAATCTATAGTCAAATTTTAAAAAACAAAAGTAGATCCATGGATCTGGGAGCTGGTAACCTGGCATGGCACTTACTGGGGGGCAGTCAGACTCTTTGTAACAGTCATGTGCTTTTTATTACTTTCCTCCACTCCAAATTACAGGAC
Source organism: Petroica traversi (assembly GCA_025920805.1). Lineage (NCBI taxonomy): Eukaryota > Metazoa > Chordata > Aves > Passeriformes > Petroicidae > Petroica > Petroica traversi. Next base: position 9,091,487 of record JAHLSL010000018.1, on the reverse strand, counting down.
AGGTCAGGGTGGAAGAGATGGAAGAAATTCTCACTCTGTTCAAAATATTAAAACAAAAATTATTTTAGAGAGTGAAGAAATTGAATAAATTATTTTTCCTGTGATTTTTCTCTTGCTCCTCTTCTCCACCTTCACATTTTCTAACCCTTCTGTTGCTCTGTACATTTGCAAAGCCTTTGCATTTTTTCAAACATCAGAACTACTACCTTGCACCATAAATCCTGGATTTTCAAAATTAGCTTAAATTTTTGGCATTACAAATGGTTCCAAGAAACAGCAATTCTCTCTCAACCATGCATTCTGCTCTTTTTTACTGCTTAGGGAAAGTAACAAGGGAAGCAATAAGGCAAAATACTGAAATGTCCAGTTGCAATCAAAGGTAATGTATAAACAATAATTTTTAAAGGAAAGAATTGTTAACTAATTAGTAAAAAGCCAACTCTACCTCTCATCTTTCTGTGCTCTTCATTAACACCAAGAGTTCTAATGGATTTTTTCTTGACGAGTGAAACAGTTGGTATAAACTTAAAGAAAAGGTAAATTTATACTTCTACCATTAAGTGTCTGGTTACCAGCCTGATGGCACAAGCCCAGGAGAAGAAACCCAAGCCTGACTCATGGCTCATTTCAGGAATTCCTTTTACTGGTGGTTCTTGTTAATGGGGTCCCTGTTTGATACTTGAGCAAGTCTCTCTGAGCTGCTGTGCTCCAGTCATGCAATGACTCAAAGTGTGGAGAGCTGATTGACTTTCCCAAGTGAGGAACAAGAGGCATTGAGTGAAAGAGGATCCTCCTGGCTCTCCTTGGCTGATTTGTGTGTAAAGCCATTGTCCTCTCAGGGTTGGAGCATAATAATTTAAAGACTGTACTTGCTGCCAAGAAAAGTTGTTTTTCCCCAGCAGTACTGAAGAGAAATCACTCCAATAGGAGTACATTAAACACATGAACAAGTCAGACAAGAGGCAGAGTAATATTTTGCTGGGTGAGCTCACTTATGCTTTATTGAATTTATCTATTAGCTGCCCAACAGCTCCATCAGTTGCTTTTGCAGCAGTCAGACACAGAGACATGACCTCAAGTCTGACATCAAGCCAGAAGGTCCTCCCTGCTTCTTTACTAGAGAGGTAAAATGAAAATTTCAAGTAAGCAGAGGTGCCATATTACCCTGACTTACAAGACATGGCATTAGTATTTTTTCAGCAGTGTGGCTGTGCCAAGCTTAGAAAATTAATGTGCTGTGGATATGTCTGAAGTGCTTAACAGTCTGATGTGGCAATGGCAGGTAATAGAATTTTAATCAAATTTGAGCATTTTTCTCTCCCCAGGTGTAAAAGCTTCATTAGTGCAGTGATGTGCAACCTCTTGCGTTCATTTTTTTGTGCACCTTCATTGGAAATCATGGTATATTGTTAGCACACTGATATGTAACCAACTGAGACAGTCTGCAAATTTACCAGTGAAATACTGAAGAAGATGACATTTTGTCTCCATGACCATAAAAAGGGAGAAACAGGTCATTAGAAGTCTACTTTTCTATAAGGGAGCCTGAGATAAGCCCTTCATTGTTGGCCACACATTTGCACAGCAATTACAGTAAATAAGCCATAACAGAGAGAAATGTTAATCTATTCCCTGAGGGAAAAGAAAAATGTAGGCTGGCTTCTCCTGTCTCACCAACTACACATTAAAAATATATTGTAAAGAATAAATGGAACAGGAATAACTGGTGAATATCACAAAATAGATGCTGAGGGCTTTACTGCACTCCTTGATAAGGTTTGGATATTTGCTAGTGAGAGAGGGTAGGCATTTGTAAATAGAGAAATGTAAAGGAGAATTTCTCTCTTCTTGGGAGAAACTCAAGGCTATCACAAAAGTCCAGGCTAAGGGCCATGGAGGTATGTTAATAATGAGCTTTGCTCTTAAAGCTCTCTTTGCTTTCTTTTGCCTGTGTACAGGCAGGTGATTCCAGGACTCCCACTGCTCTGGCTCCCTGAGATCCCTTCCTATAGCATGAATAAATCCATACACACCTGGGTCTAGGTGCTCTTCCTACTGTGGGCCTTTGAAACAAGACCCAAACCCTTAGTACTGTGTGGCACTTTCATTCCTTCTCATGGCAAGTGCACCTGTGCAACCATTTTCTTCTGAAGGCCAATCAATCCCCCAGAACTGCTCTTTTGCACATTTTTCGGATCCTTAACGAGGCAAGATGCTCGTTACTGTCCTCTCTGTGGAAACCTGAGATAAAAAAAATCCATCCCTTAGAAAAAATTCTAGCCTTAGCTACAGCCTTAGTTTGCAACTAAGAAATAACATTTCTTTTAGACCTACAATTTTTTTCTTCCCCACTTCTCACTGTGTTTTCCCATGCCCCAGAGGAATTTATTTGTACTTGTTGAAATATCTTCTATCCACACGGCCTCCAAACATCAAATGCAAGCCAGATTAATTATCAAGGAGATCATTGCAATTTATAATAAGTCATGTGCTAATTACATGTACCCTATGAGTATTTTACTCTCATTTATCTTGTGAGTGCTCATTTTGCAGATTAGTAATGAACATGACAACTGCAAGTGCAACCACTACTGTGGACTGTCAAATAAAGGCATGGAGGGATTGGGCTCTTAATTAAAACTGGTATTTGCTCTGCATTACAAGTGCAACTACAGATCTTGCTTCTAGGAAAGTCTGTTTATTAAAAATATATTATTCCCAAGAGACAGATAAAAGACACGAAGACTCTCAGGCAACACCAAAAGAATCACTTAGTATTGAAAACTCTTTCATAGCCACGATGAATGAGAGTCTATGAAAAATACCACCCTGTTAGGCCTGGAGAGCAACACACACTCTCTCATGCTGTACAAATGAGCTTTTCTCCTCTGTCTGAGCCATTCCCAAAGAACTCAAGGCTGCCTGTGGTTTCCTTCCTCCAGTTTGGTTTGGCCTAGATTTGCTCACTAAAACTGTCTATAGATCTCAGAAATAATTTATGTAGTAGAGAAGCGCAATGAACTTGGCTGTGAGTGGTCATCAGTCAGAAGACACTTGTTCAATGCCAGCTTCATAGGCTACGTGAGAAATGGTGAAAAATGGTTTACTTATTTTTTTAAAGAGCACCTCATCCTTCCTCACAACCTAAAAACCAGTACTCATGGCTTTAATACGAGAAAAAATGTGGACAGAAGTACCTCAACATCCAGTGCTTCTGAGAAATTATGTTCTTTTTTTTTGGGCATCAGCATTCCTCTGGCAGTTTATGGTCTGCTTTTAGATAGATTTCCTTTGTATGGAGGTAGGTTTATCACAGCACTTACCTTCGAGAGTGATAACTTTATGTCAGAAAACCAGTCCTGCTTCTCTCAATTCTATTCAGCATCCTCTTACTTTTGACTCCTTTCCTATACTGGAAATTATCACCTGTTTCATTCCTTTTAGTAGCTTGGCTTCTGGTTTCTGATGAATGTTTCAGTAAGATCTCTTTTGTTCCTCTAAAAGCCCCAAACTGAATTACTCTACAGTTATGCCTCTGAATGTGCCCCCCCTTTCCCTCCAATAATTTCACTAATCTCACTGCTGAAATTCAAGTAATTTCCAGCAAGAAACAAATTCTCTTACTCACAACTAACAACCATTACATTTCAGAAAGAACAGGAACGAAGATGACCTCTTGTGGAATGTCTCTAAAAAGACTATTTCTATTTGCCCTTTCCATACCCCAGAAGAGAGAATTAAAACTCATGTTATTGCTTGTTCACTAGTTCATGACTCCATGACTCAGGTGCCATTTCCCTCTACTCAGCATGACCTAATAGGATTTGCATTACAGTTGTATAAAATTACAATTACTAATTTTAAAAGTCAAAACCTTGTCTCTTGAAACATAAGTTTTGTCCATCAAAGTGAATTTTAGTTAGTCCAAAGATGTTGTAACAAACTGGCTGTTCATCAGGTATATTATTGTACTTCATTAATATCAAAGCATCTGTATCTTCCATTGTAGAAGGTAGATCTTTCCTATATATTGTCACCCTAGATGAAGCTTCATGAAGGCTTTCTAAACACAGATTCTTCTTTAACTAATACAATTAGAGTTTCTAAAATGAAACCTTTTCCAAAGAAAACATGACATTTTGATTCCTGTTTTGTGATTAATTTTGACTAGCCTGATCTCCTTTTATGATGAGGTGATCTGACTTGTGGATGAGGGGAAGGCTGTGGATGTGTTTGTCTGGACTTCAGCAAAGCCTTTGACATCATCTCCCATTGCATAATCCTGGAAGAGCTGCAGCGCAGAGCTTGGACTGGTGCACACGTTGCTGGGTTAAGGACTGGCTTGATGGCTGGGACCAGAGAACTGAGGTGAATCCAGTTGATGACCAGTCATTGTGTGTTCCTCAGGGATCAGTGTTGAGGCAAGTCATGTTCAAAACCTTTATTGATGACCTGGGTAAGGGGATTGAGTCTACCTTTAGCAAATTCATAGATGACACAAGGCTGGGTGAGAATACTGATCTGCTGGAGGGTAGAAAGACCCTGCAGAGGGGACTGGACACACTGAATGATTTGGTCAAGACCAACAACATGATGTTTAATAAGACCAAGTTCCAGGTCCTGCACTTTGGCCGTAACAACCCCTTCAGTGTTCCAGGCTGGAGGCAGAGTGGCTGGAAGGTGGCCCAGTGGGAAAGGACCTGGGGATTGACAGCAGCTGAACATGAAGCAGTGTGTGCCCAGCTGGGCAAGAAAGCCACTGGCACCATGACTTGTATCACAGAGTGGCCAGCAGGACCAGGGAAGTGATCCTTCCCCTATACTCGGTGCTGGTGAGGCCACACCTCAAATCCTGGATCCAGTTCTAGGGCCCTCTGTTTAGGAAGGACATCAAGGTGCCGGAGCAAATCCAGATGGGCAAAGAAGCCAGTGAAAAGTCTAGAGCACAAGTCCTGTGATGAGCAACTGAGGGAGCTGGGGGTGTTTAGCCTGGAGAAAAGGAGGCTCAGGGGTGATGTTACAGCTTTCTGCAGCTCTCTGGAAAAAGGCTGTAGCAATGTGGGGGTTTGGGCTCTTCTCCTGGACAGCCAGTGACAGGAGGAAAGGACACAGTTTCAAGTCATGCCAGGGAAGGTTTAGTTGGGACATTAGGACGGAATTCTTCAGAAAGAATAATTAGACACTGGAATGGGCTGCCCAAGGAGGCAGTGGAGTCATCATCCTTGAAAGAATTTAAGGAAAGTCTGGATGTGGCACTCAGTGCCATGGTGTGATAGATGTTTGGTCATAGGTTGGACTCTGTCTTAAAGGTCTTCTCCAGCCTGATTGATTCTGTGGCTGTGTGATATGTTACCAGCTGTGCATTCATCAGAGAAGCAGAACCAGACCAGTCTCCTCTGCTACACCTTCCAACACTGTGCAACTCTCCTGCAAGTGTCTGGCTGTGTTCTGGCCCTGTCCTTGTTGCCATTCCTTTCTTTATTCCTGCTTTCCTGCTCTCACTCTGCCAAGCAAAACTGCAACCAGCTAACATTGCTGCCAAATGCCTTTCTTTTCCCTATCAGTACCAATCTGAATACAGAGCAGCCAGTGAATTTGTTGACATGCATACTTAAATCAGAATAATATTTCTTATCCAGTACATTTGTTTTTATGACCTTGATGACATATTTGTAAAATTTGGTTTTACTGGTTTGTGTTTGCTCATGCAGCAGCTGTGCTTTGTCCTTTAAAAATACAGTACAGTCCTGATGCCTGGCTAATTTTAAACTACATAGGTCTCACTGGTCATCTAAAAATAAGTTTTGTAATGTTTACATGTAGTATACATAGAATCATCATTTGACCAAACATGGTAGCATAAAGGGGTCCTTATCAGGTCTTTGGCTTCTTCGATAATGACAATAATGACTTTAAAATATACAACAAAACCATAAACAGGCCCTGTGCTTCCTGTTTGCAAAACACCATGAGCAGAAATTAATGTTTTTGTACAAATAGAGTCTGGGTTAAGGACACATTTAGACTTTTCCCAGCAGTGATCAAACAATAATGTTTTATAATTCTCTGAAAGGTTTGGTTAGTTATAAACCCTGTAGAGCAACAATGGTGAATATTTTGAAGGGAAAAATAATGCTGGAATGTTAAACAAAAAAATCTGATCCTCTGAAATACCAATTAATGGTCATTATTTTAAAGAAGCATAATCCAAACATCTTGTTATCAAGTATCCAGATCAGAATTATTTCATAATCCCAGGCACAAAATGTCTAGGCCATCTGATTCCTTTTAGGTTCAGACTTTCAGGCATCTTCTCCCCCTCAGTGATCCTAGCTCAGAGAAGAGATGTCAGAGGACCTGGACTGCTCAGACAGTGCAATCCATAGAACGGAACAGACCTGGATTTTAACTATCCAGGCTTTCTCAGGAGAAGCGTACCAACCTGAATAAGAGAAAATGCCACAGGTTATCTAACATTTAGAGAGATGGGCTATGAAGGCTTCAGCAAAATGTTTTAGTTTTCTTTAACTGGGCCTTTCTTTGACAAAAACCAGAATGGAAAAGGTTTTCATGAGACAGGGCCTTAAGAAAACTGTGTCTGTCACAGTTCAAAAGAACACCATGAGCAGTAAAATTAAGGGTGTCTGAGTTTCTTATTGATTTGTGTCCCAAATGATCACCTTGGTGAACTTAATAATTTTTAGTAAGGGGTGAGCAGGTGGTTGAAACCTTTCTTTTCTCACCTTCTGTTCTTCCCACAAATCTAGTAGGAATTCTGTAACTTTGAGAAAACTGTATTCCTTCAAACTCCATAGACAACTACATCATTCCAGAGTTACTGGGAAAAGACAGCCAGAATGGGATAGAGAAACACACAAAGCACATCACTACATCAAAATAGTTTGAGTGCAAAGCCATTTACCAGTACAGGAAACATTGATGTTTTGCTTCTACAGCTGTACATCTGAATTAATATGCTCAATCTTCATGTTGTTCTTCTGGAGACATGCAAGAGCATCAGGTTAAATATGTCACACAGAAAACAATTACAATCCAATTAGCAGGAATTTTGGTTGCTTAAAGTTTTAAGAATTAATTCTAAAGACCTCAGTGCAGCTGTTTGGAAAGTAGTCAGGGCCTTGTTTGATGAACTGAACTGGGACATGTAAGTCCCAGTTTTGAAAACTTCTCAAGAAATACTTCAGTATGACAAACTATGGGTGGCAGTGGAATATTTTTAGTGTCATGTTTGAGTGCATTATAAGTCTGCTTGCATTCTTTCAGAAGATGAGCTATTACCCACGGAATGCAATAAATTTAACTTGGTTTTCCACTTAAGCAATATTATAAAGTAAAACAATTTCCTGAAATGTGTACTTTATCGAAGCTCATTCTTCACTGAGATGATATTTTTTAACTTAATATTTCTGTCATGTGCCTAGCAGACATTTGACCCACCACAGAAATTCCTATTACATTAATACAGTCTACCTGTACAAAAACCATCCAGCACAGATTTCAGGGAGAGCTCAGCACCCCACACCTGATTGTGTTTTTGCAATTTTAAAGCTTTCCTTTAGCTTCCCTTTAACCATTTCCTTGTTTTTGTCATCACCTCCGGCATCGATCACCTCCGGTATCGATCATTAACGATTCTCTTTTTTCAAGCATTGTCAGTATTTGTCCAGCAACTACAACATCAGAGTCCCAACATCACAGTTGTGCCCTGCTGTGACAGAAATAATAAACACATCTTTGTTGTTTCTTTCTGCAAGCTGTGGGTATAGCTGATACTTGCTTAAACACCCAGTGTTGCACTCAAATGAAAAAAAAAAGTGCTGTAAGGATATTGCCATCTGATTATGATGGAAAGGATTCTGCCTGTATGACAGTATGAAAAGCCATTGTAAAGCATGGCTTCCCACAAAACAGGAAAGAAAATGCTCTGTGCTTTCAGCTGAGCATGTGAATTTTCCAACAACATTTCAGGGCTTTCTGCAGCAGCAGTTTTCATAAGTGAAGATGTTTTCACAAATGAAGATAGACTCACACAATTACAGGAGTGGGGTTTGAACTTCATGGTAGGATGGATGCCCTAGTATTACAAAGCAGCTCCTAAGAGGAAACTTCTACAGTGGGAAATTTGTGATGTTTATTGAAGTTTAAGTACATATTTTTCCTAATTCATGGCAGTCTCAAGCACAATGTGCTCTGGTGAAAAAAATGAAGTCCACTTATATTTTCACACATTCCAAACTGAGTGGGTTTGATTTCATGCAATTCAAAACAGCAATGGTGCCTATTGCTCTTGCTTATATTATCACAGGAATCCCATTATGATTATGTAGAAGGATATCTTTCTGTGTTCAGTAAAGGAAAAAACATTCCAACAAAATGTTGTGCACAGAAGGAATGAAAAGGTTGTTCAGAAAACCATCTTTTAGGGAAGTTAGGAATATACTCTCAAAGTATTGATTTATCCAAGAAAACAACTTATGTAGTAGCCCTACATCATATGACCAGGGCACATGGAAAAGTTATAGAAACTATTGGAGAAAAGTCCATTCAGAGGACACTGACACTGAGCCATAAATATGTTCAATGATTCATGCAGATAAGCAGATTTTAAAGGCCAGAAGGAAACCTTCCTCCACCTTGCCTGTTTTCCATAGGAACAGCATCCAGGGTCTCCTGTAAGGGTGTTTGAAGAGTTTTCCAAAAAGATATTTTGTATTTAAGGAATTAAAGAGGTGAATCATTCTCTATTTGGCCTCTGTTGATGACATAAAACTAGAGGAACTGGCATTTTTTTTTGCAAGTGTCCCAAAAGCAGAGTTCATGCAGAATAAGCTGTGTTCTGAGGCTTATAGCATTGAATCATTTTTATTCTGAGTGCTGAGACCTTTAGAGAGAAGCAAAAAGGAAGGAATTTGTGGTGATGAGACTTAGTACATTTCTTCTAATTACTGTGAATATATCCAAAACATGGGAAAAAATCTAGTGAGTTTCTAAGATAGCAGAAGGAAAGCTGGGATATGGGACGGCCTTCCCTGCTTGGCTGAAACATAATTTTCCTGAGACAAAGAGAAAATAAAAACCTAGTGCAAATAAATTGACCTTCATCCTGCTTCAGTGGTGTGCTTGTCACAGCCATTAACTTGACAATGTTCTAGTTCTTGCTTCTGATTGAAGATGTTACTTGGGACAGCATTCTAATTCTTTGACAGTTCAAAATATAGAGCATTTCAAACACAGGAGATGAAAAGCTTCTGCATTTCATTAAGCTGCTTTTGGAAGCATGATGGGAAACTGAGATGTAGAAAGAGACTGCAAATTCTGATGGAGGCATTTACACCAAGTTTCTAGGCTCCACTTGAAATTCAACTCCTGGCCTAGCAGCGCTTGGCATCATCTTTAAACAGCATGGCTGAGAGAAGGAAAGGAATGTGAACGAGCCCATTAGCCCAGATATCATAGATCTTGTACTTTTGGGACTTTAGAAATTGACAGCATATGTTGGTAAAAAGCCTGAGAGATCAGCCAGGACCATAAGTTACTGCTAGGAAAGAGCTTGTTTATCTGGCTTTAATTTGCTGCAGCTGGTTGCCTGTGTGAGGACATGTGGCTACACAAGCACATAAAAGTCTTTGCAGTGCCCAACACAATCCCAACTGGACATTTGTGCCATCCTTCACCCCAGGAATGGCATGCAGCACTAGGGCAGCAGAACAGCTACCTCCCCTTCCAGAGGCACGGCAGCAGGAAATACATTGTAAACCCATCTCATTTAGTCTGTGGAATTGCTCAGGTCTCTTGCCAGCTGGGAGGTGGTTGGCAAGCACACAGGGGCTTCCAGCCTCTCTCAAACACAACTTTTGTTTGATAGCCTGCTCTGATGAGCTGCACAAGAAGAGTCAGCCCCTAAATGAGGATGGATGGGCTGCAAGTGCATGTTTAGTCTGAACCTAAACTTAGCATTCACTGCATGCCACACACAGCTCAGCTCAGAAAAGGGAAAAATGCCTCAGAGAGGTCACAGCACAGGATACATTGGACTGTCTGTGGTGGGAAACACAGCTCCTTGACCACCTCAGAGAGGCACAAGCAAGCAGACTGCTTGGAGCCAAGAAGAACTAAACACTGGGATCCAAGAACCAGGGAGCTGGAGAGGAGCAGCTCCACTGCTGAGGTTGGATGGGCAGCTTGGCCCTGGGGAGCACAGTGATGTGAGCTTCAGTACTAACCGCTGCTTTATTTCACCCTCGCAACAGTCACTTAAATTAGCCAGAAATTCCTATGGCAGCACAGCCTCATATCCAGTTTAAGACTCATGCAATTCAATCACTTAGCTTTTGTATTTGGCTTGCTGACCATAGCTTGGCCACCTCTCTCACATTTGTCCCAGTTTCTCTAAGCAGCAGCCAGGGGATTTTCATTGTATTTCCTGAGGGAAATTCCAGTATGATCAAAAATATAACTCTCAATGATTCCCTGTGAATTTCTTGCCGTACTAGTACATCTATCAACACAAACAACAGTCTTTTAAACACATTGTACAGCAAGATGGTTGAGAATGTTCCTAGGGTTTCTGTAATGGTTTTTGTTACAGAATTCAAGAAATCAACAGGCTGCCTATAACCACCAAAGACATCTGCTGAGGTGTCCTGTCAATAACACATAATGCTAGATTTTTTGGTTTTGGAAAGGACATGAAGGAATATCTAGTTCCAACCCCACTCAGTGAGGCAGGGATGCCTTCCACTAGACCAGGTTGCTTGTACAATTCCAGGGCTGAGGCATCCACAGCTGCTCTTGAAAATGTGTTCCAGTGCCCCACTACTCTCATAGTAAAGAATTTTCTCCTAATATATAATCTCAATTTCCCCTCTATCAGCTTAAAGGCATTCCCCCTCTTCCTATCACTACAGACCCTTGTAAAAAGTCCCTCTACAGCTTTCTTGTAGCCCCCTTAGGCACTGGAAGGTTGCTATATACAACATGCATATTCACAATGTAGATGTTATTTATGTTAAACTTATGTATTTAAAAACTCTGGAGTTGTTTTATTGAAGCTCAGAGTACAGCTGGGTTCTCTGGTGCAGGAGAGAGATGGAGACTATTCAGCTGGTGATGGAATTGCTATGAGAGCAGCACTGAGGAGGAAGATGGGTACAAGTTTTTGACTGTGTTTTGGGGTTGGATGGACACAACACTCATCATCCAAATCTGGAATTTCCCCGTGACATCAAAATTAAAACTCTGATGCCACCTACCTTCTCAGGAAATCACACCAGACTACCTCCTGAGGCCATCCTAGTTTGTATGGTCCTGCCTGACTGCTTATAAACAGCTCTGTTTCCTGCCAAAGGATTGCTTTGGCTTCACTGCTGAGAATAAATCCTATAACGGTTTAGGAAAGAACAAACCCCCTAGAATTAGAGTACAACTTTCAATGTGAAATCCAATCAAAATTGTAACCACCCCAAATGCTGGAATTGTGGTTCATTTTGTGGTCACCTCTTGCAACACAGCTTTTACAGGACGTAAGTGAAGTTTGATTTATTTGCTAATAGAAGGAGTCAGGATATACCATGAAAACTGCAAATACTAAAAGTATCCAGAGTTTTGCAGGGCACAGAAGTAAAAGCATCAATATATACAGCTACCCCTTAGGAGACTCTGCTGCAGTTATGTCAGGAGTACAGACTGGTGTTTTCAAATTGGTTTAAGTTTTGTGTTGTGCTTGGTGTGCTACGCCACCACCGTGTATGTTTTCATTAAAGAAACAGAAATAATGAATATTGTGGGATTGGGTTTTGGTGGTTTTCCCCCCCCTCCTTTTTCTGCATTTAAGCAAATGCTGCGTCCATGGACAGAATTTTCAGTTGGGAAAAAGAGACAGCAGAAAATAGCAAGTATCAAGAAACAGAGACCAGGGCAAAAAATGCCCCAATGTGTGAGAGTGTGAGAGATGAGCAATAATGCTGACTCATAGAGGGCAGAGGAGTATAGGGAACAGTGATGGTGGAAAAGGAAGTATAACCTGCAAGTAGAAAGGAATATTGATTCACCACAGACCTGTGGTCCTAATAGAATGGTCCTGGGTGTTTTCCTGGTCCCTAGAAAAGGTATGGAAAGGTCACAAAAATTAGTATGTAATTCTATATTTTGTGTTCTGAAGTTTTAAGACTCCTGATCTGTGGAAGATATTCACACAAAAAAAAAAAGGACTGATGGTAGGTGGAGTCCACTGGAGTCCAGGGGAGCTGGCAGATTGCTCCTACTTGCTTCCTCTGGAGAAGAAAACTTTCAGGTTTTCCTTCAAAACTTAGAGAAAAAAGCGATGAATGTAACATCAGTCAGAAGAATACCAGCATACAGCAAACCAGATACTAAAGAAACAGATGCTAACATGGAGGAAAACAGTTCTGGACAACACTAAAGTCTAAAGAAAGACTTTGATAGAGAAATGAAATTAATTAAGATAAACCCAGTTGTGATTCTTATAGCCAAGAAATTGGATGGCAAACCAAAAGAAATGCACTGATTAAAGTAGGAAATGAAGATAATTATGGGGTAAATAGAGTATGGAAAAACAGTTGTGACTTAGGTTGCCTAAGGACACCCACTGTTCAAAGGGGATAGAAACAAACATGAAGTGATCTGAGAGGCTGAGGAAGAGTAGGTATTATAAAATGACAGGAAAAAAATAGAGGTTGGAAGAAACCTTGGAAGAACACTAGTGCAACCTCCTGCTCAAAGCAGAGCTAACTTCAAAGTTAGACCAGGTGGTTCAGGCTTTTTTTATATTGAATTCTGAATTCTTTTTAAGGATAGAGATTTCACCGTCTCTCAAGAGAGTCTGGAGTTGCATATACAGACTTTTACAGACATTCAAGGTCAGATCTGTTTACAACTTGAAAGCTTTTTGATAGTTTTGACAGATAAATATTACAAGGAAATATCTAATTCTAAAAGACATAAAACTTTTCCATTGGAAACCCAGAACAAATATTACCAGTAATGTGAAAGGCTGCATCAATTTCTTTGCCAAATAGGAAAAAAAACCAATCAAGAGTGATGTCATTTTACATTTGGTTTTAATTATCATAAATAAGAATATAAGATGTAGAGTAAAATAGCCTTGGATAATGTGATTAAAGATTTAATATTAAAAAAAAAAGAAAAAACAAAATGAAAATATACCAGTAGATGTAGAGAAAGCTTGTCAGTTTGCAAGTTGATGTTGCTGAACGTCATGTGTAGGGCTCTCTGGAGAGCCCAGATGTTCACTGATTCAGGGATCAGCAGGAAAAATTGCTCTCCAAGACATGCAAAGGAAGAAATTTGGGCTTAATATTTTTTGCAATGCTTTTGATGCTTGTAAATAACTCTGTTTATTGTGCAGAATGCTTATTTGATGTTATTTTGTTAGCTAGCATTGTTGGCAGGCTACAAAGCAATTTATTAATCTGTGAGGAGAATATTTTGTAAATTGTATTTGATGGATGTTGGCATGTCCTGACTTTTTTTTGCAAAGTAACTCTGAAAATGACATTTTTATCTTGTCAATGAATGATGGGCCTTGTTGATCATATGAAATAATCTGTCTAAAGAAGATCCCATTTGCCACAGTGAAGCTGGTTCTTTGTGATCTGTGTGTCAGATGGACTGAGAGATTGGGGGGAAAACTGAAAGATGCCACAAGGAATGTGAAAAAAAAAATCAGTAACAAAGTTGAGAAGGAATATGTATAGGCCTTAGTTCACTGTTTATTACCTGGAATTATTGACTATGGATCATGAAATGAAGAGTTTTCCACGCTCAGTATCAAAAAGGACATTAGGTGCATGTACACCTGAAAAATATTACCTTTTTCTTAAAGAAAAAGCACAAAGTGAAAGAAACTGAGGATCCTCAGAGTGGATTAACAGGTATGATGGAGCATGAGGCAGCTTGGCAGCACCAGTCACAGGCTGGAGATTGCTTGATGGGTGATGTTCAGAGGTGGATGAACCCCTCTGAAGTAGAGGGCAGAACATCCATATAATTTTTTCTTTGGGGTGCAGGAATGAAACAGATCACTGAGAAATTTGATGGTAAAGCAAGGGAAGCTCCTATTCAAAATACCAGGGGTGTTTCCAGCTAACACAGGGAGCCTTTCTCTGCCTGAGCCTTGAGCTGCAGGGCTTTTCCACCAATGTTCATGAGTGACTGTGCTCAACCATGGGCATATGGAGCAGCTGAAAATACACAGGACTGGAGAAAAAAGGGGACAAAAGTTTGCAGTAAGATGGAACTTTGGTATTTTAACCTGTAAAAACCGTGTCACAAAAATTTAGAGCTGAATTGTTACTTGAAAATGGGTTTGGTCTGGAGGAAAAAGCCTCTTTGATTGTTCTGCTGTGATCATGGAAGCAGAAATCTGTGCTTTTTTTTGACAAGACAGATGGCTGCAGTGATATTTGATTCTAGACTAATTTCTTCTCCTGACCCAAATTGGACTACTGCTTTAGCTGTAAAGAGATGATATTTTTTCTTTATATTCCTGCTATAGAGCCTGAAAAACATCTGTGTATCTGGGAAAAAAATATGACATATCATTTATTGTTAAGATTTTCTGATATGACTTAGTGCTATAGAACAATTTGTCTTAAATGTCTTTATTTTATTAAAAGTATTTGTCTGTTTGAGAATAAACAATTCTTTAGGGCAGAATAAAGAATTTTGCAGCAGAACCACAAGGACATTTTAAGCAGTCAAGCTGAGAGGTGGAAAAGGATTAAAAGAAAATTTCCCTCAATTTAAATTGTTTACATTCACTCAGGTCAACTCCTCTTCAACAGGGAGGATTAAAATAAGATTTCTTTGCACAAAGGCAATGAACTACAGAGACAACCCTTAGTTCTGGCATTGTCAGATTTTCTTTTTTTGACTCAATCAGAAAAATCGCAATGTAAAATTATGTAAAAGTTGGAATGCAACAGAGGAAATAAATGTGGCACAACACAAAGCAGCAGAGGACATCTGATGATGCTCTGTTCCAGCTTGAAGCATTTTTAGGTCTTGCCTCAACTTCATGAACACTTAGGAGGCTGTCAAAACCAGAGCAAATCCTGTTCATGGCATGGAATTATTTGAAACCTTAAGTTTTAAACCCATGCAGTCTAAGAAAATCATTAAGATACAGCCTGAAGGGCTTTCCTCTCTATGTGACATTGAAGACATGCCCATTTTCATTAAACTGTCATTAAAAAGGCTTGATATTAATGAGTCACTTTTACCATTTAATTTCCTTTTCAGAATCATAAATTATCTACAGTTCTGAGTTCTACACTTTCCTCTATTCGGTTCCAAATATTCTGTTCTCTACAAGCTCTTCATGTAGAAAAGGGTCACCAAGACAAAATAAAATCCCTTAATGCTTTCCCTGACACAACAGACTGCATCTTGCAATGTCTCCTTGCAGAAGAGAAGAGTGCAAGTGCTTCCAGGACTTTGATAGTAATGGGTTTGCTCTTTTATACTTATGTCTGACAATAAACACCTACGAGAACCAGTAGAACCCAAACAGCTTTCCGACACTAAACAAACTAGAGTGAGAAAAAGCTTGGCAACAATTACTGCATGAAAGAGACTCCTTGTCCTGATTCAGTCACTGCTTCTTATATTGTCTCAGTTATGTCCCCCACTGAAGTGCTTTCACTTCACACTTTACAAACTTGTCTCTCCCTACCCAAGTGCCATTGAAGAAATGATTAAACATAAACACTTTTTTGCTTGCTTTTTTTCTCACTTGAATAAGTACAGGGGATGTGTTTACTGTTAGTTTTTAGGCTATGTATCCTGTTGAAGGCAACTCCTGCTAAAGAATTTCTTCACTCTGAAACCAAACTCTACACTGCATTCAAGATAGTGTGGCTCTGGCCTCCTGTTGCATCCTCTGGACATGCCATAATAAGATAACATAAGCCCAGACTGTAGTTCTGTAACAGCAGATGACGGTCCACATCAGATATTCAGGGATCCTGTGGAGCAGGGAGCTTGGAAGCACTCCTGAGGAGTGCTGTGGCAACTTCAATGTTGGTATGTTTATGCACACATCTTCTCAAGGCCAAGAAAATAACACTTTGTGTTTTGTGAGGCTTTTACAGTTTTCAGAAAGTAAGAAACAAAACCAGAAAAAGTGTATAACATGCTTTTTCTCACCAAAGACACCTTTTCCTATATCATACTGATTTTCTAGCTGTCTCCATAGTCTGCTGCTGCAATTATTAGCACTCTATTCTGGGATTTTGTGCAAGACTGGCACAGCACTACTTCCAGCCGTCTTGCTTGGATGACAATGCAGAACCAGCTGCTTGCTCCTCTTATGCAATGATTGCCTCTGAGATGAGAGACTGGAGGGTACAAACTGAAGCCCTCACTGAGCAGACAAGTTCTTTGTGCAGACACTCGCTGGGACAATCTTGCAGAGCAGCAGCCATTTGGTCAGAAGAGAGTCCAGGTCCTGCCCTGTCTGGGCTCTCTTAAGAGCATAATCTGACAAAATGGCTTTGCCAGATCTTTTAGAGGGAACAAAATGATCATACAGATTTTTAGAAAGTGTTTTTCGCCGATTGCAAATGTCAGTAGTGGGGTAATCATCTTTTTTTTTTTTATTATTTTTTTTATTTTGTGTGTGTGAAGCCTGACTGTAACAGTCTGTTCGTACTTGACTATCTTTCCCCTTTCCCAAGTGAGTGAACAGCTTTTAATCATGTAACCTGAGGACAGCTCTGTCATTACCTGGATTTTTGCCTGTGGTCTGTAGGGAAGAATGCTTATCACCTCAGTTCAGATAGACCACTGTGCAAATAATAAATCACAGATTTACTATTTCAGTGTTTAGCCTAAATGCAGAACTGAGTTATGTTGCCTGTTCCCTCATTAGGTGATAAAGAAAATTTGACTGTCAGGTAGGCAGAGGGTTTGAAGGTTCTGAATTCCTGCATACTTTTTGAGCTCAGTGGTCTACAGAAGAAAAAAAAGCTCTTTAAGAGGTTTCAGATCAATAATATTAGATATCAGTGTGCCCAAAGAGAGGGAGTGGCTAAAACTGACACGGCGATAGAACTGAGGTCTTACCAGACACAGAAAAAACAAAACAAAACAAAACTCTACAAAGATCCTTGAAAGAAAAATATGATTTAGAAATTTGGCTACTCAGAATTATTCCTTTGGTTAAATCTGAGCTATCCCAATCTTTTTCTGCCATCCTATTTCAGCCACAAATGCATCTGACAACACTTAAAACATCCTTTACATTTTCCTTTTCCCTGCAGCTCTGGTGCAGAGCTCACAGCAGAATAAACACCACTGCTTCTCTAGTCTTTCCATTTTCTGCAACAAATCAGATGCACCCACAGGCTGGTGAAGCCATTAGAAATGTCTTCAAGGGAACATCTCAGCAGGCACTTCTGGAGGCATGGTGTCCTTGTCCCTTTAAATGAATCAGCCATGTAACAGCTAAATTGGGGAAGCAACCAAAGGGTTCCCAAGAGAGCTGCTGGCAGAACCACATCATAGTCCAGTAATATAAAAATATGAACTCTATGGCATTACAGCTCCTTTCTTGTAACACTTTCAAAGATGGCTTTGGGTAACAGAATGTAACAGCAAGCACAGAATAATCAGGATTTGAGATAAAGATAAAACTGCCCAAGTTCTCTACCTTTCTTCTTGACTGTCTGGAGGTGCCCTTGGCTCAGTGTCAGCCAAGAGTGAGACAACAGCTCCCTGTCAATTGGCATTTTAATTTGAGCTAAATACTGGCCTGTACCTGCATGGGTCAGGTTATGACTTTTGGGATAACCTGAACACCTAGGGAACATGTGCTCAGGTTATGGGAATACATGGGAGAGGCTTTTGGAAGCCCTAAACAGCCCCACCTTTGCTGCTGTTCAGACACAGGGGAAGACACCAGCTAACACCTGAGGAAACAGATGAGGCTGAAACCATCCCCCTCCCCCCAAACCCAACCCCAAACAAAGGAAAAATTCTTTCTTTAAACAAACCTGTGATATCTCTATGGCATGAGTAAAGCTCCCTCCTGCTCAGGGGATGGTTTTTCAGGCTCAAACTCAATGTGAACAAAGACAAAAGATCTCTCTAAGCAAGCAAGAGAACCTTAATAAAACTGAGCCCTAGAAAATAACCTTTGATTTTTGCCCTGAGGCAAGGTCCTGAATCTGGCAAAACTGAAAATGCCTAACCCAGATGGTTTGAATCACAACCTGGGGACCAGCTCTTCTGGTTTTCATGTCTGCCTGACAACAACAGCCTCAAATACAACTACTGAAGTTCATTCTTTCAAGAGAAAGTTGAGAAGGTCTCTCTAACTGTGAAAATATATGACTGTGACAGATAGTGATAAAACAACTGCTTTGAGGTCTCACAGAAATAGTGTTTTCTGCTGAGATTCAGCAGGAAACTAACAACCGGTGCTCCAGCTCTTGAACGTAAAAGTCAAAAATCCACTGACATTCAGAAAAATAACAACTGTTTTATATATGTCTGCAACAGGCAGATGCTATGAATCTTGTGCAGCCTCAGGGAATATCAAGTTACTTGATAACATGTGATTTGATATTCCAAACAGAAGAATAACCTGACAAAATTTTGCTAAAGAAATATTACCCGAAGCATCCAACTGTTCCCATTTCTTTCTCATGCAATGTCTCCATGGTACCCAAGGGGAGAAATGGAAGTGTACGCTTGGCATCAGATAGGAAGATCTAGAAAAATTTTTATAATATACAGCCCATTGCAAGAAAAATATTTAATTCCGGTATCACTGAAGTAATCAGCATCTGTTTATCAACCAAATAATAAACCAAATGCTGTGCTGTGGGTTAGTTGCACATGGAAACCTTTAAGTCTATAGATATTTCCCACCAAAAAGCACAATTTATGAAAAAGGGGGCAAAATTTATTGAAACAAATTATTCTCAAGCAATGTGAAAAGAGGAAGCAGGCTTGGTTACGTTATTGACTTTGTGGACCATAGATAAACCCACTTTTCCTCTTGATTTTTAGAAATTTTCTGGGCTGTGCATTGACGAGGTGGTTTCAGCACACTCTTAGAGGCAGAGTTTCAAGGGCAGTGACTGTGTGCTGAAGGGATTCATCTACTCAGCACTGGGGCAGCCAGAGATGCATTTCTGTAGGGCTGTGGCCAACATAAACCAACCCTCCTGAGAGAGGAGAGAGATTCTCCTTCCATGCTGTGAGCCATATGGTGACTGGCTTCATACAAATAAACAAATAAAAACAGTTTCTCTCCCATTCTGGTTCCCCACACACAGCAGGGCTAGCCTTCCTAAAAACACAGAATCTGGTTTTATTTTTGCAGCTTATGAGGAAAGCTGCTCTAATTTCCCTTGTAAAGCGCAGTCAGAACTGCAATGAAATATTGCTGGCTTTTGCTAAAATCCTTGCTGCCTAGTGCTTTATTCCAGTGGTTAGTTAAAAGAAACTTTAGAAAGGCCATTGACCCCAAATGCTCCTCATCATCAGCTCCCAGTCCAGCCTCTAGAATGGAGCACCTAAAATGAAGTTGCAGACAAAATCTAACAATAGATGTGAAGAACCACAAATTTCCTTCCTCCTTTCCCACCTTTCTTTAAACAAGGTTGGAAACAAGATGTCTCCAAACTGAGACAGGATAACATGCTTGCAGGAAGGACCTGTGAGACAGCTGGCTTTACAAATGATGGGTAATTACAAGATATAACTTCATAATTTCAATGTGAATGTTGAGCTTCCCTCAAATCCTTCAGAGATAATGATTTCAGTCTGACAGCTGGACATTTAAATATCCATTTGTTAATCTGTAGGTATTATGAACTAACTGCAGCTCTACTGAGAGTGCTGAGCCAGCTCCCATGAATATATGACACAGACTGAGAGCTGACTTATGGGATAATTATCTGATTTAAGAAGGGAAGGAGAAATCTACCCCTAAATAGAGGATATTTGTGGTGGCTATTTAAACTTCACCCAGGATCAACCTGCAAACAGGATATTTCAAACAACTCTAACACCCTTCTGAATCATGGACTGCCTCTGTCTGACCTACACTGGTTTTGACTAAATTTACTGTGTCATTCAGTGGTACAGAATACATATTCCAAGAATCAGAAGAACCCCCACTTTTTGATATTGCTTTGTAGCCCAAAACTGTGATTTTTATTTCCTTCTCAGGAATAACATAAAACAAGGACAATGCTTTCTGGGTCTCTGGTTGTGACTTAGCTAAAGGCTAAGGATGTTTTTTATCTGAAAGTTATTCACAGTTATATGTAGATAAAATGAAAAAAAAAATCAGAATTCAATAGCTACTTTTGATCAGAAAAAAATTATATTAGTGTGCACAGCCCCACAATAGTATAGTGCCCAAATTTTTGCAAGAAAAAAAAAATCTCAGAAGTTCTGATACTTTTGCCATGTACAGAAGGTATTGAAGTTCATTGACTGCCAGTGGGGTAATTACCTCATATTTCTACCTTTGATTTTAATGATTTTCCATATGTAAATTATAATAAATGAAATATTGTTTCCCAAGAATTTTATTCATCATCATGTTATCTTTAAAGAAAATCTTGACACAACACACCCCCCAGATCTGAGATCTCCCTTGCAAGTTGATGCTAAGGGCTAAACCTGTGTGTGAAGGCAATGTCCAGTTCACCCTGTTCTCATGTCCTCAATTACTTTCTGTAGTTTCTCAGTCTGAGAAGTTGTTCTGGCAATTTCAGCCAATATTTCATCTAAAACTGGATAGTTTTCTTTCCTTTCTTTTGAGAATTAATTTGTCTTGTATAATGTTCTGGACTTGGCTCTGGGTTAATGGCAGCTCTGCCAAATGCTGAGGAGAGGGTGAGTCCCCAGCCCTTCAGCACCACTCCACTTACAGGCAGTCTGCACATTGTAAACTTTGAATTCAAAGCATAAGTTTGTTTCTCAGAGGGCTTTTTCTGGGTGCTTTCTGGCAATTGCAAGAAGTGCCTTGTTCTGACACGAAAACTTGTTAAAATTTTTAATTGCTGTGGAAAGCCCAGAACCTCCATCTGGTTTAGAGCAAACAAAGTTCCTTTCTGCAGTGTGAGGGACATCAGGACATGTGATGTCCCTGTGACAGGAGATACCTGTAGTCACTCTTTTTAATGCTTCTCCTCCCAGCAGAATTAATAAGGTCCGTGTGCTGTCTTCGTAGTTGCACTCTAATTTTACCCATTGACCCCTGAGCTTGTTCTGGTATGTGAAGCACAAACTAAATCCCCTGCTTTGCTGGATATTGCAGGATGCCTTCATTCTTTCAAAGGGACACTTATACTTTGTCAGCTGGATATGCTCCCATAGCTTTTCATTCCCCTTTACTGATTACCAAATGTTAACATGTGCTTATGATTATTTAAAAATTTTTACAGAGAAAAACCTGAAAGCTTGTTGCTCAACACAATTCCTGTATCAGCTTTCCCTTTCTTTGATACTGAATACTGGCTACAGAAGAGGAAAACAAAATCTGGAAATGAAACATTGAAGTGTATCCACAAAACTCTTTCCCCATTGCTTTCCACGACCTTGGACGGCAGCATTTAGCTTCTCATATAGAACAAATCTTTGAACAAGCAGCCTGGAAAAATAAATTAACTAAGGTCTTGATACCATACGCCTAAAGAGTTTCCACATGTTTATGAGAAGGGAACTCAAAGTACTGAAAACATTGCTCACGTCATGCTTTTGCAAGCTTTCCATTTTTATTTGTTAAAAATATCTCCCCAGACTTTCCCATAACTACAATGTTCAGAGCTATATCACCTCCAGCTGTGATCTCATCAGATGTTTCAGGCAGAGCGAGGTCAGGCCTGGCTGATTCCTACACATGGAGCTTCCAGGAAAGGCCATGCTCTATGAAATACAGCAATTATGGATACCAAAACATGGGATAAAGGCAACCCGAGTTCAGCCTTGGGGTTTGCTACCCACATGAAAAGAGAAGAGAGGTGGATTGACGATGAAAGCAAGCAAACTAATAGCTGCTTAATAATTTTTTGCACATCATAAATGCAATTCAGCTATGCCAAGATGGTCTGGGTTAGGAAAAAGATCGCTCTGCTTTACACACACAGCAATGGGAGAAGTGGCTGGGATTAGCCAAGAGCATCTGTAAAAAGGAGTGTGGGATTTGTGATGCCCTTTGACACAAGTGTTCAGTGACTGTGGAAATCCACTGGGGAGTCAAGGCAAGAGGCACAGTGGTTGCTACCAAGTGTTTCTGTGAGCCCAGGATTAACATCACATGGTCAGTCATTTATAATACTTCAATTGCTATGGAAACTGCAGAATTTATGCAGGAATTATACAGGACATGAGAATCCAGGTCAAGGTTCTACCTCTGAGGTAGAGGGAACTTACTTTACTTGGCTAGCCTCCTAATGGGTTGTTGAAATTATAAATAATAAAAAACCCCATGCTTTCCTTTGAAAGAGGAAAAACAGTCTCTAGCAATAAAATGGCTACAAATGACCTTGAGTTTGGATTGCTGCCAAAGAAGGTGGTTTCAGGTGAAAGTTTCCTCTTCTCATGTGGCTTTAGGAGGGATTTGGTGAGTTCTATTTATTTTGAAGAGCCTCTGGTGACCTGAAACCTCACTTGCACTCTCTTGTGTTTACTGTGAGACAGCTGAGGTTCTGTTCATGGAGTGTAAAACCAGGCTGGATCCCATCTCTTAGCCATGATAAGCAGCTTGCTGTAGCATGTTCATACTCTCACAATCCTGCTTTATTAGCTTGGATGTTTCCTCCCCAGCCTGGCAAGAGGCTCTTTGCTTTGTCAGCTCAAACTGTTTTCACAGATAATGTCTCATTTGCATTTCTTCTATGATGTCATCATGCCCAAATCTACACCTCCTCTTTTCTCCCTATGAACAGACTCAGTGTTTAATGTTCTGTTTCCTGCTTCAGTTTCCAGGACTCAGAACAAATGCACTACTCAAGTTCACAGGAGTTTATCCTTACACCTCATGATAAACATTGAAGCCAGATGCAAGTCAATCACACAAATGGATCATGCTGTTCCTCAGTGTCCATCAGATCAAAGGGACAAGAGACCTGTGAAGATGAGAACCTCATTCATACAAGAAGTTTAACATGCCCAGAGACTGTATTTTTTAATGACGGAAGCCAAGATTTGAGATCCCCGCCAATCTGAAATTTTCAAGCAGACTGAAAATCCACATATGCTGCATAACCTGCAGCTCCCATTGATTGCAGCTGATTTTGAGAGTGCTTTTGTATCACTTAAAAACACCCTAACAAGCAACTTCTTCTATCTAAATGTAACTATTGAAGCCCTGGTTATAAAGTGCTGAAGGTTGTGACACATTTCCAGGCTCCACATCTCTCTAGGATCTAAAGTGGTGCTGAAGATGTCAAAGACTTTGATAAGTCTGGTTTGTTCAGAGGACTCAGATTTTCTCACCTCCATTAGGGAGGACAATGACTAACAGCAAGAAAATCTCAGGCAACTTAATTATTTACTTGCCTCTGGTGAATTCAAGAACTAAGCCTTCGGCATTCAATCTTGAAAACCATTAGCTAAAGATCTTCAAACACTGGGAACCTTGCAACACAGTACCCATGCCAAGCATAGAAGACAAGGACAGGTACAAAAGTTTTGTAGAAATAGGCACAAGGGAAAGATACAAAAAGAAATTGAAGAGAAACATTTACTTTGATGTGGAAGGGTGTGAACTGCGGAAGTTTCAAGACTGCCTTTTTGAGGGGCTGGTTGCTGCCCTGATTGAGAGGAGTAAGGATGGTAACCTCGTTAGCAGCAATAGTTTTATTTACTGCAACATGCAGGACAACTTGGAGAAATGAGTGAAATAAAACACACCAAGATGAAAATAAAACCCCAGACTTAATGAGCCAACAGACAGAGTTAGATGTGGCCTTCAGCTGAGTTAGCAATGCCTGAGAACACTGGCATCAAGATAATACCCTCTAAGTTTTAGCTTTTAGACTACTAGAAATTGTGACAGGGGATCAGTGGGGAGAAAAAAAAAAGTAAATCCAGCCATATGTAATTTGGAGCATCTTGTAGCAAACAGTCTCTGTCCAAATATGCTAATTTTTCAGTAGCCTGAGTTAACTCCCAGGTACTGCTCTGGACATCATGGAGAATGAATGCTGACTCCAAGAACATCGGCTGTGGAGTGTGCCTTATTAAATTATATATATGCAACCACTTAAATAGACCAAACACTCTCCTGTTCACACTGTGTCTTTCAAAAGCTACAAGAAATAAATCAACCTTCTTATCTTTATAACAGATGCCTCTTGTACTCTTTGCAATGTGCTGTGTCTGCACACAAGGCTGGAGACAAGTTTGTTCCAGACACAGGACTGTACTTAAACAGTCAGAGACACCAGGGTCTACTCCTGTTTCTGCTCCATATCCAAACAGATTTTTTGCTTAATGTATTTTATTTCTTAGCAAAGCACAATAACATGCAGGTGTTTAATTAATTAGCACATGGCTTTGTGACCAGAGATTATGATACAGCTTGATTTTTTTTTCCTAAACATTGAGACAAACTAAATCGAAGGAGGCTTAAAACACATTCAGTCTTCAGGACACAGTGATCTCTCTTTCAAGTGTCCCAGGGGAAAAAAAAAAGTCCTTCTGGCTATGTCACCTTTAGTTTATTTTTGGGTGAAAAACAGTCTTTTATGAAAGAGAACACCATGTGTTGCCTCAAATATTTCATGAGAGGCACACACCCTTAACTGGATATATCAAGGGAAGACACAATGACATGAGAATTGTAAACTACTTGTTTGAAAAAGAGTTGAACCTGGCTGTGGAGGGGTTTTGTGTGTGAGGTCAACTAGAGTCCTGCACAGCACCTTGGCTGTGTTCTGGGGCTCTGGACAAAAGGGAAAGTCAGTATAAATCAGGATAAAACCAACACCATGGTGCCGCTGTTGTGAAGGCAATTGAATAATAAGTAATTAAATCTGGGTTTGGAGGCTTAAATGGCCAGCCTGGAACAGTCTTTTTCCTGTCCTGAACAGGCAAAATCTGGGGACCTTTAGCAGCTGGGTGCTACCTGTATGCTCTCACAGCTTTCCCAGGGTTTTTGAGGGCTCCCTGCTCTTTTAGGCCATAGCAGCACCAAACCCCCCCATGTGCTGCTTGTGACTCTCCCCAGAGGGACACACCCAGAGCTCCCCACAGATCACACCAAGCAAACAGGAACCCAGGGGCTGCTGCAGAAGCTGCAATGGCAGTGACACAGCAAACATTCCAACCACTCTAACCAGCTCCTGAGCCCACTGCCTGCTGCACCCACCTGAGCCCCAGCAGCATTTGTGCTTCCCCACAGCAGTCAATCCAAGAGAGCCAAATCAGGGATCTGAACCAAACCCTCAGGAAGGCATCCAAATGTGAAAGCAGGATTCTACCCATAATCTACATAGAATTTTGCAGTATGGAATTTGAGCACCTCAGATAAAGTTGCAATAATGAGATTTGGAGCTGGGGGAACCAGCAGAGTTTGTAGCTACTCTCAGGAGAGGCATCTGTCAACTCCTTTGAGCTGCCTTGGCAAAAGCCAGCAGGAGGTTCAAGAGACGCATGGGACAAAGCTACTAATGAAGACTCAAACCAAAGTATGTGCCAGTTACCTCTTTTAGATGCAAGAAAAGAATCTCAGTTCATTCACTTCTAATAAAGAAAAATAAAACAGTTGAGAGTCAGATGCAGACATTACCTTTGCTGGGTCTCCAGGATTCCCTTTGCTCTTGCATGACTAATCCTGAAACAGCATCACTTGCACCATCTCTGCTTTTCAAATCTCTTTCCTTTTCCTGCCATTGACCTTCTTACTCCCTGTAAGAGAAAAGCTCAAAATACCTTTTAGAAGACAGCTGTTATAATTTCAGAAATGAGTTCTTGTATCAAAATTTATCCTCATGCTGCAGCTAAATCACTGGAAAAAGACAAGGGAAAAACAGTAACATCTTCCACATTCCTATTCCTAGCTACCATTCTAGCACAACTCTTACTTTATCCTTTACATAAATCAGCTGTTTTTTTGTAAGGATTCACAGGTGTCCTCCCTCATCTTCCCTCTCCATCTGCCAACACTCTCCATTAAAGATTTTTGGCTGCAAGCTTAGCGTATTTCCTATTATTATTTACAAATGCTGTTAAGAAAACATTATTAGAAGATTATTCTAAAACCTCACACTACCCCTTCTTCAGGGAAAGTAATCAGTTAGTAGCAAAGTTTTCAGAAGAGGTCCCTGCACTGTCTGTTCAGAGAAGATCAAGGACTTTTGCAAATCTGATGGAAAGGGATGTAGCTGGAGCTTAGCTGTGAATTTCAGCCTGCAGGAAATTGTCTCCTGTACAAGAATGTATCTAGTAATAAGAGTCTTAGATAAGTGTATAATTGCATTGCTGTTGTAATTAAAAAATCTATCATTTCCTGTGGCTTAAGCATTGACCCATGGCCTTTTATTTTGGCTGAGATTTTAATACTGACAAAGACAATGCTGTCATTTGCAAAGAAAGAAATGACTCGGCATCTATTGAATATTGCTTTTTAGTCCTAAAATGGATAAAAAGCCTGGGCCTATGGAAAAATGTGTTTAGGGAAATAAATTGATTTTTCAGGAGTAGATATTTAATGTTGCTGCTGTCTCTAAAGCACATGCAGAAGCAGAAGCTATGCAAGAGCAGAACTTTACCCTCTGTTAAAGTGACATTTTCCAAATGGCACTGCTCACAAGAAGTAATTCATGACTTCCCTGAGGGATTTGGGGTTGCTTTTTTTACCATCTGTTGGTGAAGAGGTAGCCAAAAGGACTGTACAGCCATGGGCTCTGACTCTGAAATGAGTATCTCAAATGCCATTGAGAAAATGTGATGAAATGAGTCACAGAAAGTGTAAATCCACAGCTGAGGAAGAACCTGAATCCACCTTCTGCTGACTCCACATCACACATTTAAACAGATGAAGTTTCAATACAAGTTCTAAGTGCAAGAGATGCTAATTGACATCCATACTGTCAAGCTGAGAAACAGGCAGGGTCATGACTGCAGAGTCATTTAGCTGAATGATGGGACTTGCCATTAATCCATAAATAGCACCTTTGTTAAGAGTAGGACTCTGGAAATGAGTCAGTGGAGGTTGACTCTCCTTCTATGGGTGTTTCCTTTTGATGTTCTCCTTCTTTCTCCTCTGTCAAAGTGATCTACACTGCATTTATGGGTTAGATTAGGCAGCTGGGACTGATTTTGTGGGTTTCATCTTTCTTTTTTTCCAATATTGCAGAAAACTTTGCTTAGAGGAAAAGGAGTAATTGCATTAGCATTGAAAGCAAATCACTCTTAGAAAGTAGTGTTCTTTAGGTCTAACCAAGTGCAAAAAAAATTATTTTATTTAAACCACAAGAGCAGAATACAGAACTGCAGATTTTATTCTCATGGTTTTTAGCTGTCTTCCTCTGTGTTTTTACATGTAAATACGTGTATTTTTATATACATATTTACAGCAGAATGTTCACTTTTAAGAGTGTGTTTATCCAGTGACACATTTAATTTTGATGCTTTGGCAAAACTGCCTAAAAAATCCTATCCTTATCTGAAATATTGCAAAGAAGTAACATGATTTTGTGTTTTCCAAAGCACTATGTTTTCCAGAGAAATGCCAGTTTATTACAAGTGGGAATAGATTTTTAATTTCAACTCAGTAATAACTGACACTGCTAAGGCAATGCTGGTCAAAAGAGGACCAGGCATGAGCTTGGAAAATTGTCTTGCTCTCTCCCAGACACTTCAGCATGTACCAAGTCAGTAAAGTGTTTCCTTGCATGTGTTTTCTTGTGAAAATAAAGTAATTTGTTCATGGTACATCCCCAGGAAGGGGAGACTCCTGCTTTTATCAATACTATGATCTATAAAAGGGGTCAGAAGAGAAGAGACTTTAGAGAAGAGGCTTTTTCTGGGTACTTAGGGACTTTCATTCCCATTCTTTAACATGTTTTGTACAGTCAAAATTCAAAAGCCAAGAAACAAATGTGGGGAAAGATAAGGCTGGAAGTGAGATCTAAAATGTATTGGCTGAAGGTCACTGGGAGAGTTCTGGTGAATTTTGTGCAAAGTGAAAAAGGATTTCTATGTACTGTGGGTTGAGAAAATACATAGTGAAAGAAAAATATGTCTCTTGAAAGTAATGTTTTCTGCTGAGGATTGCATACAATTCTTCTTTTTCTGCCCTGTCTTCAGCATTCTATTTGGCTCAAAGTACAGATTGGCAGAGTGGAAACCCTTCCAGTCTTGAAGGACATCAGTTCTTATATCTATTTTTCTAAGAGAAGAAAACAAAAAGAACTTCCTCTCCAGGCTTGCTTTTAGCAGTCTGGATCCCCCGCCGAGCTTTAAAATTTACCTGCCTTGTCCTTAATAAATTATAAAGAGTTCTTTCACGTTCCATAAGATTATCTCTTGGAAATAATTTTTTTCCATTTAAATTTTTATGTACTGGGAGATTTCAAGGTAGATTTCCACAGGAAAATTGTTCTATTGGATGTGTTTTGACTAACCTGAAAAAGAACACTGACACTTGCTGTGATGAGGAATGGTAAGGGAGTCCATTCATACCATCTGATATCAGCTTGCAAATAAGGAACCTAAATGAAGATTTTAGCAGTAATCGGCTTCCACTGAGCTAATGGAGCAAGATGGGATCTTGCAGAGAACTATTTATGAGAACTGGCTGTGTGTGCCTTTGATAGCTAAAGAGGTAACTTCAGGGTTCATGAATCTTTTGGTGCTACAGAAATGGAGATATGTGAGCAATATTCTTATTTAGTGCTCCTCCCTGGGGGGGGAAAACAGGCTGTGATTTCCTCCCAGAAGATGACATTCTTTGGGGGGCTTACACATATATTAAGTAGTAAGGATGCTCTAAATCCTTAATTCTGAATTTCTTCAGTGTTTTTAATTGACCTTTAGAGCTCAGTGGTGGAGATGACACCAGAAATGCCAAAGCAGAGATTCCATAGGTGACGAAGATGGGATGTGTTCAAGACTGAGATCTGGCAGTTGGCAGCACAAAATGTGTTCCCCAGCTTCAGACCCTAGCATGCTGTCTGAATTTCCAGGAATTCACTTGCTGCCACCTCTGTGGTACCACACAGGCCAGGAATTCACTTGCTGCCACCTCTGTGGTACACACAGCATGGAAGTCTGTATGGACAAATTTACCCAGAGAAAGACATAATGTCCAAAGCGATTTAATCCCTCAAGGAACTTAATTTGGCAGCTATTAGGGGCAAAAACAATGCATAACTTTAGAGTAATCCCTCTAACACAGAGTTTAAAGACTCTTTGCTGCTGCACAGTTGAGTAATGGGAAGGAGAAACACATTCACTATAAAATATAAATGAAGTTCTCCACCCTCAAAGGCATCTCTCTGGAGTGTCAGAGGGATGAATTGTCTCCCTGCTCAGCCTTGGTGCAGCACTGTGCACCCTGGAGCTGAGCCAGGCCACAAAATACACTGAAACTCTCCTCAGAAAGGCCCAGCTGAGTTATTTCCCTTCTGGCATCACCAATCTCAGAATGGCTCTGCTGGCTGGATTCCACCTCAGAGTGCCTGCAAACTCCTCTGAAGGTGTTGATAGATGCTGGTACTTATCCTGTAAGATGGAGACAAAATTAAAGTTGCCATGGGTTTATTAGAGATTCTATTTCATGTGGTACACAATGACCTACCTTGCAAGCCTTTTGCAATAAAGGCTTGCAAATATCTTGGAGCATCTCCTGGGATTTTCTTCAGGAGGCACCAGGACTGTGCTTCAGTGGACAGCTCCTGATTGTCTCAAGGTGCTGGAGATGCTTGGCAGAACCACACATAAGCAGCACTCACCATTTGCCAAGGCCCTAACTTGATTTTACTGCTCCTGCAGTCCTGTTTATGACTTTCCCCCTACATATTGCCATGGCCACAAGGACACACATAATTCTACAGAAGGCAATGTCTGTGCTCTACCTCAGGACAGGCAGAGATGTCACAAGTGCCATCAGTTGACCACAAGGGCTGGGCTTCTTCTGCCTATTAACCCTGAGGTGCTATTTAGGTTTTTTTTCCAGGTTGACTCCCCTCCCACAAAAGATGTACCCACCTCTTTAGAAAGAGCATTGTAGAGAGCCCAGGGAAATGCAATGGCTGCACCGGGGTGAGGAGCAGCAGCTGTGCTGGCTTTGATTGAACACCCAGGTTACCTTTCAGAGCACTGCTGGGATGAGCAGGGTGAGTGAATGTTTCAGCAGCAGCGAGTGAATCACTGCTGGCACACTCACTTCACCCAGAGGAACTGAGAGCAGCACTGAGATAGTATCAACTTGTCTCTGTTAATGCAGAAGACATAAGATTTTGGTGTTTCCAATACTTTGTGCAAGGACTACAAGTAACTTCTTGTCCCTATGACAGCAAAGACAACCAAAATAGAGAGAATCCAGGGAGTCTGGTGTCACTTGGAGAGAGTATCTTTGTACTCCTTTGCCTTGTTTCACAATAAATTTTGTTTGTGTTCTACAGAATTCATTTTAACTGGCTAAAATACAGCTCAGGAGAATGAGCAGTGGTCTGGAAGATAGGAGTGTTGGGGGTTTTATTTCAGTCTGCCACTGCTTTGTACTGCAGCTTTGAGCAGCCTGGCCTAGAGCTGCAAAAGGTTCAGGAGAACCATGCCCTGGCTTGTGCACATATATACATCCATAAGGGATATCAGCACATGGTTTATTACCCCATCACTAAGTTGAATTTACCTCTTAGGTGCTGTCCTGATGTGAGGCACGGACAGGAGTGTGGTGTGGGAGTGAGCAGCACGAGCAGAGCTCAGGAAAGCAGCAAAAACTTTGGATAACAACATATGTAAATGTAGATTGGCATGCATAATTTAAAAATCCATGCTCGTATTCTTATGACCAGACAGCAAATTGTGTGGGCAAGCACCACTCCCTGAATATTTTTTCCCTGTAGGAGAAAAATGAGGCACAGACAGAAAGAATTTCTTGGGATCACGTAGTTCAAGGTACAGTTCTGGAGCAATAATGGACTGGATTGGCACTGACTCACTGTGAACTGAAACAACTTCATGTTTCATGACTATAAGACGTCTTCTAATGTCCAACATCTCCTATAAAGACAAATGTAATCCCAAAATGTCAATATTCTAAGAAATAAGAATCTCTGAATAGGTTGCTATAAAGAACATTTTTTATGAGGCTCACTTTCCTAATTAGAAGTTACCAGGGCAGTCTTAAAGTGTTGTAGGGAACACTGAATAAAGCACAGCCTTAAGCCAACAGTGAATGTCTCTTATTATTAGTCTCAGCTGGTGGCAAGTTCTGTCCATTGTGTTTGGCATCCATGGATTCCTCCTGATTGTGGACATGTCCTTGTGAGCGAAAAAGATGAAGAGAATGTTTTTCTTTAAGCTGAAGAAAGTTTCAAGGCACAAAGCTATCATAACAACAAAGCAGAGGGACTGTCTGGAAGAGGTAAATAGAAGGGAAAAAGTTTAATGAGAAATCTATGATATTTTTAGTACTTATGAGCTCAGCACAGATTTATTGATGGCAGCTGAAATGCAAATCAGAAATGTTGTCACAAACATTCCTAAAAACAGAAAAATAACTATTAAAAAACCTGAACAAAATGAAATCAGACCAAAAAACAAGGCACACAACCCTTTTTTTGGCCCACATCTAGCTCTCTGTAGAAACTTTGCCAGAAGTTTCCTTACAAGTCTGCTCCTGTGTGTTTGTGTGTCTTCCAACAGCACAATGTACACAGTGCCTCTCACATCTGTTGGGCTGTTGTTATTCCATGTGTGTGGGTGACACTGCCAGTCAATGGCCTGGGGATGGGACTGGGCTGCTTCTCTCTGTCACTGGGAGTCTCTGCAGCTGTGACTCTGCTGGCTGAGGAGAAGAAAAAGAACTGTGGCTTCTATTTGGCACAGCAGTGCTATAATCAACCATAAGTGCAATTAGAAGGATAGAGGTGTCACCACCCATGAGCTGGATGGGGCTCTGAGCAGCCAGGTCCCGTAGGGGGGGCTGGAATGAGATGGTCTTTAAGGTCCCTTCCAATCCAGGCCATTTGATGATTCCATGATCCACTCGTGATGCATCCAACAAGCTTTGAAGGCATGAGGAGGACAGTGCAGGAGGAGTGTTTAGAAATCAACTCACTGCTGACACCACTGAGCAGATCCAAATCTGCTGTGTAGGATTCTGCATCTCACTTGGTGATTCAAAACAAAGATTGATGCCAAGTCTCAAAAATATTCTGTTTCTAGTCTTGCAAGTGAAAGGAAAATGCTTAAGTTTGATCTTTGTACAAGAAATTAAAACTGTGGGTGTAGTTTCCTTTTTTCTCTAATGAATCTCTGTATAGTAGCTGAGTGCTGCTTTTATCAATTCGAAGGACATAACCGTTATTGAATAATAAACATAAAAGAAATAAACATAATTTCTTTATGTTTTGGATGGAGGAAATCAGGCCCATTTCTGCCTCCTATGTCACTGCAGGCAGTGAGCATGCAGCTCTCATTATAGGTTTTGCTGCATGTGTGCCCTCAGATGTCACTCTGGAGTATTTTGTTGCCAGTGATTTAATGGGAATACCATTGTGGCTGAATGCACTCCCCTGTGCCAGCTCTGCCATAAATATGGAGGGGGACATGAGTCCCATGTGAGCTACTTTTATCCCCTAAGTCCCTCAAGCAAAAGTGGTGACTTCAGTTTCCAAACTCTCTTTGCATTCCTTCTCAGCCCTTCTGTTCAAATGTTACAAAATCTGTTTTCTCTGTGACTCCTGCTTGAATGGCCTTTATGAACATATTTTGAACCCTAACAAAATTTATTAAAAAGAGAAAGAAAAAGAAATTGATAAAATTAAAGAAAAGGGTTATTTAATATTTTACATGAATTTCTTTACATTCCTCATGAGTTAAACTGTTCAGCTATGAGACAAAAATAAAAAGTGTGGCTAGTTAACTTTTCATGAAAATCAATCTTCCGTCAAATTTAAATCCTCTGTTATCATGAGCTTTCTGTCTAGAGACAGCTGTGAGTATCCTACTTTTCCTCAGCAGAGTTTTCTACAGGTAAACATAAAATAGAAGCTGAATCCATCACTTTGTCGACAGCTGGCTCATTGAGGTTGTTATCTTAAGTATGATTAACCACTCTTTTTGAAATGCTCATTATCTGCTTCAGAAACTGCCTTGCACAGTTTGTAACATCTCAGCAGAGCAAAAGTTACTCTGGCATCATCTTTATCAAATTTTCCTTTACCGTGGTTTTCCATTTGAGTCGATTTCTCATGCACTAAAAAAATTAATTATGGGCAGATCCCTGGAGTCAACATTTTCCCAGTCTGAGTCTTGCAGTAAATTTGGAAACCCTGAGCTGACCATCTCCATCTTTCTGATATTTGAAACCTGGAATCAACCTGACGTTTGAACTTTCTCTGCCACCATGAAATAACAATTAAAATGCAATTACTCTCTGGCATTTTAACAGAACTTCACCTATATTCAGAACTCTTAAAATGCAAGAAATAAAGGGAAATGACTGTGCTGTGTGAGTGGATGGTGGTCTAAGCTGCATGGGTAGTGTGCAAATGAATGTGCTCTTCTCCCACTGCCTTCTAAACCATGTGTTAAGATGGAGGAACTTCACTTGATGGTGTTGCCTTGTCCTAGCCTACTGCAAGGTGATAATGCAATTAGGAAGGGCTGGCTGACTAATAAGCACACTGGTGTTGTGGGCTGTAAGAAGGTGTTTCTTACCGTCACTCAGAAAATAAGGGCAGCTTTTCTGGGCTGTACAAAACCACGTCCTTGCCAAGACCTGTGTATCAGTTGTCTTTATTTATTTATTTTTTAACAGAAAACCAGAGCTCCTTGTTGCTGAGCCTTAAATGACAGAAAATGGCATCTGGTCATGTCTGCTCCTTGCTCCATATCATCCGTCCCCTGGCAGAGCTGTTGTGATCAGTTTAACCTCTCAAAGATCCTGGGACAAGCATAAACTTATGGTTGGAATGAAACCTTATCTGTGCAAGACTGGACCCTCATCTTCAGAACAGTCCTGCTGATCCAGAGCAAACCAATTGCTCCTCTAAATGGCTTTGAATTGGAGAGGGTTTAACAGTGGAAATAAAGCACTCCAGCCATATTTCTCCCCGTTTTACTGAAGGATGAGAGGTCCGGGCCTCAGTGTGGAACTTTTCACACAATTCCATTACTTGTACCAAAGCAAGAGCTGGAATCTATTTTTATGGAGAAAGCTGTACATCGTGCACAGCAGTTTGGTTTTCAAACCATTCTGGGAGATTTCAGACATGTATCTGCCATTTGCTATAATACACTCTGACTCTAATGAAAGATGCATGTCTGAATCCCCCAGGCTGCTTTGGAAGTCCCAGCTACAGAGTGTGATTTAAAACCCTCTGAGATCAGGTCTCTCCACTGATGTCAGTGAGTCCTAAAGTAAAAAAGGTTTCTGCATTGGATGTGCCTGCAAATGCGGGATCCCAGCCAGTTCACAGTAACGCATTCTTCATTTCAGGCAGAATTTAGTCAATAGTGGCCAGAGTAGGACAGCAGTGGCATTTTCTAGGCTGCTGGCAGATGAATGATTAAACAGCCAAAAATACAGTGAAGTCTATAGTACAATCACTATTAGAAATGGATCAGGGCAGGGGGAAAATTGCCTAAGAGGCATTCACTGGGAATACAAGGATTGAAGAAGAAGCCCAGAAACAGGGGAAGATTTGAGACGGTAACTTAGATAAACGGAAAAGTCAGAAATATATTTTACACCCTCTTTACACACAACTTAGTTTCTCATCTACTTTTCTACATCTGGAACACCCAAGATAGGATTCAGTTAGTAAGAGAGGAGTAGGGGACACTGATGTTCTCAGTCATACACAAAAGCTTATCAGGGACCTGTTTGCTTTCACTTTCAATTTAGGGTTAATTTGCCTGTCAGGAAAGATTCCCCCACAGAGAACAGGTGGGACTGTTTTCATTTGGAAATGTAAGAAGGGAAAAGGAATAAGGCCATGGGAAGTGTAGAGTGTTTGTTTTTCTTTGTATGTGGGATGTGGTCTTCTCTCCTGAGTCACTAAAACTTTCCCTGCTATTTGCAAGGACAGCACTGGCTGTTTCTTCTGCAGGCAGGAAGATGTAGCTTTGATGTCCATGAGCACCCAAAATGAAGATATTGAACTCTCTGTTGACTGCTGGGGAGCATTTGGTATGTTTAAACCATGGAGAATATAAAATTTGATTTTGTGTGTCTGTGGAGCACTGCTGGGAGACAGCAGAAGTGTTTCTTATGTTCCAGGGTATGGGCTGGGGGCTCAATCTCTGTGGCTCTGGCTGTGCTCACAGCTGAGGGTGTTGTGTGACTGTGCAGCTGCCAGATGATATATTGGAGAGTTTAATTAATCATTTAATAGATTAAGTCACCACAGCACTGGGACTGTCCTTAGGTCCAGAAGGTGGCTGAACCCCAGAGGTGTAGCTCAGGCTGAATTTCTTGCCAGCCTTTTGAGAAAACCAAGAACAAGAGAGTTAACGCTGTGTTTTGCAAGAAGCAGGCAACTTTTCCTTTCTAACAAAAGTTAACTTTCAGAGTTATCTTTTGGATTTTAACTTGTCTTTTTTTCCCCCATGAGTTTTCCCATTCTGACAAATCAGTCATACTCATCTAGTGGAAATAACTAGGTGGAAATGGTTTCTGGTGGAAACTACTGAGAACAGGGCATCATTGTCAGTTGGTATCTGCAGGCTAAGGTCATGGTCTTGTGAATTTAAACTATGCAAATATGATAGAAATTAATTCAATCATCAGGAAAATTCAGGAATCACTTGACAGGTCTGAGTGTGTGGTGCGGAACAGAGAACTCTCATTTCTATGAAAAAATGATAATATTTTGAACAGTTCTGGTTTTTCCAGGCTTTTCAGTGGGACTTGGAGAAAGAAACTGTATCTATTTGGGGATTTGGTGCTATGTTCTTTAGCCTGTTTTACTGAAAGGAATATGAGCCATTTAAAAACCTCAAAGTAAATTAACGACTGTGACTGAAGCTGGAGACAGTTCTTTCTAAAGCAAGTGCAAAGTTTCTTCAGGCAAGGAGTTAATTTCTCAGCAAAATGTTGTTACTCCACTGGTGGTGCACAGATTTGTGCAGTCACAGAGAACAAAGAAGTCTTCCACAAAGTTAGAAAAAAACGGATGCTCATCTTAGGAGAAATATCCAACTTGGCAATGCTTACCTTTTTCTCTTTGTAATTCTAACTATTCACAGGCAGATATTTTGGATTTGTGTGTGTGTCTGTCTATGTACACATATGTACTTAAATCTATACTTATACACACCTCCTACATGCTCTTATTATGGAATATTAATCCAACTTGTGATTGCAGGAAAGCCCTCACATTTTGTGTGAAGAAGTGGTTAGCTGTCACAGAATGGTGTCATAGGTTCTTATGACAGGTTAGTCAGAAAATTGATGGGTTAGAGATAAATACTGTATCCATCTGAACATGATGGAAAACTGACAGGATCGTAGTTACATGTAGAGTTTGCAAGGAAGTATCCAGGAGTAGGAAATCCCATTAGAGACTTCTGGCTGTATCACAGTATTTCTCCCTATACCCATAGGATTGTTATTTGTGTCCCATGTACACTCTGGATTAGATGTCACAAGATAAAAACTAGTTCTAGTCTGTTAACATCCAAATTCATGTCAGCTGATCAAATGTTGTGCTAAATACATAAAGTTAAGGTCAATGTATATATCTTTTCTAAGATATTTAGGTTGTTATTTTGTAATTAAAGCTATCTTTAAGATCTCAGGGTGATGATAAAGCCTCTAATTTTTCCGAACTTTCTTAAGTCCAATGATAGTATTTAGCTGTGTGTCTGAACAACATAATTTAGACTACAGCTTTGCTATAACATCAAAAATTTTGATTCTTTCTGAAGAGACTGGTTTGAATGGCTCAGAAAACTGCTCTTAATTCATATATATTTTGTCCCCATGATTGAAAAAAGCACTGTTAGTAATTTAAGACAATTATTTTATCTATTCTCCATATAGGTTTGGTGTTGGGGACTTTCTCCACACCCCTGTATACACATGGCTAAAATCAGCTTTTTTTTTTCT
The DNA here is from genome assembly GCA_025920805.1 of Petroica traversi. NCBI lineage: Eukaryota > Metazoa > Chordata > Aves > Passeriformes > Petroicidae > Petroica > Petroica traversi. The sequence continues at coordinate 9,054,169 of JAHLSL010000018.1, read as the reverse complement.
TAGCTCCACCAGAGCAGAGATACAAATTTGGTGCATCAGAAGACAGTGCTATTGCTTTAATCAGCATTTCTTCCACAGGAAAAAAACCCAACCCAAAACCTTAAAAAAATCACCACATTTTCTTTTTTTTAATTTCATTTCTGTGGCTGTTTGGTCTAAACTAACACATGGAGAAAAGCAACAATGTGGATATTGATGATAGGGGAAAGAAGGTACCCACTCATTGATGCTCCTTCATATTACTCTTACTAGATTTAATGTCAGACCATCCAATTTTTAACCCATCTCAAATATCTCATTTCATCTGGAGTTTGTATGGAAGGAAGGGCCAGAGTCTCACATTTATAGATAAAGTCTTGTTGCCTTTCCATCTCATCCTTGTTTTTGTTTTTGTTAATTCTCTTCCTGTTTTCAGAGAAGCAGAACTGTTTCCCAAACAGCACTGCTGTGTACAACAACTTGAGGACTGAGTCATTTGCCAGCTCCTGTGCCAAGTCTCTGGTAGGACAGGGAGCTTTTGAACCATCCCATTGCTAATCAAACAATCTGGGACATCCTGCCAACCCCGTCCTTGTCATCTGCTGCTCCCTCTGCACGCACATTTGATCAGCTCAGCATCATATTCTCCCTGCTGTGCACAAAGTTGCTTTTCCTTTGCTAGCAGCCAAAGGAAGGAGGGATGGACTGATTTAAAACTCTTGGCTCCTCTTATCTGGCTCATGAGAGATATATTCTCAAATTGGCCTTGTAAGTCACTTTTTCCTAACTAGAAATGACTTTTTAAAATGGTTTTATATCTTTCTAGCCTGCTGCTCTGTTTTTCTATCCCAGGTTCATTTTCCCAGGCTCTTTCTTAGGGTTTGATTCTGAAAAGGGGAACAATTTTCATTTAGGACTTAAAGGAGGCAAGCACATCCCACTCCTTTCAGACCACAATTACCCGTGTTTTAAAAAAATTCTGGGTTGCAGTAGGGGAAGATCTGTCCCAAAATGCCAACACTACCAGAGAAAGTATGTAATGAAACTTTTTATCTTTTCCAGAACACAGAGAGTGGTATCTTATCCTTGTGTACAGTGGCTCCCAGAGGTTTAGTTGCCTCTCCACCTGTTACTCTGCAGCCATTGTTCTTGCCTCCCCTTCTACCACAAAAACTAGAGCAGGAAGATTATGAAAACAGAAATCCCCTTAGACAACTCAGATCAAGGATGAAAAACTACTGCTCATAAAGCGTAGCTGGAGCAATTCCCACATGCAGGGAAAGGTCAGTGAGTGTGAATGCCTGTGGAGAGTTTGTCCATGGGGATTGATAATTTTGAGTGACATATGATTTCCCAAGTGTATGCAGCAAAAGAAAAAGTGCCTTGAAAACAAGCAGCTCATTTCTCTTTTGGGCAGAGGCCACACTGTCAAGTTTTGAGATCACAAACAGGGCTAAAAATTCATTTGATTACATTACTATTAGAAGCAGGTCACATGAGTACTCAGCCTCATAGGGCTGGACATCAGGCACCAAAATGTTCAAACAGTTGTCAGATATTCAACAGGCATCAAATCAGGTTTCAGCAGCCGTGACTTTACAATCTAAAAAGGAGAGTTTTCAAAACATAGTAAAAGGCTGAATTTAAGAGTTTAAGCCTTTTAAATAAGCATATGAATTAAGTATTCTTAGGAATTGCTGAATTCAACAATTGCAGCTTCATCAATCACTGATACCACCATAGGTAACACAACACATCGGCTCTGCCGATATCAGTGTGTTCCCCTCCTGTGCACTGCTCTGAGCCACAACTGTGTGAGCGCCACTGTGCTGCTCAGCACAGCAGAGATCCTGCTGATATTTCCTGGGGACAGAAATCCCTTCCTGATCAGCCCTGTGCTGCCCCATTTGTCAATCACCACCTCCGCAGTGAAGCGCTAAGTGACAGTGACTGGCAAAGGTGAAGTCCCTGAGAGACAAACAGTGATTTTTCACTGGTTATCCTCAGAGTGCTTTATCTCTAAATGCTGCCTTTGGGTACTTGCTTCTTGCTGGTTATCTACAACCTGGGCATCTACTCCAATGTGGAATTGTGGCAAGATACCATCCATGTATTTCATATGTGCCATAATCAAATGGAAAGGGGATAACTTCAAGAGGACAACTCTTGACTTTTCAGAGATCTCTTTCTGTGGACAATAGAGATAGTCTAGAACAAAACTAGGCTAGATATCCACCTGCAGACAGCTGGCTAGAGAATCATCTTACTTCGAGGAGTCTAAGAGAAATATGTGCCCCATTTTGGCAGCAGATTAATCAGGGTGTCACAGCCAGTTTCATACTTTGCAGTGCACTTTTTTTGTCAGGGGTTTGGTCAACTGCCTGCTTTCTTTCAGAATGATGCAGCATAGAGTAAACTCGTTAGTTCCATTTGATTCTAGGCTACGGAGGGGGAAGAACTGTAATGTATAGAAAGTCAAGTTATTCTTCCTTTTGGGGACTTTAAAATAATGAGGCAAGAGTCTTTCCGATAATATCCAGTGAACAAAAGAAAATAAATGTGCCCATAATAAAGCAGTTGCTGAAGGAACCAGAAAGACCATAGATTTTCAAGTACTGCTCTCTTATGCCTTGAGTTGAAAGGGTAAAGAAACATGGTGTATTGCTTCCTCTGCCTGTGTGGCATGTTCCTGGCAAGTGATAATGCATCAAATACATTAAGAAGCATTATAAGATCATTTTTGGTAGTTAAAATTTGTTGCAATTTGGATCATTAAGCAATTCTCCACTTAGCATTGTCTTAAAAGAAAACACATTAAAAGGCCATCAAAAGTGCTGATATCACATTTGTTATCTGAAAATAGTGGTTGGCACTGGAGAGAGAGCTATTGGATTTTGGCAAATTAACCTCACAACTAACAATGAATGCCTTATGTTTGCTGAGAACCTAGTTTTACAACTTGATTTATAGAAGTAAATTTCTCTAAAAAATTCAAGCTTGCAATGATACATAAATATAGAACATTAAGTCCTTCAAGATAAGGGCAACTTTCCTCCACCTAGGAACCTGGTTTTGTGGAAGAATATAATAGAAAGGCAAATGTGTATTTCCACAAGTTTAGGAAGGCTGTTTTCCAACTTTCAAAAGTTTTAAATGCATATTTTTTGGGGTGGGAAGGAATGACCATATCCTCAGAGGGATGTTTCTTCTATTATTTTCTCCAGTTTGAAGTCATAAAATTTTAACACCCACTAAAGCTTATCCTGCAGCAAGGAGATCCATAACTCTGCATTGTGTGAAGTATATTTTTGCTTTGTTTTAAACCAACTTCCTGTTAAAAAACTATAAACACCTCGTAGTCTGTGTTTTGCTGGAGGCAAACCTTTCATATGCCACACAAGATTTAATAGACCTCTATGCTGCAGCACCTTCTTCCCCACATCCATCCATTTCCAGACTAGGCACCAAACTGGTATAACCCTTTTTCATGCCAAACTACTCTACACCACCATAAAAGCACTGAAATCCTGCGAAATTACCCAGGTGAGGGGGAGTTCAGATATAAAAAATATTGAATATGGAAAACGTCCAGAAAACCTGAAAAATGCTATAAACTAACACACTTTCTTTGTTCCCAGGTGGACAATTAGCGATGTCTTACAAGCAAGATGAATAAGAATATGGATATGTTCTAGAGGACCTCCTATCAAGTTCACTGTGACTCTCTTCTGCTATCTGACTGTCTCAGAGCTCCTGTGGCTGCTTAGCTGGGGGGGACTAAACCATCGCCAGCATCGTGATCCCATGGGAATTGGGGGTGAGGTGATTTTAGCCACGGGGAGGACTCTGCTCACAGCTTTGGCAAGACACACAAGTGGCTCTCAGTCAACCTTGGTGACTTGTCTGATTCTCCAGAGATCATAGGCTGTGCGTCCTGGGTTGGGTTGAGGTCCTCCCAGGTCCTTGTCTCACAGAGCCTGCAGGAACCTTCCTGGTCCCATCAGAAGCTGAACAAAATTTCTTCAAATGGACTACTCCATTCCACCTCTCCGTAGAATCAGAGAATCATCAAGCTTGGAAGAGCTCTATTAAGATCATCAAGTCCAACCACTGTAACCCCTAAACTCTCTCTGAGCTAACACATTGGAGCAATAAGTGGATTCAACTCTGACTCTCTTCAGCATATGATAAAAATATCAGACCAAAGTGTGGAATGAATGGATTTGAAATTCCAGTAAGAAGGGATCCCTTGTAGCTCTGTATTTTGCACTTAAATACCTGTTGCTGATTTGCAGCCACTTCTGGGACAGGGGACGACCTGCCAGAGCAGGATAGAGGCGGAATAGAAAGTTAGAATAGAAATAACAAGACAAATCTTTTTATAGCAGCACAGAGAACTTTAAACCTTGTTGAGCCTGTGCATCTTACAGGCAGTGAACATTTAAGCTGCATGATATTTGACACTGCTTTTTCTAAACATGCAGAGTCACACAGATGCTTTTGAGACTGGAGCCTAAAATTCTGAGGGGTTTGCACCAGAGGTTCAGTTCTATGAGCCATTGCCCATTGTTACAGGAACTGCAGAATTTTGCTTTTTTACACTTTTAGCAACTACATGAACACAAACAGGAAATTTTGTGCTTTTTACACTTGCCATGAAAATAGAAGATTGTCAGAAAAATTCCCATACTTGAGTATTAAAGAAACCCACAATGGACTTCAAGGTGCACTTTTACTGTTTTGAACATCCAAGGGCTGCTCTTCTGCAAATCCATCTCAATATAAGGATAATTTTCTCTCTCTGGAGTTCATTCCCACTTTACATACATTTATAGGAGCTGGTCTCTGGAGGTACTGGTCTCAGCTGTGAGTCAAAGCAAATATTGTGTAAAGCCCTGTAGATTGTACAATGCTGATTTACTCTGAGAACATCTCAGGTCTCGCTGAGCAACTGAAGAACTAAAAATATGTCTAGGAAGGTGCAGATGGAGCTGGGCTGATTCAAGACTACACCCTAGATAATAGCCATCATGTGGCATGAAAAATCACAGTCAGCAAACACATTGCCCACATGATCCAAATGGGAAGAGGTTTGATCCAACACCTTATCAAGAAGAAGAAAAAGTTTGCATCTAATACCCAGCAGAGAAGAAAAGATTTCCCAAAAAAGATTTGAGGAAAAAATATCTCCATTTCAACCATTTCTGTACAAAGTAGGGATTTTTTTTCCTTGGGGGGGAAGAAAATGAGTAAGTGAAAACTTTTTTAAATTGAAGAACAATTCCCAAACAGGTGAAAAGCTGAAAAATAGTCAGAAATTGGTGGACAAAATGCTCTCTTTTGAAAGTAACATCATCACTTTTACATAACACCAGTGGAGGGAATGCTACTCTAAAAGTGAAAAGCAGCACTTACCTTAACAGGTCTTACTCTTAACTATTCTGTCAAAGATTTTATAATGATTTTGAAGTGGGAAAAATAGCATAAAAATGGCCTTTTGCAAATGAGAGTATTAAAATAGTTCCTAAGTATGATGAAAAACCACTTTTTCCTATAAAAATTCATTTCATCAAGTCATTATTACCCCTCTTATTGTTAAAATTGCATTTTGCACTTGTCAGGAGGAGAATTAGTTCAATTTGCAGTATTAATACCCACCACTGCAAATAATTTTCCTTCTGAAAAAAATGCAACAAGCATTAGACTAACCCCATGTTTCTTTCACAGCTCACCACTGTAGAGGCATAAAGGAAAAAGTGGCCAAAGATTCAACTCAAAGCCCATTAAAAATCAATGAAAATATTTGCAATGGGCTTCTAGAGTGGGTTACCTCCCCACTGACTACAAATGAAATTAATCTGTCAAGCAACAATAATACAGTGATGTAATTAACTTGCTTAGAATACAATCATTTTAACTTTCATTAAAAGTGATGAGTTTCTTTCAATTATGTTGCCAAGATGCATTTTGTTGTTGTTTGCTTCTTTGCTGTTGAAAAAGGAAATAAATCCTTCTTTTTGGTTAATTTCCCTCTGGACTGGGGATTGTTGCTGTAATGAAGTCCAACTTCCAGGGTCATGCTTGAGAATGTAGTGACAAATAGGGACATCTGCAGAACGGGGAAATAACAGCCATTTTCTCACTGGAGCCAGAAGCATGCACATTTCACCCAAAAGTTAATGAGAGCTCGAGGCAATATTGATTCTGCTTGAACACCAACTCCAGTGGTGAACTGGTATTACAATGAGAGATTGCACAAGTTTTCCAAAGAAAGATGGGCTGGTGAGGGGGAAGCTTGAGCCCAAAGTCTGGAGAGACCACAGCTTTGGGCACCTTTGTTCTGAAAAACTCCCTGACAGACAGGATGCTGTCTTCTACCTCAGGATTTCAGTGGGCTTTGGAAACTCAATAATTCTCACTGACTTCTCAGTACCAAGGTTGAATTGTGCCTTCTCTTGGGGCAAGAACCAGAAATGAGCAGCAACTCCCCTGCTGCAGTCCTTCCCTTCTCAGCAGAATCTCTGGCCATTCTGACCATCTGCTTGTGACTTCTTTCCAGCCCAAATCTCACATCTCACCAGGCTTCAGGGAGGTGGAGAGGTTTGCTCTTCTGAGCACACAACATTTCTCGCCTGTGGATCTTAATGACAATTACAGCGGAGAGCTGCACCAAGCCCAGATGGGGGGAGGAGCATTAAATAAAGATGAGACTGGATCAAGCAGAGCTATGAGAAACTTGGCATATTTGAATCTCCCAGGTTCACAAGAGCATCTTCAGCTGTGATCCACTCGGCAGCTGCCAAAGACAGAAGTCGCAGGGGCGATTTCAGCCTGGGCTACAGAGGACAAGAGGTCACCTGGGTGAGAATTTCCCTTGTATTCACTCCTTGCTATATTTTTATGCACATTAAGGTTTTCACACCTCTTCCCTTTCTTTTATTTTGCAACCTCTTACTTGAAAATATCAAAACAAAGTTTATAGTTTTCAATAGAAGACAATAGTCCAGACTTGAATATAGTCAGCTTACACAGAGGTCTAGAGAGACTGGTTTTGACTTCATAAACTAACAACAGATATTTCTTTATTCTTTGAAAAATCTATGGTGCAAGATGCCTGAAGGTATGAAGATTACACGGTGTTAACAGTTGGAAAAAGAGTCAGATGTATCTTTAAGCATAAACATTGGGCTAAATAAGTAGAGCTCTTGTAAAGAACAAACTGCAGTGTGGGGAGGAATTTTGTTTGCGCTGATCTGGAAGAATTTGGAGAAATGGAGCAAAGGACAAAAAGAGTGCATATATGCATTTTTAATCTGGGTGAATTTATTATCTTTTCACATTTTTAACAGTTTTTTTTTAGTATCAAAATCTAGCTTAATTTTTATAGAGTAAAATTACCATTTAGATGGCAAAGAAATAAACCAGAAAAGTTCCAGTTTGAGAAAGATGTTGTCATGTCCCTGCCAGTTCTTTCCTCCTTCTTCCTCACCCCAAAAATATATCATATGACAGATTCAGTCAAACACCTTCCTTTGCTCTGGAAATCCATTTTTAGGCAAAATCTCTATTCATCTGAGAGGGTTTGCCTAGGTCACCTAAATCTGGTATTGGATGTGCAGTTCTGTTTCGTTCTTCTAGACAGCAAGCTCCCCATAATATGGAGAAGTCCTTCAGTGCATTGCCAGTGCCTTACCCTCCCCTCCATAGGAAAATTAGTGTCCTTTGCTTGGCCAGGAGTTGCGTTGCCTGGTACCCACAGAGTGCTGAGCTGTGTAACACACACATCCAAAATGAAAGCACCAGGCACTGAGTATTAGTCCATTTTTGTAGCTGTGAAGGAACAGGATGGATACCAGAGCCAGAAGAAAAAAGCAGGATAACTTTCCTTCCCTAAAGCCATCAAGAAATCATTGCAGATTTCACTTTTCAGCTTCATCCTCATGTTTGCAAGACCTGCCACTTACAAATCAAATTTATATAGCTCCTTGATCAGTTTCTTGTCTTTTCTGGTCCTTACTTTTAGTCCAGCTCAGAAGGTAGCACTTACTCAGGTGTGCTATTTTGCAGTGATCCCTATTCAAAATGGAATAACAAGATGATACAAGCAAGCAGAAACTGGAGTGACTTGGCAATGACATTCTGTCCTGGTGGATATTTTTAAGAAGGCTAAAAGATACAGTTGACCTTTTAAACTCTGATTTAGGTCCCTTTTGCTTAGGATTCCCTCAGGATCTTCCTTCATTCTGTGCAATCTTTAATGTATGTGATGGTTGGCAAGGAAATGCCTTGTTATATCTGGCTTAGTATTCAGCAAATATCCAGAGGGCTGAATGCTACTCTAATTAAAGCCTATTTGCTTCAAACTTCTCTGTGCATCAGCTTTCCTCTGTGACTGCTCTTTATGCCTTGGCATTACCTCAGATGTTATTCCAGCCCATTCCTCCTGCTGCCACTAGATTTGTTAGCAGTTCAGTGGGTCAGTGTGAATTTTGCAGGGAGCAGCAGTACCATGCACTTGTCTGTGTGAACACAGGGATTTTCTCTGCGGAGCTCAGGATCTCAGGTGCAAACAGCACTGGGCTTGCAGCTTGGGGCAAGGTAACTGAGGATGAGGGGTGAAATAATATTTTATTATTCTGCTTCAGGGCAAAGCAGTCTCCATGGCAGAGCTGTGAGCAGGAGGTGCCCAGGCCTTTGCAGCCACTTGCAGGGGCACTTCATGTGGAACATGCAGGTGAGATGGGGCAACTTTTGTTTCTGGATGTTTTTGGTGGTTAGAGGTACCTAGATGTCCCTAGATGTCCCTAGATGTCCCTAGACATGTCAAATGTCACCTGGGGTTCCATGTGAGTTCTGAGGACTCTCCTTTCTCAAATCCATTCAATTGGTGGTGATTGAATTTGTATCTTTATGGTAATACATTTGGAAAAGCCCAAACAACACTTTTCCCTCAGTATTTAATGTGGTCAAGAGAAAGCTTAGTAGGTAGAGGAGCTGCCATGAGGATATAGGTATTGTCCTCTCTGCTCTCTGGCATCTCCTGTCAGCTTTTTTTTGCTCATGTTTTCATGGGAAGTGGGAGAGGCAGAGCTCACCTTTACACTGAGTACCTGTCATAGGGTGGGATGGATGGATTTGATTTCTCAGCACTGCAGCCACCTGTGCTGTGGCAATGTATAATTAAAGACAGGAACATCACCAGGAGCTGTCTCTTGCTCCCAGCTCAGGATTAATGTCAGAGAGGATTGTATCCTCATGGCTTTCAAGTCATCAGCTTCTGTCAGCTCTCATGGGCATCTTGAGGCTTTGTTGCCTCCTCATGCTTTGAGGCCTTCAGGATTTGAGGAAGAAGCTCAGAAATTACATCCTTTATTTAAAAGCTTTCTTATCCAGCAATTCATTAAATATTACGTTTTTTAAAAAAAAAGGCTGTCAGGAAAATAATCCAACTGACATGAAGTCTTTAGGCCAACTGCTAAAATTAAGTGATGATGTAAGCAATACTGAAACGGAGAGTATATTGGTTTCCTTGTATAATTTATCTAGGTGTATTAATTCACCATTCAGGCACTCCTCTGTGGTATGCCCTGGATGACCTCTTCCCCCAGCTAAGTTACAGACTTAAATCTAACTAAAATGCTTGAAAAGAACATGCAGGGGAGGCAATTTCCTACCAACGCCTCCAACTCAGCACCCCAGAACACATTAGCTTTCCACTATTGTTGTTTTCACACACAAATTGCTCCATTTTCTAAGTCTGACAGATTAGCAGACAAAGCATGAAGGTTTTGCTGAAAAACAGTGAAAATCATTAAGTAAGGTTTGGGGCTAGTTTATTTCTGGGGAAAGCCATGCATAGCATTATTTAGTATTTTGTAACATTAATCTACATTTGTGTACTGGCTGTGGGGCAGGTTTAGCTCCAGGTGCTCTGTAGCTCCTCTTTGGCCACACTTGGCAGCCAGCCCAACCCCTTGGGGGCCCTTACTTTGCCAGGGCTGCTGTGGGATAGAAATTTCATTTTTTCCAGTCAGCCTTATTTTCTAGGCAGTTATTTTCTGCTTTAGTTTCAGTTCTTTGTTTAAATTACAATAGAAGACATATTTAAATCTCTTCCACACTTTTGTTTTTAGTCCTGTCCTGCTGTGATTTACTGGACACTGTAAAACACAAATTTCTGGCTGGGAGAGCCATGGCTGAGTTGAGGACAATGGTGGCTGAGGTTTTCTGGGAGGGGAGCCTGTCTTGTTTCCATCCAGCTCATACTTTAAGAGTGCTTGCCACCTTCTGGTTTGGATAAGGATAACAAGTCTTTAACTGTGGAATATTGAGGAAACCAGGTGTAAAAATGCTGGTCCTGGTCCTAATTCCCCTGAAATGGATGAGAGATTTTCAAGATGTTGTAATGTTGATTGGAGAGTTTTGAAGTTAAAGGTTGGATTTTTTTTTTATTTCTGTTTCTTTTAAGCCAGAATGTAGGAATGACAGCTGATATGAAAGAAATAAATTAAATCTTACAAATTAAATAATTCATTTTATACTATTGGCATTGTTAGAAAATGGCCTTTAACAACTACATAAAGCACTCATGAAAGCAAGAAGAATGGACAGGTAATTTTTAAGTGAAATAGGTACAAAACCTTCAAAAGGGAAAGAACTATGAAATTGGATTTTTTTTCCTCAGGAAGCTGCTTGCAGATTTTGACCAGTCTCAGACACTTCTATTCAATCTTGTCAGTTGTCAGCGCTCAGCCCAATTTCAGCAAGACCACTTAAGAATATTACATGGGCCATTTGTGTGAGAGGAGAGTGTGCATTATCTCTAAAAAAGCTACTTCAAAATTATGGGCACTCAGAGAATATGAATAGCAAATATCAAACTGTACCTTAGCCAGTCATCTGCAATTTAGCCATATGAAAGTATTCCACAATACACAGACATTTGTAGAAGGTTGGTACATCCTTATTCTAATGGCTGTCACATTTGCTTGGCTTGATGCGATTCATACTTAATTTTAGATGTCACAGTTCTGTCCAAAAAAATCATTTCTACAGAGATCCTAATTGAAGGCACCAGAGAATCTGAAAACATTCCAGCAGTGCGTGAAGCAGTGTGACTAACATATGCCATTGGATTGTTCAGTTTGTTCCTTCCCAGCAAGGGACAACAGGCACTGAAGCAATTCTTTTTGCTGTGCATTTTAATCACACACACATAGAGTTATGTTTATATTGAGAAAAGCAGATCAAAGCCAATGAGAGAGAAAAAAAGAGAGAAAGGCAATAAAATTTTAATGCTCCATGGTTCTTGGCATTTCATGTAAGGTTTTTGGCAAAAAAAATTAACTGTTTTCTTGGGTCTAACTTGGTTTTGCACATCTTCACACTGCAGCATACTCCTTGTTTATCTTTGTTAATGAGAGCAGACTTTGCTGTACCCCACCACTGAGCACAGCCTGGAGGATGGCTGCAGTCACAGTGAGGCAAGCAGCACCATTTGTTGGGCACAGCCCACTGAGGACATGTGGGAAGGGAAGCTGGAAATTGGAGGAAAGTGGGCAGGTGTGGAACAATTCAGAGATGTGGTGCAGAGCCCCTTGCAGAGGATTCCACATCTCTGTGCGTGCAAAGTGTGGAAGGACAGGAAAAATAAACAAAATGCAGTCAGGGCTTTTAGACAGCCCCAGTATGGCTTTCATGCAGAAGTGCTGGAGGTAAAAGCTGCCAATTCTTTCTGTCCATCACAGGAAGGCAAAGCAGGGTCAGAGCCAGTGGGAGCAAAGGAATAACAAGGAACATAAAGTCTGTGAGGCACAAAGAACTATTTCTGCACCTTTTAATTTTGCAGACTAAGTTCATTTAGTCCCAGGCCTTCACTTGGGACAATGCTCAGAGTTACAATAACATTTTGAGGATGAGCAGCCCAGATGACAAGGTGAAGTTAGCTGAAGATGCAGGTGGCTGCTCACCCAGGAGACCAAGTGATGACCATTCTCAGTTTTGCCCTAATCCATCACAAATCACTGCCAGGCCCATTTTGGAGCTGGGAAGTTTTGCCAGGGCTCCCATGACCAGGAGACATGTCAGGTTTGTGACAAGTGGGAGCATCCCATTCAGGCTAATTTATCCCTCTCTCCCTCCCTGGAAGGAAAATCAGAGCTCTTCATACCAAGACTCTCTTGACAGAGCCCTAAAATACACGGGGCTCAGAGGGAGTGCAGGTTTGAAGAAAATTCTTCCTGCACAGCCTGCTGCTGTGTGTGGCAGTGCTGATAACCAGGAGAGCTCTGCAACAATGTGTGTGAATTGGTTTTCCCCCTCACATTCAATGCATAAATCAGCCTGTTGTGTCTTTGTACTGGTTGAGCCAATTTTCCTGCCTTCTGTTCTGCCATATGAGAATTACTGGTGGGAAACTGTGGCAAACATGTAACTCAAGAAGCTTGTTTGTTATACCTCAAGCTCCATTCATTTACTAAATCAAAACAGGGGACATTTTTCAATGAATATTTGAATTGCCTGCTAATAACAGATCTGGCTGTCCATGTTAAAGCCACAACAGTTATGTTTGAGCCCTCCCTCACTGTGCAGGTTCTAAATTCAGGTATTAATTTTCCTACCCAAAGGAGATCAAATTTTGTGACTGTGACAATAAAAGCTCCCTCCAGACCTGCAAGATCTCAGGTATCTTCCGTCACTACCAGAGTCTATCAAATGAAGACTAAAAAACAAATTAATTAGCCAGAAGTCATTTGTACCATCATCCAGAGCAATAAGAACAAATAAATCTTTGGAAACTGAATAACCTCTAACAATGACTAAAGTATCTGTGCTTTTCCTAGCAATTTTTAAAAACATCCTTAAGATATTTGCTGATTTCTCAGATTTATCCATGTAAATAATTTCTGCTGAATAGATCCCCTTATAACAACTGTTAGAATATTGTTGAAAGAAAATTTCATTGCTCTGGTACTAAGTTATGCCATACATATCTATTCATTATTTGATTGAATACAATTCAGATTATGAGGAGAATATGTTTAAGATTCCCTCCTGAAAATGGTTTCTTTTTTTTTTTCTTTTTTTTCTTTTTTCTTTTTTTTAATGCTATCTTAAATAAACTGGTTTCCATGTATGTTCCTGCCAATGCACTTGTTCATTCAAAATTATGGACTTTATTCCAACTGGCCACTTATTCTTCCATCAAAAATGGACAGATGCAGGAGGTCAGGATTTTTTAGGGTCAAGCCATAAAAAAGAAATTTTATCTTCTAGATCTTTCCATGCTGATGAGCGTGCTTTGCATTTTAAGCATGACTGATCCCATCACTTCTAGATGGCATTTGCAGGAGACAAATTACAAAACTGCTCTGGAATCTGTTGGATTTCTCAGCACATGTGAGGCAACATGAGAGGAGGTACCACAGCCTGGTAAAATACCATTCCCATTAAAGGAAGGAGCATAGCTGGATTTCTCTTGCCATGCCATTTGCAGCTGAAATACATGCAAACTTTGCTTGAGATACCTTCTATCTGAAAACTTCTTCCTGCTATGACATCTCACAGAGGTGAAAGGATGATTAAGTGTCAGTGAGTGTAGCCATCAGCCAAAAGCCTCCAGATGAAATAAAGGTCTTTTCATAGCAAAAGCAGTGTACATTGTGTTTAACATCGCTGCTAAAGGCTGCACTGCTCTCAAGCACAGGAGGGAGAGCACCAGAATTTTTATGTGTGAAGAAAAGTTTCTCCTGGACACATTCTAAAGCCTCTGGAACTTCACAGGAACATCCATGCAGGGCCTGAGAAGAGCTGTCTGGAATATGAATACATTGCTTCCATAAAAACATATATAATCCTTCCTTTAGACATACATAAGCACAAATAGAGAGAAAAAATACCCCACTCTTATACTTGTTTGGCTTTATTGCTATTTTCTTCTGATAGCTGAAAAATTCTGTTCATGGTTCCTCCAATTTCATGAGGAAGTTATTACTTCTTTTCCTTTAAAAACAAGCCCAGAACTGATAAATAGGTTAGTTTGGCAATTTTTTGTGGGGGATGTTTGGTTTCTTTATCTTAAATTCAGTTATTTTTCTTTTACAGGAGGGAGAAAAAGATACTCACTTTTCCCTCACTTGAATCCAAACTTGGATTTTCTTGGCTTTGAAAAATATTTTTAGTGATAGCTAAAAAAACCCACTTTTTCATCCATATCTACAGTTGCACCCATGTGTGCAAGTGCTTTGCATAACTCTCAGCAATTTACAGGAAAACCAAATTCTTCACGAGCTGACATCATGGGGTGGTGTGCTCTGAGCTCACCGTGCCCTGATCTTCCTGACCTGAATGGGTCAGGCTGTGAAATATGAGTGAGTCCTTGCTGGGAACTAATGTTCAGAAGAATTTTATGATTTCCATATTTTTACAGAAATAAGGGTGTTCTAGCCAAGTCTTCATACTCAGAGACATGCCAGAGGTTTAGCATTGCCCAACAAATTAGTATCAGGCTCGTGACTTGATTGGAGTCCTCAAGAGATAAAGAGGACACCATGGCTCTACACAGTTAGTGGGGTGATTAGTGACCTTCACCACTTAAGCAAATATTTTTGCTTTACCACTAGATTATCCCTGGTTTGATAAATTTTCCAGGTTAAGCAGACTTGCATTGCACACTGTTTTCTACACTGTGACCTCAGAAAATACTGCTTTGAGACAGTCTCTCTAGGCAGGACTTTCTAGTTGCTTCTGAGAATCAAAGTTATATCTCTGTGAAGTGCTTTTCTATGTGATCTGAATCTATAGGTCAGTATAACTTTAATTTGGAGGTCCTTTGCACAACATAGATCTGCTTCCTGTATAAATTATATCACAAGATTTAACACATCATACTGTGAAAATTGAGATTCCATGTCCTAATTAAATTCACTGCTTTCTGCTCTTTATTGTGCTGTTGTGGTAAGCCAAGAATGACAGAAAATGCAAACTGGATTTCAAGAAGTGAAGGTTTTATTACTTCTCTTTAGATCACCTTTGGCTATAACCTACAACGTTCAAAAGACATTTGTAAAATTCTTAAAGAGACTTCCTATATTCTTGAGTACTTACACTAATTTCTTTCCTGAATATAACTACTAAATCCTTCTTTGGGATCCCTGTGTTCCACCATATCATAACATACCATTTTGCAGAAGAATTTTTTTAAGTGACTTGAATAGGCCAGATGGTAACCAAAGGATGTTAGATCCCTGTGCATCATAGTCTTACCCTTATCTTCACCAAACAAAACACCAGGGTTTATCCATACATAAAAATGACCTTTTACTTCCCTGATTCTGTTTGATGAAACATATGCTATAGCAGAAACCTCAGGCAGAATCTCTCCCAGACAATCTACCAAGGAACCACCCCTTTTTGCTAATGATTTCCCCTTGATAGATCTCTTCCAGGATTTTTCAGTCCCTTTTTGGTCATACATTGTATTCATTCCTCATGTTTGATCAAACTGAGCCAGCTTGATTTCAAACACTTAAATAAAAGTAACATCACAGATTAACAGAAAGTACAACTGGGGGAAATAAAAGAAGTAAAAATTCTTTTCCTCATCCCCAGACAGGATCAGCTGCACCAATACCTCATTCTAGGAATATTACCTCTAAAGAGGTACCTTTATCATCCAGTTGTGCATTGTTGTCAAAGTAGAAATTGGTTTTGTGTGACAAGACCTCTTTTCCACAGAGCAATGTTGATTGACAGTATATATTTTACTTCCTTACCGTTACATTTTTAAAAATGTCTTCTCATTTAAAGTGTTCTCATTTGCACATCTTTACAAATGTAGAATTGAAGAATCTTCACTCTGCACTTCAAGAAATTTCATCTAGTTCCAACTAAATATGGTCAAAGTTTTAATGTTTAGCCAATTACAGCTTGATTCAAAGTTCATTAAAGCCAGCAGGAGTATTTGTGATTATTTAATAAGCCAGGTCTTTCCTACTTTTAAAAATGGTAAAACAACTGTCAGCTGCTCAAGCTGAAAGGAAGAGTCTAGATGGGTAAATTTCATTCTACTGGGGCAAAATAAGACCTGGAAAAGCTGGCAACAGTTGTCTTTTCATATTCAAATGCCGAGATAAAGTTGGAGAATTAGATTCCCTCCTATAGTAACAGCCTACCAAACACTCTTGGCTGCAGGAGAGAGAGACATGAGCAGAAAGCAAAGTTTGTTGGTGAAGACCAAAGCCTCAGACTAAAAAGCATCAGATAAAAAGCATCTAAGAGAAAACTGTATGCCTCAGATCTTGTTTTCAGGGTGCAAATTTTGTTTTTTAGAGCTATGTATCCTAAGGATACTGGACAGTATCTGAACTTTTTTTGTATTACTTCAGAATAAACTTTCTGAAAACATCTTCGTGTGAAAGGCCAAATATCCCCCAATATTATTTTTTTTAGTCCTAACTGTTCACTATCCATGTAAACTCATGTCTTATTGCAAAGAGCTTTAGTAATGTTTTTATTTGTTTGCTCACAAAATTCATCTATTTGATCAGATCCGCTTTTCCTGAGCAGGATGAAAGAAAATCAGTTTCCAAGCCCCTAAAGTGACTAACATCTAAAGGATTATTGCCCATTTTCATCTTTCTTATGGGGATTGAAGATGAATGTGTCACATATCATAGAAGAGCAGCAAGAAAAATAAGCTGCTTTGAAGGAAAAAAGCATGGATTTTTAAGAAAGCAATTTCTTGATAGCACCTTTTTGATTTTTGTTTCATGTTTTCCTTTAACAAGTTATTTGAAAATGAATCTGCCTAACCTTGGTTTGATATGATTAGTTAGCAGAAGTCAACATGTGGGGTGGAGAGGGTGAAGGGAAAAGGGCAATTGTAAAAAATGCTACAAGTTTATTACTAAATCCATAGCTCCTTTCAACTTTAGGCTGAGAAGCAATCAATGTAATTTTTCTAACAGAGCTTTTTTCAGCTGGCTGGGAGGAGTGTAGCCTTGGTAATTCCAGTGTTTTCTACTTGGGAAATTGGTATTTGCTTAGCTGGGGTTCTCATGGAAGAGTGTGACACTCTCTTTGTGTCCCAGGACAAGGACCTTGAAGCTTTCCCCAGGGAGCTGGATGTGCAGCTGTGCAGCTCCTGCTGGGTGTATTTCATAATTAATAGGTAGGTGGCTTGCACTGCATATGTGGATATTTGTGGCAAATGCCCTTGTTTAGGCTGCTAAATGGACAAGAAAATATTTCATCTGGTAGCCTATTGAGAACAGATCACAACATCTAAATGTTTGTCAGAATTACTATTGATGCACAGGATCTGCAGAGGAATTCCAGCAGCCAGCAGGATTCAACGGCACCACCTCAAGGCTTCTCAGGCTCTGGAGCTGAAACTTGCTACCCTGAGGATGGTGATGGAATCCTGCCTCATGCAGGGCTGCCATGCAGAGAAAGCACAACACATGGAGGGCACCTGGGTCTGGCTGCAAGGATTTGATGTCCCTGTGCCAGCCAGAGAGTGAGCAGCAGCTGCTGTCACCTGTGTACCCAGCCCCTCCCTGAGCTGCAGAGAGCTCTGCTGCCACACTGCAAACCACAAAGCAGAGGCTGTGACCACAGTTCCAACAGCATCCTGAAACTGCTGACCTGGGTATCTGCATATTTTGGTTTATGGTTTAGCCCTCAGCCCTTGAGGTTTTTGGCATAGTGAAAGAGCAAGCATAAAAAGGAAGATAAACAAAGATAGGAGTCATGGATAGATCGTTCTGCAAGGCAAAAATTGTTCTTGTAGAAGCACGTTTCAATCAAAACTAATTAAAATTTTTTGTATTTATTTAGACACAAGTAAAATTAAAATTCCAGATTGCTATTGAACTGTTCATCCTGTTCTTTGTGCTTCACTCTGAATTTTTTGTTTCAATGAAATTCCAAAAGCTCAAGAAGAAGATAAAATATTCTGGGTTATTTGTTTCTAATTTTGAGTTGGACTAAAGAAACAGAGTTTTTCCTAAAGCATATGAGTACATCTGTTTTTTAAAAAAGCTTGCAATCCCTCTTTCATTCAAAACATGCTCATTACTATTGTGGAAGTTATAATGAATACAACTTTATATTGCATATCATTCAAATATGAGAAAAATTATGTGAATTACAGAAAGTTAAGTGGATGAAAATACTGTGGCAGATGCATATGGTGTAATTTTTGTTGAAGAAGTATCACAGAATTACATTAAAATACCAGAGAAAAAACACTTACACCCCCAACATCCTAAAATAACAGAATGGGAATCAAAGAAGAAGAAAGCTGCTCTAGAAGTATTGTAGGGCTCTCCCTGGCTGTATTGATCTTTGTTCAAGAATCTTTCTTTCAACTCTTTAGCTATAAGAACAGTGTTATCTAAGGATCTGCATCTTAGGTGGCACAAGTGGCTTTCTGAAAGAGGTTGTAAGACAGACATAGGAAGACTGGACAAAGTGTGCTTCTTTTATCCCTCAGACAGCTTGTCTGACTCTGAGTAACTGCCAAGTCAATACATAGCACAAATAAAAACTGTTAAATCTTCAGTGAGTATCTTTGCAGTAATTCAACTACTTCTCACTAATGAATAAAAAGATTATAGATGGGCAGATCTCAGTGGATGAAAGCTATCACTGAAGAGTAAGAAAAACAAGCCCTATAATAGCTAAATATTTCATTTAATCTGAATGAATAGCTTTAAAATGATGTCTCACTCAGAAACAGATGTTAGAGAGAAATTGAAGTACTGGTAAATGCCAACGGAGAATCATCAATATCTTATTTTTCTTGAAGTCACTTTTGCATGACTTTACCCCCACATTTCCTAATTGTCATTACTTATTTGCTAATGCTGATTTTGTGCCTCCTCATGAACATACAACTTTTCTTTCAGACCTCGCGGTCAACTTTGGAAAACAACTTTATGTATGATTGAAGATTCCACCCTTACTCAGTTACTAAATCAGTTAAATACTGATTCAGAGAGATTACAGTGTTTCTTCCCAGAACGATGTTTTGCTATTCTCACCTCATTCCAGCCCTCACTGGCTCCAGGACAAGCCAGGACAGTTGCATGGCTTTCCTCTGGGTGAGCCTGCCCATGTCCCTCTCACAGCCCCCAGGTATGAAACACCTTTCCTGGCCCAACTCCGTGGTGCTGCTGCAGTGCAATTTGTCACAGCCCTGACAGACACAGAGAGCACAGCAGAACTGGACAGGCCTTTTGGGAAACCAGCCAGATAACAACCTGATTGCCATTCCTGCTGCTGAGAACAACACAGAGTGCCCATGGATGACTGATGTGATCAACCTCAGACAATATTTCCTCCATTTTCTTGTTTTGTTGGTAGTAGAAAGTACTGTCCCTGAAGGGTGCTAACTTATTATTACAGTCAATTGAGTGTACTGAGTGGTTATGTCTCAAAATACCCCTGTGAGAATATATTCTGAGTCTTCTTGGGAGTCAGTGAGTAAACTCTGGCAATGCTGACAAGCCCGTGGGGAGCTATTAAGTGCAGAAATATACCTCTGGCACAGGAAATCTCTCAACCACAATTTCCTGAGGGTTATGAGAGCATTTTGGGAAAAAGGATCATCATGCAGTCATCTTGTTTTATGTTTTCCAGGAGGCATCTCCTGTGGGCCACTGCTTGAAACGAGGGGCTGGAGTAGGTGGATGTATCATGGAAATCAGAACTACTGATCTCACTCAATGAAGCTAATGAGAGTTTTACTGAGCACCTTATTGAGAAAAGGCTTCTCTCTCAGCTTTCACAATGGCAAATTACTGAAGTAAAAGTTCTAAATAAACTCGTCAAGTAGCAGCTTTAGTGATTAGAATTAGTCTAATACTCAGCTCATTCATATGGATCTGGTTTGGCTATCTTCTTACTAAACTTTTAAATTTTCTCTTAAACCAGTTCTGTTAGTTGAAGACTTCCAGGAATTGCTGGGAAGAACAATCTCAGAATTTCTGATTTTATTGGATCTGCTGTTAGTTCATCCCAATGGTTTAGAGCAAGAGCCAGTACATGTTTTTTCTGTAGTCACTGCTGTAGACAGTGCTCACCTGTACTAAGGCAGCAGAACCTGCCACTTTGGGAAGGGAAAGTTGTGTGGCTTTTAGGCTCTGCTACAGCAATCCCAGACACAGTCAGAAAGAAAGAGTTTTCCAAGAGATTTGAGCAACAGGGAAGATCTGTGAGGCAGGAAGACATCTCTCAGGAGAATGGCTGAACAATTTGTCCATGGTTAAGAGATTTAAGATCTATTTCTGTGTGGAAAATCACAGGTGTTTTCAGAGACCACATTTTGAAACTAGTTTTATTTATTTTACCCACATGGAATGAATATGCCAGAAGAAAGGTGGGTAATGAATTATGGGACATTGAGAACAGTACAAACATACATATACATACATACATACATATATTTATAAAATTACATATACACACACACACACACACACACACACACACACACACACATATATATATATGATTTTATTCGACCCCTCCTGCAATTTCCATGGAGTTCACAGTCTCTGATCTAATTTTAAATCTACAAACCCAATATCAGCTGAGGTATCTGGGATGAAATGGAATTGTTCTTTCTGCAGTGCTCATGATAATAACAGCAAATAAAAATTCAGACATTTAAGAATGCTCCAGCAGGCAAATAATCTTCTTGGAAAAAGCCCCTGATACCAAAGAGCAGGCAACAGACTCTGCCCATAGAATTTCTACACTGTTTGTATTTTGTAATCTTTCCATTTACCCATTGTTCTACCTTCTCCCATGCCACATAAATCCTTCCAGTGAACTTTCTACCATATATAAAATAAACCTCACATTTTGGAGGACAAGAACATTTGAAGGGGCACTTGACATGCATCACCGTTTTTAATTTCTAAATGTAAATAAAATATGGTTACTCCTGGTGCATGGTTTTCATTAAGATTCCTCTTATGATTGCAAATGCAAAATTGGGAAAACATACCTACCATTTCCAAAACAGCTCACTGCCTCTTGCTTCAGCACATGAGCCACTCAAGCACATGAAAACACAGATCAATTGCTTTAGATTCAACATGACTTCTTCCTCATGTATTGGTTTGGTTTTCCTTTTTCCCTAACAGGTCTAACAGAGCTGAATACACTGTTTATGCTGTTCCAAAGCAGATGCTACTTGAGCATATTTCTGATTACTATTTGGAATTCATAGAAATTTGCTGTTGACTTTGGATGGGAGATGGCTGGGGCTGAAGTTAGTGGGACAGACTGCTCTCCTGACTAAGCAATTCTCTGAAATATATGGAAATGCAATGAAATTCAGGAGTAGAATCAATGACAGTTTTTTTGAGGGAGATTGTTAGAAGATGTAAATGTTGGTAGGGTAGCAACAAAATTTGTGTCTTGGTGGTGGGAGTTGGCAGCAGAATCCTTGACAGCCTGGACACTGCTTTTGCAACAAAACTATAAGGGTTCAGCAAGAAGACATCCAAATGTTCATACATATGGACCTGAATTAGCTTTGATTGATTCAGTACCCCATTTCTGCCCATACTTTCTCCCCAGAAGCCATGCCATGCCTCTGTCCCTGACATGCCTTACACACCACCTGGATTTCTGTTCCAGTGTCCCTGGGTGGTGCCATTGCCATAAATCATCCATGTAAACACCAAATATATAACCACCCTGGGCCAGTCCCTGACAACGAGGCATACTTCCTCATGTAAACTTATAGCTCAAATTTATCTGCTTGTAAAATGCAGCAAATGGTAGTGTCTTCCTTCATTAAGCTATTTGAGATTTCTGGGAATGAAATATATGACATAAAAGTTGTGGAGGCTCCATTCCCGGATGTGTTCAAGGCCAGGTTGGATGAGGTTTTAAGCATCCTGGACTAGTGGGAGTGTCCCTGCCCATGGCAGGGGAATTGGAATGAGGTCATTTTTAAGGTCCCTTCCAACCCAAACTATTCTATGATTCTATAAAAACCAGGACCTTTCCTTTGTGTGTGTCTTGCCCATTCTTCCCTTCTCTCTATACAACTGTTTGTCCTTTGTGTGCTCAGTGGAGTGAATTCCTCTCGTACAATCATAAGTCTGAATTAGGTCAGAGACCTCCAAACCCTTGGTCAACCTTTGAGCTATTTAGTGTTGCAGCAGAGCTGAGCATACACCTGGACAAATTCTCTACTTTTTCATTGAAAAACATGGATTTTTGTGTTTGTATTTTTTGAGCACATATGCCATGAATTTTACACAGTCAATCTAAAATAGTCACAGGAACTGGCATGACATTTCAGGAAACTTACCTATTTAATGGCACACTGTGCACAAAGTAAATAAACAGGCCCTCTTCCAGTCCCTTTTACAACCCACTCAGGTTATGAGGTTGGCTCACATGACAACTTGCTCTGGGCTGAATCATCCGCAGAGCCTGAACCCACAACCTCTGTGACTGCAGTTATAATTTTCTATGACTGGAGCTAAACTACCAGGTTCATTGCCTCAGAGACAGCAAGAGCCTTATCAATCCCTGCTGCACTCCAGCCAAAGGGAAGGAAGTAAAAACCATCATTACACCAAGTGTAACCCACGGCAGAAAAAGCCCAGGATCTGTTTTGCCAAATGTGTGAGCCTCACCTGTCCTTTTTACTGTACAGTCAGCATTTAAAAAATCAGAGAACCTCTTTAATAAATGTTCCTGATTTCTTGAAGATTCCTTCACCCCAGTCCACAGCTCATGCAAACCTGTGTGATTTATCTCTTTAAAACAAGACAGAACAAGGCTCTTCATTTCAGAGACAGTGAGAGACAGGACAGGGACTAAGAGATCCTGTGATAAGGGGCTCGTGTCAGCTGAATATTAAAACAGTCACATAAAACCTGAGCAATCTGCTAACAGCTAAGCAGACATGGGGTAAGCTCTGCAGGAATGCTAAAAACCCACAGTTATTTACAAATACATTCCTTGCAAAGGTCACAAAATGCTCCAGATTAAATTGTTCACCATTAAAAGTAGTCTCAACTAGGATGAGTGAGTCAACTGTGGGGGGGACTTTTATCCAAAATTCAACTGAATGTTTTCAGTCAAAATCTGCCTTCCAGATTTTCATTTTGAGTAGCAGGAACCATTAGGACCTGAGAAAGCTCAGCTCCACATGGCCAGGCTCAGTACACTTACACAATGGGGTCCTGGCTGCTTGGACTTGGCTGAACTGCACTGTTCGATAAAAACTCCTTTTACAGGCATCAGTTATGGTGAGTAGAACTCTGCTGTGCTCTCTAACTTGATTCAGTCTGAATGCAACTATTGTGGCATGCTCTGAGAGAGCATTGTTCAGCATCTACTGAAAAGATTTCTTTTTCTTCAGCTCTGTTCTGCAGGGACTCACATACTCACCTGCACTGAAATCTCAGTTGGCTTTATAACATTTTATGAGCTGTGGGATGAGAGCTGAATCTGATCTCCAGTAGCTATTCCTCTGGTTTGGGAGTGATTTTTAAACAGAACTCTCAGGGAAGAAACCAAAGTCCTTTGTAGTCACTGTCTTTCCACAGTAATACAACCAACAAGAGGTACTACAACAACATTACTCTAAGTTTAATGACTTTGCCTCGTTCATGTCTACAGCAGCTAATGAAACATTATGAATGCAAAGCAAACAGTGTGTTCAGGCTAGTTCAGGATCCACATGGCATCTGAATGTGCTGCATGAATTATTCACACTGTTTTTGTTCACCCCCTCCCCCCATCACAAACTAAAGCTCCTTTCCTGGCCTTAGCAACCTCCTCTAAAACAGTTCCCCTTGCACTGAGGAAAGTTTCATTTCTAGTGTGTCAAAAACATGTGAGCCAGGTTACCCAGTAAAAGTGAAATGATAAAATATTAATATGTTCAAGGAAGGAGGGAGAGAGGGGAGGAGCTGGCAAGCTTCCTGCCCATGTGAGTGAAGGTCTTCTTTCTCATTTTTTATTTTTTCAACAATCTATGCCGAGGATGTTGTGGTTTTCTGTACCACTGTTCCTTCCTCCTATTTAGCTTATAAATGAAATAGCCAGATAGACTGTGTTGAGCTGCTCTTGAGGCAGAAACAGCCTGCCTGGCATAACTCAAATTTCCTCAAAATCACGGTGTACTTTTTTGTGGTGTTAGCATTCAGAACCAACCCAGCTTTGCCTCAGTTGCCAAAAGTACTGTGATAATTGCTGTTTGACCTCTCTGACCCTTTTGCTAGCTTTGCAGCCAGAAAAAAAAGGATATTCAATTTTGACTTCAAAACCAACATAATCTGTTTTTCAGCTCTGACCTGCTGTTTGCCTGTTAGCAGGAGGCAAATATTTGTAGTGATTTGGAAGGCACACATAAAACAGATTGATAGAGAGTCAATCAGCATGCCAAATACCTTGCTATTTGCTCTCATGAAAGCCTGGTGAATCTGCTTTTTTGTTTACTTTTCTTTGGGTTTTTCTTTTCTTTTTTCTTTTTTTTTTCAGTTTTCTCTTCTATGATTGTCTATGATCAACTACCATAGAGCTGATCAATTTGCCACAATCTCATTTCAATCTCAATTACTGCAATGAAGACAGTGTTTCTAATAGTTTATTTTTAAAAATTCCAGGGTTTTTATAGTCATACAGATTTCAGCCTGACAGACCAAGGTGTATATTATGTATTACAGCACAGATGGACAAAGGAGAAAGGCTGAAGATAGGAAGCAAATAAACATATTAGGTGACTGAAAAGTCCTTGGGCATTTTTAGTTCGAGAAGAAGTAAGAAGGGTGAGTATGATGAGGGTGTGGAATATTTGGGGTCCTGCCCCCTCACCAGGAACAAGCCAGAAGGATAAAACTTACTGCATTGAGAGAGCTTGGAAAAAACTGTACCCTCTCTGGACTCATGGAACTCAAAGGTGCAGTAAAGTTGGAGAGAGGAATGGGAGATAAAGCTTGAGCGATGGGGAGCCATCAAGGTTTTATGCCCATGCCCTGTGTGTGGAAGTATTGCATATTGAGCTTTCCTTCAAACTCCAGCAGTCTCCTGCTCTTCATGCTTTTATTTCTTCATACTTTTCTGACTTAAGCTACTGCAGATTTTGTGCTAGTCCCTATGCTGGTCCTGTATCCTGTTAGTCATTGCAGGTGTGCCATATCTCATCCTGGCACTACCCTGCCTTCTGCCAAGGTCTCTTCCAAGGCATTGCAACAGGCTGCCCAGGAAAGTGGTGGGATTGAAAGAAAATCAACTTCCCTGGAAGTTCACAGAAACTGCGTGGATGTGGCACATTTGGGGACATGGTTTAGTGGTGAACACAGCAGTGCTGGGTTAATGGTTGGACTTGATCTTTGAGATCTTTTCCAACACAAACAATTCTTTGATTTTAAGACACAAAGGGTAAGACAAGACACGGTTCTGATTGTAGATTTCTGCTGCATCTCTGACTCTTGAGATGTTTCAGTGCAGTTCAAAATATGAGGATTTAACAGATGGACTTGGAAGAAGGGAAAATAACCTGTCCTGCTAATCCTCCTTTCCCCTGGACTGTACCTTTGCTGCATTATTCCTTATTATTGTATCAGGCTTCAAAGCAGAGCCAGAGAGACCAGAAAGCAGCATGCAATCATCTGCTCCAAGTGTTCCAGTGCTGCCTTCTCAGCTGTTATTGTTCCTCCACGCAGGCAGCATAAAGAAAGTGACAGGTTTATTAGCAAACATTCAGCTCTGCCTGATTGATATCTACACAATGGTGAAAGAGCTTTTTGCAGCCATTTCACTCAGCGAAGGATGTTGTTTTAATTGTCATAGCCAGTCTTTTGTTGAATGTTTGTGTATTGCTGAAGAACCCAGGGTAGCACTGTAGCTGTTACTGCAGGATTAATGAAAGGCATGTTCTGTTTACACAAAACTGACACTGAGTTAAGTGACTACACAGAAAAAGAGGATCTTGGTTAATAAGGGCCTAAGGACTGAAGGCAAGAAAGTCAAAACGGAAAACATCCAGGACTTGTCTTTTCAGGAATTTTATTTTTAGGCAGAAAATATTTTACTCTTTTGAGAATTATGACCATAATAGTTGCTCTTCTTAATCATTTTCATGAAGACATGTAATAGTGGAACTGTTTTAATTATTTTACAGTACTACTTGAGAAATGGAGTAGAGTTGGTTAATTACCCAGATTTATATCGTACAGCCCAATATATTCATCCTTGAAGTCAAGAGACATTTTCCATCAAATTCAGACTTTTTTAAACTAGTCCTAATATCTTAAGATTTGACCCCTAATTCTTATTTCTTCACTTACCCTGATGCTGAGGAAAGCAGAAATAGAGAAAAAAAGACCTAACAAAGCTTATTTGAGACACATTTAAAATATGGGAAAAATAACTATGATTGGCAAGGCACTTTATCTAGAAAGCACTTGCTCTATTAAGTCTTCCTCTCCAGTGAGGTGTTAGAATCCTAATGCACCAGTCCTGTGAAAGTGTAATCACAGGTTCTTGCCCAAGACAGGCACTTAAGCACCTACTTAATTTTGTCTGTGAATGCTCCTGGCAGATGTCCTAGAATATGACTGAACTGAAAGCAGAATATTCAGTGACTAAAAGGTACTGTCCTATTTAATGACTGTTACTGATGCAAGAAAGAGACAACAAATTTATTCTAAAATGTTATCTAAAAAAAAGTAGAAATAATTAATTGCTTTAATGCAATCAATAGCAGCATTAATCTCAGGAGGAAACTCTTGGCAAGGGCAAAGATGCATTTACAAGTCCAGAATAGCTTAAGAATAAATGCCCACTTCCATCAGATGAGCCCTCAGACCATGCTCTAGGCATTTCAGAGATTGGAGAAAAACTGGGAGGAGCCATAAGGGTTTTGGTGGAGGTCAGGTGTGGGAGAGGAAGGGAGGCCAGAGAGGTGACTCTTTGCCCTGGGACAGATCATTGCCTCTTTCTGTTTCCCTCCTTTGTCTGAAGCAGCTGGATCTGCCAGCACAGGCAGAACTGTTGCCTGATTTGTCTTCTGCCTTGAGATAATTTTGGTAGCTCATCACTTTTGCAAAGTGACCTACAGGATGCTTTGCTCACACATGTGATTTGTATAAATTGTGATTATGTCAATGCACTGCACTGAACTGGCAAGAGACAAATGACACAAAGACAGGTGATCAGCTTGATTTTGTACTTGACTGCAGTAACAGTGAGATAAGTTTTCTGCTGCTCATAGCTATATGCTCCTGCTGATAGCAATTTTTCTGGCAGAACTTGTGCACTGGGATGGGAGAATCAGAAGCTTTATGGTGAGGACAAAGGCAGTGACTAGAATCAGAGACATTTCCTCTCACTAGCCCTATCCTGCAGAAAGTCATTGCTTGATTTTTAGTGTTGTAGTTATTGTCTCCAAATCACAAATAAGAGAAATACTGTATTTGTTAAACATAAAACACAAAAATCTGCATTTGCTGGCATAAAATAGGAAATATACATGATGCAAACTGGCCAAGCTCTTTGAATTGGACTCGTTAAAATGAGACTGTTTCAATCCACTTGTCTGGGTTTTGTTGACACTTGGCAAACTCAGTCTTCAAAAGCAATTATTTTACTCAAACAATATTTTTTTGAATAATGATGTGATTTATATGGTTATCCTTACATGTCTCTGCTGCAGTGGCACAGACTACTAGCTTTCATCTTGGAAGTAAAAGAACATTCCTATTATGTTTATTTCTTCCTACATCCAAACAAACAAAAGGCTCTCCATAGAGGAGAAGACAAATTATTAATTTCATTTAAAGGTATCTCAATTTACTCTCTCTTTTACCAGCTGAATTATTAGCGAGGGTTAATGAAACAAAACAAAGGAAGCTCAGTATATTTTCTTAAACTCTGTTCACATGGCTCAATCTCAGCCTTTCTGTAGAAGTCAGTGGTTTAAAAAAACACACACTGAATGTTCATAGAAAAAGATTTTAAAGAATGGATAATTTGGATTATTTGTTTAGCCAATCTTTTATAGAAGGGAAGTGAAAGGAGGAAAGGCATCATCCTTCTTTTACTCAACTTGTTAGTCATTCACCATGAGCAAGAGCATGTTTGTTCAGCGTTTCATGGGGAGAAGAGGGCCTCAGGAGTGAGAGGAGTGGATCAAAACCTACGTGCTGCCAACACACTTTTTCAGCTGGTCTGAGTCAAGCAAACTCCTGGAAATACAGAGAGGTTCTCAAAAATAACTGCATCAAGTGCAACAAATGTCTTAAACACTGGCATTCAAAAATAATCCTCACTTTGATGTGAGCAAAAATCTGCATCTCTTCCCCCTTTCCCCATTTTTTTCTCCAGTTCCTGCCATACACTTTATCACGAGAGAAAAAAAGCCCTACTCACATGCTGCAAATACTGCAAAACTGGACTTTGATTCTGAATATTTCAGATTGCACAATGTGCAAATAATCCAGAATGAGAATCATGCAAATTCTCACAGCTCCCCCCTCACCCATCAGCAGCTGACATCAGATATCACTTCTATAGGTAATTAGCACTCATCAGGGGTAGATCAAAGCAGGAAGCCAGACTAGAGTGAGGTAAATTGCCTAGATGTGGAAAATAATAAAAAGTCCTCTTACTTGCAGAGAAAACTCTGACTGGAAGCTGGGAGGTGGGAGAGCAGGGAGCACCCAAGGGAGCACCCAGCCTTCCACCACCAAGGCTCTGCTTGAGAATGAAATCAGATCAGCAATGCCCTGAAATCACATCTGGAGCTGTGATTCACCACAGTCAATCCTTCAAACACCCCAGCTTCCAAAGGACAGTTGGCAAACCCTACACAGTCTCCACAACTAGTTTTCTCTACATCCGAGTTATAGTGATAAAGATGTGGAGGTCTTGATGAGTATGGGAATGTAACCCAACCTCCTAAAGATGATTATTAGGTACAGGCAGCAGAGCTCAGAGACATCCATGTGCAGATACCGTGAAATTTCACACTACTGGTAGGAAAGGTGTGGCTTTCTATGCATACTCTCTCCATTAAACCTTACCTGTAATAAATATGTATTTATCATGCTAAAAATGAAAGTGAAAAAAAACAGATCAGGATGCATGCTATTGCACTAATTTTGACATGAATTTAAAACATTTGATATATTCATAATTACATAAGGTAGACTTAAATAGACAATTCTTTCATTAAGAAGCCAATTACGCTGTCATCATCCAGTCTGCCTTCCATAGAGGACAGTGTAAAAAGGCTGAATTTATTTCTGTTTGAACTTAAACACGTTCATCAGTACATTTCAAGCTCCTTTGTAGTTTACTTAGAACACACATCTGCCTGTGTTATATATATGGGAGTGTTCTAGTGTCATAGCAATTACTAAACTGATGGCATATTAATACACCTGTGAAGAGACATGACATTACTCTCTCTCCTTTAAATCATCTGGATCAAAAAATGTATTACAGAACCTTTAGTTTCTTGTCAAGCTTGTATTATATGATTTGGGGAGCAAAATGGAAAGTCAGAATTTAGTCAATTATAGAATTATAGAATGCCTTAACCTCTGGAGATGATCTATTCCAACCCCACTGCTAAAGCAGGTTCACCCAGGGCAGTTGCACAGGATCATGTCCTGGAGGGATTTTGAATATCTCCAGAGAGGAGACGCCACAGCCTCTCTGAGCAGCCTGTTCCAGTAAAGAAGCTTTTCCTCATATTCATTTACTCCTGAACCTATTACTGTACATTCATCACAGAAAACCTGATCACCCCAAGAGATTTGATGATAAAGAATTTGCACATCAGAGCCAGACAGTGTAGGACTTTTATCAAAAATAGAAGGTATGATTAAATAACCTTTCTTGGAATTTTTTTTTCTTTCCAAAGAGCATAGTTATACATTTATAATACAGGATACTTGCTCACCTATTTCTGGAACAGTCTGACTGCCCTGACAAAGTACCATCTGACCTCTTTTCTGGCTTTCTTTCAACAAGTAAATATCCCAAAATATTGACACTGTTTCCAAAAACATTACCCCAGTACATTAGATTTAATTATTCCTAGATGCAAGCTTCCAGAGTTCCTTTTATAGACATCCAAAGTTTGCATCATGTAAGTATGCACCAGTGCCATAGAGCAACTGGGTAGGACAAAAAATTATTAATGGTATGAAGTTCGTTCCTGAAAATCAGCGCAAGAACTTCTGCCTTTTAGCTGTTGATTGAATTCTCAGTGGTGGCTGAAGCAGTGACAGGAATTAATTAAAACAACCAATTGATAAATAACTCATTTTCCAATTTTCTCCAGTCACATGAAGGTCCAGGTGTGTCTGAGACCCTTTCTGGTCCCATGGAAAGAAGAAAAAAAACCCCACTATTTCAGTAATATCCTTTTCTGTGACCTACTTGTTTTCCTAAAAAGACTGCAATGATTCACACAAAACATCTACTACAACACTCTTCATAAATCATTCTTCTAATCACAAGTCAAGTGAGCCTGTGGTTTCATTCACTGAAAAGAGTTTTAAAAATATTTGCTTAGTAAAGCAGTGAATAGGAAAGACAATTCCTCTGTCCTTCCAAATGTCCATCTTTGTTTCCCTGTATTATCTCAGATTTCCCTGAACCTTGTCCTTTGATGCATTCAGGGAATTCAAGGTAACTTCATATTCAGTTATTGCTGAATCTTAAACTATTCTTAAAACAACACTGTACCAAATAATCCCAAAAGGATTGTTTGTACTCTGCAAATGAAGGCTGCTGTCAGAATACATTCTGCTGTATTAGGTGCCCTCATGGCAATTCATTATCTGACATATCTGACTCTTAGGAGGCAAGAAATATGTTAGACTCTTAATTTCAAGAAGAAATTATTTGGACGGAGGCAGGGAGAACTTTAGTAGCTCATTTCCTTGGTATTTTCTTCAATTTCTAATGCACTTACTGGCAGCAACCTCTTAACTCTGCCCCATTTCCATTTGTTCAATTAAACAAGACAAACTTTTACAGATCCACCATAAGGAAAGAGAGTCTCAGTTTTCCTATTTTCAGAAATAGTTCTCTCTGCCTATTTTACCCTGGATTCATCTTTCTGAACCCCAGTAACTGGGTCTTGTGTTGCATTGCATTTAGAGGTGGTTTGCAAGGCAAAGTCTGTCTTCATCCTCCTTGGAGGAGTTTCTGCCACAGAAAACATAACTTTCATCACCTCTAGCTTTCTTAACAAAAAAGACCAGGTAATTTATGTAAATAAATAGACAATCAAACAATCCTCCCACCAAAACACCTGAACAATCACCATCAATGTGTTGGCACAGCCAACAGCACAGGAAAGCGGTGAGGGCACTGTTGATGCCATCTTATGTAAGTATGCATGTATGTATATAATCAAATTGATCCATTTCTTAAGAGCACTAATTTATTATACTCCATGATCATCAAGGCAAATTTAAATTTGCAGCGCACATAGAGTTTTAGGTGTGTGCCTGACATGCACTGGCTTTCACCCTGTGCTCCATGGTGAAAACAATGACAACAAAGCAAAAAAATTCCCTGACATGACTACTCTTGAAATGTAGTTATTTTATTTAACCTGCTTCAAAGGCCCATACTGAGCCAGAGTATTGGAGCAGGTGAATATCAGTCATTCATGATTGCATTGCTCTGCATCCCTGGGGATGGATGTGAAGATTTTTAAGTTCTAAGCAGTCCTGAAGAACTGTACTCTGACATCTAGTGCAGGCATTCACCTGATTTCTCATCTATCAGGAAAATCTCTTCTGTCCACTGACTCGTGTAAGCAAGGCAGGGCTGGTGAGAAACATGCAATGGTGGCCAATGCTGATACAATTCTTTTTTGGAACTCCATTGTATAACTCTCTATTTTCTTAAAAGAAAGAAAAGAAAAAAACTGGCCAGAGGGTAACTATGGTGAAGACAAGCCTCTCAGTGGGAGCTGAAGATAAAAGTTGCAATGTTTTTTGTGTGTCTGCAAACGGCTGGACAAGAACTCTTGAGTGAACTGTATCGTTTGTCCAATGATGTGTTAACTCAGATACTCAGGGATAACAATTTATTGTGACAGCCTCATGTTTCTCTCCTATTGTCTCCTTCATGCAGATTCTCTTGCTTTACCCCTCAGCTCTGTGGTATCTGAGCACCTTCCCAGCCAGCCAGCAATGCCTCCTGGCACAGTCCAGTGTCCCCCTGCTCCACTCTCCTGGGGTGGGACCATTTCCATACTGCCACGCAGCTGCTGAGCCCTGCAAGCTGACTATGTAAGAGCATCACACACCTGCCATCACACCAGAATTACAGTCTCAGCTGAGACATCAACATGTGTGAAGTCCCTTTGCTCTTGAGGCAAATAAAGCACTGCAGCAGAGAAGCAACAGCTGGCAACCCCCTTCACACCAAAATCTTCAGCGTGAAGGTCCTGACTCTTCCACAAAGTCAAAAGTGTGAGTTAAACCCCTTTTCAGCAAGGCATTGTTGGGCTCTGAGCATGGTGATGGATGCACAGACACCCCTGAGGACTCGGTTGGAAGCATGTTTTGAACAACTTGCAGCCACTATGGGACAACTTCCTCAGCAGCTTCTCAGGCGTGGCACTGCTCAAGTGCTTCCACTGAAAAGTCAAACATAATTTCACTTAATGTCAAAGATGTTTTAGGCTGGGCTCAGTACCCTAGCATAGGGCAGAAGAGATCTCAGACTGAGTTGACTGATGTTTGGTCTGGAATGCCAACTGGCAGATGAGCTGCTAGTTTCAGGCCATTCATTTTTGTGGGGTTTTTTTATTTGTTTGTTTGTCCAAGCACCTGTGGGTCCTGCTGACTAGGTGAATACTTCTATTGGGCCTCAGAAAACAGTAAAACAAGTGAAAATAAATGGGTTTCAGTGGGTTTAAATCAACTGTGTTTTGTCCTCACACTGCTGTCTGCAGCCTGCCAAGATGCAAAAGCCCATTTGCTGACCACTGGACATTATGGAAAGATGTTATGAAGCTCTAACTGTTTTACATCTAGAGTTTGTTACAGGTATAAAAACAATACAGACATGGCCACATCAAGGGATGACACTTTTATGGGGTCAGGATGGTACCAACATAATTTGGTAGGCATATTTTTTCTTTTTTACAGACAGGTTGCATCCATGCAATGTCTTTAGGGAAGATGTCCCTCGCTTGGGAAATAGAGGGATTTGTTTTAATAAACCTCACCATGGAGTACCTGTAAAATACAAAGTTCTAGGCATAACAAACAAGCCTAGAGAGATCAGTGGGAATGTAATGCTTCTCACTGGTGAGGGACCAGGTGAAGAAACCTGGACAGCTCTCCTTTATGTCATGGAGAAGCTTGACACATCCTGAGGAGTTTGGGGGAGTAATGGTAGTAAACAGATGGAATGGCCCTAATGCCTCTCCCACATCTGCTGGCTGTTAGCCTGTGCAGAGCTCTACCTCTTTTTTGCCCTATGACAACATTAAGTTTATTTTCAGTGGTAAAAATGGGAACATGTATTTTAATTTTTTTTTCTTCTTGGCAGATACTGATTGAGAAATTCAGAAGAGCAAATAAGCTCTTCTAGCCCTTTAAGGCCTTTGAAGAAAATGGCTTTTAGAAAGGCCACACTCCCCTCACAAATTGTTTAGTATTTTTTCAAGGTTGAGCACAGGGCTTGAATCAATAATAAGTTGCACACAATAAGCTAGACAGGTTAAGTAGACTTAGAACTCTTGTCAAAATACATGACATTAATTAACATTATGAAAGCAAAATAATAGTAGTACCCCATAAAAACTGCATTAGGAAGGAGATAGAATAACACAGGTCATGTTAACTTGCTGCATAAGGGAAGGAGGGGTGGCATTTTTTCTGGTGAGAATTAGGAAACTATGTAGCTCAGAGGCTATAAAGAGACCTCAAATACACATCAGAGGTCTGAGGTGGTCCCATGTAGGCAAACTGATGGACACAGATGAAATTCAGAAATGGTGGGATATTATCTGGATGTTAGTCCAGCTGGGCTAAATGCCATTGTAGTTGTTGTGATGTTATCCTTCATTTTGGAAAAGAGAAGGAAGGAATGAAAAGAAAGAACAAAATATATAAGGGAAGTAAGACAGAAAGAGCAATATGAATAAGCAAAAAGGGGGATTCATCCTAGCCAGAGATATGCCTTCTTTCCTCCTTTTCCTGTCAGTAGTGGGTGATCATGAACAAGGCAGAAGAAAGAAAGCAGAGGGGGAAGGAGAGAGAGGGAGAAACTGTACCTTTAAGGAGTGCAGGACTGCTGCTGTTGTGTGTTCTACCACCTGTGCCTCTGATACCCTGAACACTTCACTCCACACTAAGGAAAAGCAGCACTATGAAAAGCTGCCCTTGGCCACGCCAGAATTCAATCCTGCCCGTGTTGGAGTGACCTGTTTTGTGATCCACTGCTATGACTTTGCTGTTGATTCATGGCTTCTTGCCTGGAGTCATAAAAAGTTTTGCTTTTTCCCTTTTTATTTCTGTATTGCCACCATCAGTAGCTCCTCTTTGGATGTGCTCTGCAAGCCTGTGAAGTAAAACAACTCCCAGGCATCTTGACCCTTCTCTTATTTCCTCTTCCACTGTATTTTTGTGCCATGTAGGAACCATAAAAGAATAAAAACTCAACAAACTCTCCTACCAGTTCACGATGCACTCTAAGTACATTTTTATAGCAAGTTTAATGTTAATGAGCACCAATTACTCTTGGAAATCATCATAAAAGGCATAAAAAGGCTGATACTGTATATTTGACATACTCTGGAGGCTGTCTCCAAGATGGAAATGCAGTTTTGAGAAGCATCCTCAAATTCCCTCCATGGGAAGATGGCAATTTCTGAGTACATGGTGCTTTTGTGGTTTGGGCATGCATCATATTTATGGGCCAGACCAACACTCATGTTTGAGAGGATGGAATTTCCACCCTTCTGTAACAAATAAAATGAAAATCACTTTACTGAGAAGATGTCTTCAAGTTGGCTTCTGTAAAATACTGTCATTAAATTTATAGGATATAATCAGCCTTTCTTCTCTGTTGTGCAGACAAGGCTTCTTTCAGAAAACAATTAGAGTGGCATAAAGTGAATAAGCAAGGCAGAGAAGTTGTTCATAGTTCTGTGAAATTATAATAATTACAAAAAGAAAAACAATACTACTACTAATAATAATAATGGTGTCTCAGCAGCCATAATTTCTAGGCAGTAATTCACACCACAGTTAATAGGAGTTCTCAGGGCTGAAAGAACCTGCTGAGCTGCCAATGTTTATGGGACAAGCCTGTAGACATGTTGCAAATATATCTCCCAGTCAAGCCTTTGCAGAAATTCCTAAGGAATATTTTGTTTATTTTATTCATTTTTTAAATTAAGAGCCACAGCTGAAGAGGCAGAAAAAGTATTTAAACAACAGATAACACTTTTTTCTGCCTGTCTGCTCTTTTGTCTCCAAGGAAGATAGAGGTGGACTTCCATGTTACTGCTGGCAACTTTATGCCCATTGGTTTCCTTCAGAACAAAATCAACATTTGCTGTTCATCCATGCACTCTTACAGCAACTGAGTAAATTAATATTAAAAACATATAATGTACCATTATAATTCTCTGTCAAGTGAGAAATTTGTTTTTATCTTACAGATGGCAGAGGAAGGCCAAAAGCAGGCAGGTGCCATGCAGTACAGCACCTTTACTGACAGACCTTGGTGTGTAAGTGTTTGAGGGATCACAGTTTGCTCCCCTCAAACCTATCAGATGTTTTTGGTTGGAATTCCACGAGACTCCTTGAGCACATTTTCTCAGTGACTCCAGGAATTAAATTTGCAGTCTGTGTATGCCAACATGTGATGTCTCTCTCCTGTTTGTTTGTTTCAAAGGAAGACATGCTAAGAATGAGAGGAATTAGGGGCTAGGTTTTCATGCAAATTCCTGTGGGTTCCTTGTATTGCCCTGAATCTCAGAAATGAGTTAAAAGGACAGGGAAATGCTGTGCTGGTGTGGCTGCAGGGTGGGAAGCTATAACTGAACTATTCTTGCACTGCTGATACTACTGGAGACATAGGAACAAGCTTTAGTGTGAGAAGGAATGGGTATTGCAACCATCAGCTTGGGCTGAATTTCAAGATAAAAAAATTCCCTTTCCTTGGCATAGCCTAATGCAATTCCCCGGACAGCACTCAGGCAAGGTCAGTGGGTGCTATTAGTCTTGAAAACGAAGTGTCTGCTGGGACAACCTTTCCATGGAAAATCTGTGCTTGATTCTGAGTGCCAGAAGCCTGGGCAGACAGTGTAACATGGGTGGTGAGGATGAACAGCTGGAGTGACTGCAGGGGAGTGGCTCCCCTTGCCCCAGCACATTGTCATCTCCCATGAGTCATTTGGAAGATATAATCAGTCACCTAAGCCACCCCCAAAATAACATTTGTTTCTCCTGCTGAAACTAGTGACATTTATAGAGGAGAAATGCAAATATCTTCGAAATAGCTCCACCTCTGAAAAGGTCCTTTAATATCCACAAGTTGCTGCCAGATTTGTCAAATAATAAATCAAACTCACTTCTCTCCAAATAGGAAAGTGACAACCAATAAATCTCTGGACTAACTACTACCAGGCACAAGTATATTGTATTTGGGGAGGATTCCATTAAACAGAACATAGACAGAAAAATCTAGCTCCATGTTCTGCAAGAGGCTTGCTTTGTACATTTTTGTACCAAAGCAAGTTTTCCTGTGACTTTCCTGGTCCAGCCTCAATGCCACAGAAAACTTCTGTCCAGACAATGCAGTTCTTCCCACCACCCTGAGGAACTCTCAGCAGAGCATCACAAAGCATCATTAAAAACCTGCAGGCCTCCAACTAAGAATCTAGCCTAAGAACATTCATGTTTGTTGTTATTTGTGACTCTCTTTGCAAATATTTTAATTGTATAGTTGGTGAAATTTGTATTTTCATGGACTATAAGTAAATATATTAACTGCCTTTGTTTTTTAAGGAAGAACTTAGAAAACAACCTCAGTCACTTCTGTTTCATTTTCTTCTTAATTTTTACTTTCATGAGATCCTGCAAAATGGCTTAGATTGTGATCTGTCTGGATTTTCTCAAATCTAAGCCCTCTTCGAATACTTCACATCCATTGCTCAGTATAATTCCCAACCTTGGCAGTGATTTTATCATCAAGATAACAAGGCTCTGTCTGTAACATAACAAATGCAGGCTAGGAAGGTAACATAATAACCAGGAAGTAAGAATTAATCTTTTAAATCCAAATACATTGCTGATAGCAGGGCTTTCTGCTGAATGCTCATAAGCACTGAGGAAATTTGGATACTTCAAGGTTTAGTGTCAGCCCCCTTACAGTCTCCTCTGTGCAACTTTGGCCATGTGCCGTTCTTCAGGATCAGACTTCTTCAAGTTTTTAAAATAACACTATTGGTATTTTCTTAGGAGGTAGACTTTTCACCCTGTGATTAGGGTTTGTAAAAAACAAACAAACAAACAATACTGAAACCAATCTCATGAAAGAAAATATTCTACTGACTTCAGAGAATGAATCTGCATTGATGCAATAAGCTTTACTTTTCACATCCAAAAAGAGGAAAACCATGCATTTATGAGATTTCACCACCCTTCATAGTTTTTCTGTGAAAAGTCTTGCTTTCTGTTGTATACAAGTTTTATAGACATTCTACCAGTTACTGACACAATATACAAGCAGCAAAAATTCCAGGAATGTTTTCTATCATGTGCTTTGTTTTAACTGGTTTAGTCCTTTTCTTCTAATAAGATATAGAAATAGTCTAGAAATTACTCGGGGTAGCAGTATGTTGGGAATTAGTATTGTTTATGACAAGGTATCTATGAAAGAGCAGCAGCTTTTTGCCCTGAAGTCGAAATTGGACAATGAAAAGGAAACTGAAATTGATATCCTTCTGATAAGATAAGAGCTGTTGAAATCCAGTTTTCAGTCATCTCTGCCTTACCACAACCATACTCAGGAGGCTACTTTGGCTGCTGCAACTTTAATTAAAGCTCTTACACACACCTCTCACTTTTGCTTTTAGTGACCAAATGCTTACCTGAGTGAAACCACTACCAAGACTGCCAAGAGTTGTCCGTGTCAGTAAGATACCCAGTAGCTGGACTCACAGATCTCATGGGCAGGTTTTGGTTTGCCAAAGTCAGTAGCCAAAGCCCAGAAGCTTTTGGCACATTGGATGCAAAGCTGTTGAATGCCCGAAAGGGAGCAAAGAGCCCGTGAATTTTGTCTCTTGTTGGGCAGAGAGACTGAGCTGGAGAATGGCCCTTCCAGGCAATTGAAACTTGTCCTGTTGCTGGCAGCTCTGGGCATGTTCAGCAGGTAATGAATGTGTTCTGGCACTGTGGCTGTCAAACCAGCACCTCTCTGGGTTCTGAAGTGTCACATGCACAAGAAAGACAACATAGGTTGGGATACACACACACCGACACAAACTTTTCATTTCCCTGACTTGTTTTATCAACACTTTTAAGCTTAAGAAAAATTGCCCTTCATTGCTCACAATCCCAACTCTGACACCTCACAGCTTCCTGCTAAGCTGCCCAGCTCTCAGCACTAGCAGTGTTTTTATCACCATTTGACAGTCGTGAGTTCATGGAGATAAACACTCCTAACTTGGCTCTCAACTCCAGCTGCCCTCTGCACTTTGCCAAGGCTCCTGTAAGAGTGCCAACAGAATCAGCTTCTGCAGGGGACAGACGAGAACTGGTCTGCCTTTTCAGGAAGAAATTTTCTATCTGTAATGAAATGCAGAATTTTGCCAAATAAATATAGAAAGATATACATACAAGCACATATTTACACACATAATTAAAGGAAATTGTGCCTGGCTT
This sequence comes from Petroica traversi, assembly GCA_025920805.1. Lineage (NCBI taxonomy): Eukaryota > Metazoa > Chordata > Aves > Passeriformes > Petroicidae > Petroica > Petroica traversi. The sequence goes on along the minus strand of JAHLSL010000018.1, from coordinate 9,015,269 downwards.
GAAAGCAATTGCTGGTTCTTGCTTTTCCTAACTTCTGTGACAGCTCCTCACACAACAGTTTTTGTTATTTAATTGGGGCTGGGACATGACTGCTGAAATTACAGATAACTTTGTCTATCTAAAGTGCTGATTTAGTTTTGGAACTATTTAATAATTACTTTAAAATGTTCACAACAATTTGATTTTCAGAAGCCTATTAAGAATAAATTTTAGATTGGAATAGCACAGAGTACATTGCCAATAATACAGACAGAAGTCCTTTTTTGAAAAAATGTGATGAAACTACTGTGGATTAGCTGTGCTAAACAGTCAGAAAACGAATTTCTGAGTTCTTGGCAGGCTGACCATCCAGACCCAGACACTGAGACTCAGCCCAGGACACAGAGGACAGATGTACCTGTTTCATATTTCCCTCCATGAAAGAACAATCAATAAAAATTATCAAATTTCTATTACAATTCTGGAAAGAGAGGATTGATGAAGAAAGATGATTGAGTGTCTGATCTAAAGCTAGTCTCAGTTACAAGACTGTCAAAATTCATCAGATTCAGTAGATCAGGCCCTCAAGATTGTTTCTACTGATTGATGCCTCACTGTTGATTCAGATGTTGTCAAATAGCATAAGCACTAATAAATTCCCAGGAAAAACCAGATTGAATGGACAGTGTACCAGACCCTTGTGCATCCTGATCAGTCTCCCCTTAGAACACATAATTGGCTAAAAGTATTTTTGACTTCTCCTTGAGGCTGCACAAGCATTTTTCATTTCATAGGTCATATCTGAGAGGGCCTCCAGAGAAAGTGTGATATTAGCTTTATAGTCTTTAAAAAAAAAAGATCTGGCTCAAATAGAACTAATACAGCAAGACAGCAGCAACAATACTCTCTGCATTGCCCTATAAATATTAAGTTCACAATGTAATATGTGTCAATTAGGGGTGATCTGTGCTGTAGACCAATATACAATATAATAAATACAGGAATGAGATCAGTGCAATGTTTTAAAGCATAACCTCCAAACAGCCATCATGCAGCAAAGCCTTACAGCATTGCTGAACTCAAATTAATATGAAACCATGATTAAGAGAAATATAGATTACATGGTTCTCCTGATAATTCCAGCCAGGACCACTTACATCTGCCTTGTTTTGTTTTTCAGTTCTGTTTATTATTTCTATGTCTGAAATACAGAGTAAACCAAAGGCAAAGGAAGCCAAAGGCAAAACTTGGTGATTTTTTTTTTTGATAATAAAAGGAAAATCAATAAAATAAATTAAGGAATAATACATTTAGATGGGTAGATATAAAAAAGATCTATGTTTTTATATAGACATAGGGTAACTTTTAAGAAAAATTTTAGCATGTTCTGTGATCATTTTATGCAGAGATTGACAGAGAGAAGCAATAGTATCATCAAAATTGGCAGGTTTTTTTTTTTTATTTTGGATTTAGGTATAAACCAGGTAAAAAACCCACACCTGGAAGAGAAAAATGTCAACATCTCTTCCAGAGAGATTAAATGGAAATAATTTCAAGACTATCTGTCAAAAGAAGTTCAGATGTCTTTAGACATACAGAAATAAAACCTGAAAAGCTACATTGGCTCAATAACTGAAACAATAGTGATTTGAATGGGGAAGTTGAAATGCAGAAGTTATCAGAAATACTTGAATTTGAAATATAGTCTTAATAAGAAATTTGAAACATATATTGTTAAATTAGATTAACAGAATGATAAAGAAAACCTGCCCTGTCTGAATTGTTAGTCACTGAAATCCTCCTCTGATGACTACATATCATTTAAGGTGACAAACTTTTGCCAAATTAAATCTTTGTCTCAATAAAAGGGAAACAGAACAAAAATTAATGGCCTTTGTTTTTCAGACTTCCAAACTCTATGTTCTGCAGATTCTTTCGGACTTTTGATTTTTTTCTGTTACCTCTGGTTCAGGTGAAGGGCTGAATAAGAGAGAATTTGGACTATTTTCGCCCCTTTATAGAAGAAAGTGCTTACAAGGGTAATATTAAGGATGTCATTGGGGTCCATAAAAAGGTGCTTGATTTCTGGAGTTATATTCACAGATTCTGCACAGGCAAAGCTGCCTAAAAGCAAGCCTTTCACTCAGTCCCCTGGTTTCTTTTGTCACTTGTCTAAATCTATCCTTCTGCAGCAGACATTGGCCACTCTGGCTTCACTGGAAGCTAAGCAAGCAAGGTGGTAAAAGTTTCAGTATCCCTGGCTATTCACAAGGAGATACAATTTATTTTTGCTGCTTGGGCCAGCAGTCCACTAGACTACATTTCTATGCCTTGCCACTCTTCATTGCATTCCTTTTGGAGAAATTATTACCACACATTTTTGCCTTTGGGTGTCCACTTTACAACTACAAAATATGTTGTGTACTTTTGACAAGCACTTTGAATCCCACTGAGTAAAAAAAACCCAAACAAGCTACAAACAAAACAAAAAAACCCAAAGCAACAGAAACTCTCCTTTAGAGAGGTTCTTATGATTCATTATCTGACCTCTAAGATGTGAACTACCAGCCACAGGACATAAATGTTACATGACACATTGAGTGTTCAGAGACAGAATTTCAGAAAACGTGGTTTACTGACATAAAAACCAAAACCAAATATTTTAATCCTTGATTATAGAAAATGTGTAGTTTTAAAGAGAAAAGGCTCTGCATCTATTAACAATCATTGCTAGCACCCATGACTCAAGAGGAAGCATTTAATTTTGCCTTGTTCTCTGCTATTTTTCTTCTATTTTTGCATGGTGCAGAGAAGGTGGAAGTTATTCCACTGAGAAAATTTCAGCCAATAAACTGACAGTGAAGTCAACGAGGCTCTCGACATGACAGTTCCTTCTCCCTGTGTAATTGCCAGAGAAGCCTACCTATAAATGACCCTTGGTTTCCATTTAAAAGCCCATCATCTCAGTAGGAAAAGTCTTCTAAAGCCTTCTGACTTAGAGAGAAAAAGCTCTGCTAGCTGGCCTAAGGGCAATTTCTTCCTTCTGTTTACGTGTTTGGGAGGCAGCAGCCCAAACACATTACTGTCTAGAAAGTCCTGCTCATAAAATGGGGGCAAGGAAGAAAAGAAAAAGAAATTCAGACTTGAGGCAGAGAGAAAATCAGGGTATTGTATCCTTTGGTGCAAGCAGCATGTGTGTCAAGAAATGCATGATTAAGACTTAACCCAAGATATATCCCATTACAGCCTCTCTTATTTTCATGGGTCCCTACCCATGCAGCTTTCCCTGACAGTAGAATTTACTTTATGAAAGATCTTTGTCAGAAGAGGCATTGCAGGAGCCCATGGAAAGATGGTGATGGGATCAGTCATCACCACACCAGTTTGCCTCTGACTTTTACTAATTCTTTCAAGCTAACACAAACCATTAAAATAAACTTTGGTCCCTGTCTGGCTCAAAGTTACAGTATGAGCCAGACCTGCAGGTGCACTTCCTTGCAAGGCTCCCTGCACAAGGTAAAAAGGACTGGCTTTTCCTCCTCTCTGGAAAATGATCCTCTACAACAGCTGCATCTGCAACACCTCCACAGAGAGCAGCAATCATTTAGGACTCTTAATTGGTGTGTGTGACATAGACTCCATGGCAAGGGATCAAAAGGTCTCAATGAAAAGGTCTCCATTGACCACTAAAGATGTTTAAATGATATTCAGGAGAGGTCAAGACTCTGAACAGCTTCCTTGCCTGGGGAGTTCAGTAGAACAAAAGAAAGTTCTGTTTTGTTATCTCTTGGAGCTCCTAGTGCTGATAAGGCTTGAGCAGAAGACTTCTTGAAGCCTGGGAATGTTGCAGTGGCCGTTGCCAAAGTTGTCTCCACCAACAACCTCACATAGCGGGAGCTGCCAACAGTAGGCTCCCATTGCTGCTCCCAAATGACAGCAACACAGAGCGTCTCCTCCCTTTGGGCTCTTGGTGGTGGGAAAAACAACTGAGAGCCTCCCCTCCCCATCCCAAGCATCAGCCTTCCTCCAGCAGGCTTTTACACCTCTGCTGGCATCCCAGCTCTACGCAGAAACAAGCAGCCCAAAATCCCAGCGGAACTCCTGCAGTACCACACTCCATGGCAGGGCTGCGGGTGCATTGCTAGAAAGCTGCAGATTTCCTTAAGATGGCCATAACTTTGTTATTACCTGCAGAGGAATTATTTTATAGATCTGCATTCTGTCTAATCACTGACAAAAAATCCCCAAGCAGTGAGAGACTATCTGGGCAGCCTGAGCTGTACTGAAAAAGCAAAGTCAACGTATTTCTAAATATTTCTAGAACAACAGCCTTGAGCCCAACATCACTCACTCTCAGACAAAGCTCAGTGTGGAAACTGAGACTTGACAGATGAAATGTCTCAGCAAAGATGCACAGCTTGGAACAACTCAGACAATTTGTAGTAATTGCAGGTGGCTCATGCAGAGCCATGAGAAAAAGGCTCCCTTGAGTCAACTTGCACTTAAGTTGGATTTCTTCCAAGAAGATATTTTATTTAGTTTTTTTTTTAATCAGCACCAAAAAAGGAATTAAAAAAGCTTTTAATCACTGTAAGAATCCCATTTAATCAGACTAATGTCTGAGATTGTTTCTTTAGCACTGATGAATTAACCTAATCACAGTGTGATTTAGCTAAGAGTTTTGATATTGTAATATTAAAGTTTTTCTGTTTTCCTGCATTTATGTCTGTTGAACATTGCTTACAGAAGAGGGTTGATAAGAGAGGTCTTAAATGCACCCCCCAGAGCAAATTCATTTATTTCCATGTTCAGACCCTGCTATTCTTATTTTCCAAATTGGCATATTCAAAAAAATTGCTATGATACTCTATGATACAGGTGATTCTAGCTATGCAACTGAAACCAAGTAAACAAATCCAGTGTTTTCTAATTGGACTAGATATTTAAAGGGGATAGGATAGAAAGGTAAGAATCTGAAGCAGCTTGGGCCATAAGTTGCATTACTTATGTTGCCATCTTACTCTCCACTTTTTCCCCCTCCCCAGGGAATTTATGCAGACATTGGACTCACGGCTTTTCATCTGGCTACTTTGAAATGCACAAGTTAATGAAAATCAGCTGAATTTGGAGAGAAACCACCATCATAGGTAAGACAAACTGGCTAATGTGAAGTCAGATGTCACAGCAAGATCAGAACAAGTTTAAACTCTCAGCCCAGAGGAGTAATGGCCAGAGAATGTTTCTGAAACCATATGGTATCTGCCATGAGAATGTCAAGAAATATTGTTCTTAGCCAGAGAGCTGTCTGAGGGATGGCAGATGGAGGAAACAGTACATGTGCCAGCATGTCTAATCAGCTCAGAGACTCTCAATTCCTTTGTTGTTTTTTAAATGCCGCTCTGTCAATAGCTGATCCAAGGACCATGAAGTGGAGGGGAGTTTCTCAACTGACTCTTGTGGGTCCTGGCCTCAAACCCACACAGTTTATGTTAGAAAGTATTGGCTGCTGGCTTGTTGCAGAGCTGTTTGCAGGACACGGGGAAGAGAAAGGAATGGACCAAAATCAAGATGGAGATTGGGCTACTTCTGTGCATTAAATTCTCAGGGATTTACTGGAGGTCTATAGTAAAGTGGACATTTCACCCTAAATCCAGATTTGGGATTGTTTTTGTGTGTGTTTATATCAATAGAAAAACAGCCTGAAGGCTGGTTTTCTTTTCTTTTTTTCTTCCCCTAAGAAAATATTTATTTTTTTCTCCCAGTTAATGCTCTGCTGCCTTTCTGTTCCCATGATGTTTTCTCATCTCCATTCCATGCTCTTGCACACTGACATGTTGCAAGCATCAGTGCCAGGGACCCCACTCCCCCAAGGGTGGATTGTTGTCACATCAGCTGCCTGGCTGGGTCCAGTTGCTGTACTTTGTCCCATGCCAAATCTCCCTGTCATAGGAAAAACAAGGCAATAAGTAGAGGGACTCACAGTGTGGGCTCCAAGAACTTCAAGAGCAGAGTTTCTTCTGCATAAGGGGATCTCTTGCCGTGCTGATTCATGGCACAGCAGAAGGATTCAGGCCAGCTGGGCAAAGAGATCATTTTCCTTTGCTTTGGGAAGGAACTGGCAGGCTGTGTAAGAAACCTCTGCTTCAGAGCAGCACTGACCTTGTTAATGGTCCTGCTCATGCTGGGCTGGGAGATCCTCTCACTTTATTTATCTGCCAAGGGGAGCCAAGCTGCTGCCTGCTGCCAAGGCAGCCCTCACACAGCCCAGTGTGACCAGGCACACGAGTTCAGCTCTGCCAGCCCGTGCTCAGGACTGGGCCAATCCATGAAGAGGGGCCAGTGACTGATCAGTGACTCGTGCCTGGATTTCACACTCCTCAAACCAGCATGGCTGGGGAGAGGAAACATTGCCATTTCTACCTCATCCACATGAAAGTACAGGTACATGTGCAATCACAGCACTCAGATAAGGAAAAATGGAGTTTAGCACAGGATTTGTAATCCAGTCCTAAACATTATCATTTTGTATCTTGGGGCATCTTACTCAGCTTGGAGTGGCATTGAAAATAAAATCAGGTCCTGTGGCTGTGAGCCAGATGAATTCAGAGAGGTGTAGTTTGAATAACTGCACTTTTTCACTGCTGTGTGCTTGGGCATACTGTGGTGTTAGATAAAGGAGGAACATTTCCAGCAAAGCAGCTGCTTTTGTTCCCTCTCACTTCTGAGGTCTGAAGTCTGTTCAAGACTGTCCAGACCCTGATTTGCACTGCACAAAGCAAGACCAGAGAGAATACAGTCTGAATCTATCACTCATGAAGAAAGGAAGGTGTCATTCAGACTGTGAAAATATAGTTTTTATGAAGACAGAAATATAAAACTACAGAGCAGAGTGTTTGCTCACAAATGTACACTGCTACTCATTCTTATGAGAGGCATACAACTAAGTTTGTAAAGGTTTAATCACAATTCCAACACAAGAATATGTTCAAGAACTCTGTCTAGGCAGCCACAGTATTTTATGGCTGTAGATTTTTTTTCCCTGAGGAAAATATTTTTGCTTTTATAAACATTATTTCCATAGGACACAGGTGCATTCACACTGGATTGGCAACTGTGCTGGGCATTATATAGTTCTTCCCCTAACCCACATGCTCCAGTTCATTAGTTCCTCTTTTAGAATTATTGCCTAATAGGAAGCAAGATCTTTAAACTCTGAGTTTTGAATTGAAATCTTATTGAATGTTGGTTTTGGTTTGAGTTTGTTTCACTTGAGGACTCTGCCTGGAAAAAAAAAATAGACATAAAACTTTATACTCTACAAAGAGCTCTCCTCCATTCTTGTATTTCTAGTCTTTATGGCACCCTTGCAGGAAGCTCCTTAAACTATTTTAAAAAAATACAAAACAAAAAGCCAGCCCTAATCTTATACAGGCTGATATAGGACAACTTTTTGTTTTGATATGGTTCATGAAGAACTGTGGTCAAAGCTAAAGATATTTTCTTCCCTCTTCAGATGAACAAACATAACCAACTAAAAACTTCCCCCAGGGTAACCAACCTCTAAACTCTGAGATGGAATTGCTCCTTTTTTTCTGACTTGATATTCAAAATTGTCTAGTGTAAGTTTTAAAAAAGATTTTGTAGGAAAAACATACATAATTTCCCAACAATGGTTTATTTTTAAGTTCTTTTTACATGGACTTACAGGTTTTACTCGATATTTTCTACTCCATAGTTTTAACCACATTCATAATCCACTCAGCATATGGCAAAATCTAAGAAAATTCAGTCAGAAAACCATTAAAGTAAGTGGAATGGGACACATTGCCTATTTAGCCTTATATATTGCTTGCAGGAATTGCTTTTGCTTCCAGGGAAAGAAGTTTTACTTAGCATGTAGATCTTCAATTATTAAGTGCAATGACTCAGAAGAAAATGTTGTTATTTTCTGTCCCCTGGAGATAAGTAACTTATGAGTTCAAGCACAATAGTAAATATCCCAAAGCTTGAATTCTGGATAGCAGTATTATTTCTACAACTCTGCAATTCAATACAGAATTCCTACTTGTTTAGCAAACCCTAGTACTGTGTGCATTGAGATGTGAACTGATTGGCAAACACAGCCAAGGAAAAAGAAAAAAAATATCGAACTATAGAAGCACCTCACTAAAGGACTGAGGAGAAACTTATTTTCCTTTTGTTACTAGTGTGAAGGCAGGTCAGTCCTCACCAACAGATACAATCCAAAGGTTGGTATTGAAGAATTTGACTCAGATGGGATGTAGCTTTCAGAGGGATTTTGTCAGTTAATGGGTTGAGTCCTTGCTTTTGTTGCAGCCCTGTGAGATGAGACCCTGCAGGTCCACAGAATGCCCAGTCTAGAGAGCACTCCACACCACCAGCCTAAGAACCCTTCTAATAAACTGAAACATTACTGAGCTGGGGAGCAGATGGGAAAAGATCATCTTCCCACTTGAAATGAAAAGCACATATACTCTTGAGGTTGAATTCACCAGCACCTGTATTAAATTTTATGCTTCGTTTCTCCCAAAATAAGTAGATGACAAAAAAATTTCTGAAAAAACTTGTCATCTATAATACAAGCTGCCCTGCCCATAAAAAAAAAGATTACTACAAAAAAATAACCAAACCAAACCAGAACAGTTGTATCACTGTACTCTTGACTTTACACTGCATTACCAGAAATTGATCTGTGCATAATTAATGGCTTCCTTTAGCTAATTTGCTTCATCTTGACCTTTGAAAGGATTTATTATACAGGGAACACCCTTGCATTTCAGATCATTCACTACAAGCTCTCTGATAACATAAAGAATCTTAACACAAACTGTTAAGAAATCTGTTTAACAGCAAGAAGAAACACAATATTTTACCATTAGAGAATTCCATGAGAACCAGCAAATAAAATAAGTTATCTGTTGGATAGGCAGACTTAGGATCTTATAAAATTAAGCACCAGCTCCAGGTACATCACTCATTTCTTTTGGCAGCAAAGCAGTGATCTCTCATTCGTAAAAGCAAATGAATAATGGAAGTGATCAATGCAATGCATTGGTGTGGCAGCTGTCCAGATCGAGCTCTGTGTGAAAAGATTCATGAGGTCACCAATGCTCAACAGTGGGCCACGGGGGAAATTTTTAATAATTTCATTCAGAAAGCACAGTGGTAATAAACTTACTGCCTGTCAGGAATGTATCTTTCATGTTACTTTGAAAATACTGGTTTGTTATGAAATTTATGTTTACTGTTCAACAAACAAACAGCATCTGACTACATCAGAACCAAGAGCAATAAGCAATAAATCACAGCAGCAGTCAGGATAACAGAATTGGTGGGGAAAGATGGCATCTGTGCTGCAAAGGGACATATTTCCAGATGCCATCTCCTCAGGAGATGTTCTGCAACAGTATGAAGTAAATGATGAAGGGCATCACTGCTTATCAGCTTGGGTTGATCACGCACAGAACTATTTCAGAAAGGGTTGTAAGGTTAGAAGAGGTTGTGGAAATGACATTGTGCTCTGAGGTTTCCTAGAAGCAAAAGCACAGGGAACATGATTGTTAAAGCAAAGGAACCAGCCTCACAGGTACTGCAGGTCCTGGACCACAATCCCCAACTCTTTCAATGTGCTGATTTGAGATACAGCAATGCTTAAAGCCAGAGACTTCAGTGATTCTAGCCCAAGCACATCAAACCAGAACATGGATACAGGTGTCCAAACATGTCTCTTTATACAGTGGTATGTGAAGACGTGTCAACATCTGCCGTAAAAATACAGTGGAAACCTCCCACTGCTGGCTTAAGGACCAGGGCCAGGCAAAGGTTGGAAGATCTGCACAGACACCAGAATTACAGGTCTCCAACACAGGGAGACCTAAGCATAAAAGGTAGATGAAAGAATTTTGGAACATACAGAGAGGTGGACGTGTTGAATACATGGTGTTGCAAGTGGAGAAGCATATCTTGTGACCTGGGCTTAAAGAGTAATTGCTGACTGAACAGTTACTTCTGATGTGATTAGAATAAAAATTATTATGCAGGACCACTGAGTTTGAAGCTGATCTAGTTGTGGAAAACACAAAGTTTCTTAAAAATCACAGAATATCCTGAGTTGGAAGGGTCATAGAGCTCAACTGGCAGCCCTGCATGGGACCATCACCCAGAGTCACACCAGGTGCCTGAGAAAATTGTCCACGTGCTTCCTGGGCTCTGTCAGGCTGGTGCTGGGATCACTGCCCTGGGGAGTTCCAGTGCCCAACCAGCCTCTGGGGGAATAACCTTCCATGACACAGCCTCATGTCCTGTCACCAGGTATCAGTATTTGACACTCCCCTTCCCCTTATAAAGAAGCTGTAGGGTTCTACCCCAGTAGCACTAAAGCTGGTCTCACCCCAATCTCCTCTAGTTTAGGCTGAGCAAGACAAGTGACCTTAGCTGACCCTTATATTGCTTCTTCTCTAGACCCTTTATCACCTTCAGAGTCTCCTTTGGATGCTTTCTAATAGTTTTATATCTTTCATATAATATGCTGCCCAAAACTTACCATAGCCCAGCACTCAGTCACACTCTGAGTGGGTACTGTTATCTGTCTTTTGTCCTAGGAATAAAAACCAAGCCCAAACCAACAAAATATTAAAAGCCTGAATACCATCATGGATATCTGAACAAAAGGAAACAATCTCTGCTTAGGATGCAAATTATGTATTAGATAATAGTAAGAGGGGAAACAGTAGGGGTCTTGCATAGTGTGGAAATAAAGATGTATCAAAAGAGTGTTTCAATTTAAGGTTTTCAAGCTTTTTCCATTTGGGAGGGAAAGAAATATTTTCTTAATCATCTACGATGTGGTGCAGCAGAAGTTACCTTACAGTGCAGGAAATACTCCTCAAGGAAATAAAGGATTTGAAAGACCAAGGAATGAAGAGGAAAAAGCCAACAACAAAAGCCAAAACAAACCCTGAATAGAACCTTAATTATACATGTTGAATAAGATGCTCCCTGGCTGCTTTTGTTTAACATAATTTTAAGGCAAAGTCCTTTAAGCGCTGTGGAGAGAATGTAGATGATAAATCAGGCTGCTCATTAACTGCTGTAATTCTGAGATATTTTGCATTTCCTGCTCAGGTCCCCTTTTAGGCCTTTTTTGTGTGTGTGATAGTGATTAACCTCTGCAGGAAAAATGGAGGGGGCTAAAAGGATAATCCAAATTAAATATGACAAAAACATTTATCAGCCTAACAGAACATCTTTTCTCTCCCTTTCTTTGGGCAGTACAAAGTTGATCTCTGCAGGAGGGAATTCTCCAGAAAATCACCTGGGCATCTGTGGTTTTGATTTGGAGAAAGATGAGCACAGCTGTTCAACAGGCTTACCTGCTGTCTTTACAGACAGACTGCAAGGGGTTCGACACTGTTCTGAAGGCTTTATTAAAAGCACCACGATGGTCACATGTCTCTGAATCATCCCATTACTTGGGACAAAGCACATGATATTTTGAGGGAAAATGTTCTTTGACACTGTAGCTGAGCACAGCTTCTGCCATGGAAATGTGGCATCCTTTTCCTCTCAAAACCCCTTAACCCCAACACTATTTCTTGCACAGACACATCTGATCCTGTTTGACAGCAAGGGGACTTGCAATAGTTGAACTTTTGAGACGTATTCTAACTCTACTTTTCCAGTTTTTGTCTGGTAGAGAAGATCAGGTTGTAAGTTAGCTCATCAGTATGAAATTCAAATAATTCTCTGGTGTTCATCACAAAACCCCAGAAATGAAAAGCCAAACAGACTCTTGACATTTATGTAGGTCTCTCCCTGCCTAATTGCAGAGAAAAGATATTTGTATGAATTGAATTTCTTTCTAGTTTAAATCTCTCTTGAATTCATATTCAGGGGATTTTGTGTTAGATCTTAATATATATTTAAAAAGAAGAGAAATATTAGTGATGGTGTTTGATTTTTGCCATTGATGCCATTTTCCTCTCAAGTGCTTCACCTCTGAGCTCATTCAAGGGCAATGGGGCAGACCCCAATCAAAGCATAGAAGTAATGTTTATGGCTACGCACAGATTAAAGCTAAATGTCAAAGTACAGAAGGAGGCATTGTAAAGGGTAAGTATTAAAAAGTAATAACACAGCAAAAAAGTTCTTGGAGCAGGTGTTCGCTGTTCAGTTTCACTGAAATTCCCTTTGGGCCAAACTGTAGACTTTTGCCCTTTGCTCAGTGTGGGGTGGGTGGGAAGAAAGAAATCAGAAAATACTTGAGAGAAAATAAAGCAGAGATTCCTCCATTTCATTTTGACCAACACATTCTTATACCTTAAATCTAGCTCAACATTCTTCCGCTCTATTACCAGTGACTACAGCAACCAAGACATTATTTCTATGTGTATCACAGAAAATACAAATAACAAAATAATTGTTTTCTTCCAGACAACATCACTTTAAGTAATATTTTGTGGAACAGCCTGAATCTGGGCACAAAGAAACAAATAAGATGCTAGAGAGGATTCTTCTACTTTGTGGCAAAGAGAAGCAAAGAAAAACAAACCCAGGGAGATAAGACAATGGAAAAATGGCTCAAAAGAGAGGGATGCAGACAAAGCAGCAGAGAAGTCCTGCTCTACCATAACTAAAAGGCAAAATCTGTATCTTATGAACCCAAAACTTCCAATTACTTCTGAGACTTATTGATTAAAGAATACTTGGACAGTCTGTAATTCCTCAAATATCCCCAAACACTTCCCATTAAAAGTCTTCTGTGGAAGAGACACTTTTCAGAAGTCCTAGTCCCATCTCCCCTCCAGCACAAGCCATAAAGATCTTCCACAGGAGCTACAAAATCAGGTAAATAATCTCCAGACAGCACCCAAAGGGCCAAGAAAAGTGGCTGAAAGTCCCGACATGACACTGCTCTCTGTCTCTGCTGAACTCCTGCTCTCAGCATTTGGGACAAGGAATTTGCCTGGCTTCAAGAGAGAGTCCACTCACTGCACTGGCACAGGATTTTCTTGATAGTTCCAGCAAGTAACTTAGTCTCCTTATCTTATTTTCCTCATCTGGAAAAGTGGGTTAGTAATTTCACTTTTATTTATTTTGCCTATTCTGGTTAAAAGTCCAAGCCAAGCATTCTTTCCTTCACTGCACTTAACTCAAACCATGTAAAATTCAGAACACATTATTTCTGAACTTCGAGGCATCTTTCAGCTTTTTATTGCAGACATAAAGGCTGAGAATTTATGGGATTTTTTATGAAAGACAGGCCATACAGTCATAGGGCTTCTAGGGTCACCTCTCTAAAGAGGCAGCCAGTATCACATTGCCAACAATAAACTCACAACAATTTTGCTGTGTTTACAAATACATGTATTTTATCCACTTTAAAGCTTGTGGATACTATTTTAAAATTATTAGAAAACACTAAACTTCAGATTTTCAAAGGGTCACTCCTGAACCTCTGCTTCTCCCTCTTCTCACTTCACCATCAATCTACCACGAAAACATCCTGCAGATCTAAGCTTCAAGCACAAAAATAGTTCTTTAAGAGATTCTGCAGTAGAAACATTCTTGTTGCTGTATCTACAGACCTCTACTAAAGAGAAATGTTTTCCCCCTGCCTTCTGGTGTTCAATGGAAAAATTAAAATAGAATGAAGTCCCCCGAGATCCTGAGCACATGAGAGGATAGATTTACTGTGACTGCTATGAAAAACACAAACAGTGGGATGAAATTCATTTACCCCAAGGCAAAGGAAAGAAAGTAATTCCAAATTTACCAGGGTGCAACAATACAGATAAACAGATTCTGTAAAAGTTACTGAAATGTTCTGAAAAGGATTTGTTGGCCTCAAGAAACCCCACCTGTATTTACTGTAGGGATTAATCACATTCTTAGATCCATTCTACACTACAAATCTTCCAGGCGAGCTGGTCAAGATGAAAGTTAAGATGAAGACAGAGAGTAAAGGGCAAATGTTCTGATTAATTGTGTCCAGAAGCAACCTAACTGGATGATTTAATTTTTTTTGCCATAAATTCTAGTAGAGGTCACAGCTGTTTCCAGGCACACAGACTTTCTTTGAACCTGATGCACCTCTGAATTCTAAGAGTTGTAAAGGCACACCATTAAACACCACTGCCAGATTTAAGGACACTTCATGCCATGGAGTTACAGTTCCTTTTCTTAAGCAAATATTCTAATCCTGAAGTTACTTGCTTTTCAAGACAGTTGGGGTTGTTCTGTCTGAAGAGACAGCTTGAGGAGAAATTAAAGACCTTTCAGTACCTAAAGGGGCTACATGAGATGGAGAGGGGCTTTTTAAGAGGATGTGGATTGAGGGGAAATGGCTTTAAAACTGAAAGACAGTAGGTTTAAATTAGATATTAGGAAGAAATTCTTCACTGTGGTAGTTGTGAAGCACTGGCACAGGTTGCCCAGAGAAGCTGTTGATGCCTCATCTCTGCAAATGTTCAAGGAGAGGTTGGAGAGGCTCTGAGCTTCCTGGTCTGGTGGGAGGTGCCCCTGGAAGTGGAGTCGGAACAAGATGATCTCTAAGGTCTCTTCTAATCCAAACCATTCTGTGATCTCTTGTGTTTGAGTGAGAAACTCCATCCAAGGTCAAGTTGGGAAAAAACCCAAAACCAACACAAAACATTTCCTTACAAAACCTCCAGAACACTACGGCATTCTTAACCAATTCCAGCTTTAATGGCAGCTCTTGACCTTTTGTGTCAATTGACTGGCTCCACTGTGACTTTAGCTGTGTGAAAGGTCTTCAGGATTCAGCAAGGTCAACCAGCTCAGAACGCCCCATGTGGAGAGGAAACCTAGAATAGCACAGAGGCATTCCTGCAAAATTAATCACTGATCCTTTTGCACATATTCCCCACCAAAAGCACTAGTTTTAATGGGGACTTTTGGTGGGAAAGATATTTGCCCTTTTACATCCAGAGTTAACTCATTTCACAAATAGTAACAAATATCAGCACTTGATGCTCAACTCAGCACTAGAGCAAGGAACTTCACTTTTTTCCACAAAATAGACAGGAATTCACAGTCAAAGTTATAACTCTTCATATATTACAAGTCACAGATTTATGAATGAAGACAGTTTGGATAAGCTGAATAATAACTTTTGCAGGATATATCAGAATAAATTTACAACACAACAGCCACTTTTACAGGTGAGCTGTCTCTTTTTATCATGGAGGATAGGATGCACTCAGACCGAGTACTACAAGTTCACATGTTAATGTATCTTTTTTAATGGAGTGTCCTAATAATAAAAAAAGGTAAATTTGCCTGTAAAGTTGCCATTTGGAATGCTATTACTTCAGAAGGTGCAGTGCAGAGGGAAGAAAGTCCTCAGCTGTAGGGCTGTTTCAAACTCCTGTGAAAACAATTGTTGGGGTTCTTTTTGTTTGTTACCAATATGTCAATGTTGCTAAATTTCCCCCCCTCCCACCCTGCACAGTTCAACACTAAACCTTTCCCCAAAGGGAACTGCAGAACCAAACTGGCTCTCTGATACTTTTATTTTGAGAAACAAAAACACCATCTCACCCACCTCCATTTCCCAAAATGCTTCATTACAGCCAGATGTATCTACTAAAAAGACTTTTCCAAGTACGTGCCTCTGAGTCCACAGGTGACTGCAAAAAGAGACAGTTTTATTCTCTAATGGATCTTGTCTAGAAAAATACTTTTTAGTTCATACACTTACTGCTTTGACTTTTTTTTTCTGTAGAAATATCATACATGGATGTAAGGAAGAAAGGAATTTGGCCTCTATTTCAACTGAAGTTTCATTCCAAAGAGTGGTACCAGAAGCTGAGGTTGAAGTCCAGAACCACTGTTATTCCTAAGCTTACCCGTTCTTCATAAAAGGTTTGAAATAAAATTACATGTTTTTATTCCTGTATTAATTTAAAGGTTGATATATCAAAATATTTTCACTACCTTTTTTGTAGATACAGTCACAAAAATAGGTCTAAAAATAACAAGTCCTATGAGATTTTTGTATTATGCCATTTTTATAATTAATATATGTTATGCTTCTTGCACTGCTAAAATTTTAAGAAAATAATGATAAACCCCCCTCAGCAGTTTGCCAAGATTTAATTACAAGATTATAGGGCTGGAATTCTTCATTTTATTTGCTGCTAGATTTAGCAAGTGAGTAGCTATCTAAGCTTCCTTTCCCAGCTCTGTTCTTCTTTGTAATAGATTCCTTCCTTCTGACTTTGTGCCAACAGTCAGGAATGTATGGAAACCAAGATCTATGGAAGGCTTTGAGCTGACTTCAGAATGAAAGCATGGAAATGGATAAATGGATACCAATCCCAAAATTAAAGAATAGCAAGAGTTTCAAATCTAGGGTTTTATTTTAGAAAATGCTGAAAGCAAGATTGTCTCCAAGCCACTGACTGAGTTTGTTTTTTACACTAAGCGGGATTCATTATTTAGCAAAGCCTTTGAACACATAGTTTTAACTTCAGGCAACCAGCCACAAGCCTGCTTAAATGTGCACTCTGCCTACAAGGAAGTACCCATGGGCTTCTTTAGGTTGAAGACTGGTATCATTGTCATTCAAAAGACACAGGATTAAAGCTTTTCCAGAATATCCAGTAAACCACTAAAAGTCTTGAGAAAAAAATTTCTATTAAACAACTTATTTCATAGCGCACTATAGAACATCTTCACAGCACTCACCTTTGCTTGCTGAGCCAGAGATGATTTTTGCTCAGACTGCTCCACCACAAGAAATTAATCTCTAAGTACTCTCCACTGATCACAGCACCTAAATGCAACATCTCCACCACAATAAAATTAAGACCATTACAAGACTTTTACACCGGTTCAATTCTGTGTAGCTGGTTGCAGGGAACAGGGAATTGATTTGGGATTAAATTCACCTGCAGGATTGGAGATGAAATCAACCAGTAGCAGAAAAACAGTCTTTGTAAGATTTAACAATTCCTAAGCAGCATTTTGAATGGGTCACAACTTTTTTTTTTGATCAAAAGAAACAGAAAGATAAAATTTAAAGAAGACAAATAGTTGATGCAGACAAAAGTAATTTAAAAATGAAAAATAAGTGGTTAATACAGTCTGCCAGCTAGGTTGTATAATCATTGGAAAAATGAGCAGGAGGAGATAGAGATCTTACAGTAAAACATTTGCCCCGAGCCTTTTTATTCACCTATATTAAAAAACATAGTATTTCATAATGCTAAAAATGTAGAACAGGACTTGATCTTTCTCATTTAATCCCATATGGAGTCAGATAGCAAAAAAAAGAAAAAAAAAAAGATTAAACAGGCTCATTAGAGTGTTTTCTCCTACCATCAAAAGAAAATGCTGTTTTGGCTTTATTTTCCAAGCATCCTGGCAATGTCTATTCATATTTCAAAAACGTTGGTGATCTCTGTTCTTGTAAGTCCAAGGTATCTGACTTGTCACAGTTGCATGCATTTTCCTGGAAATCATGGGAGACCACCATCAATTCAGGAATGTCTTGGGAAGTCAACAAATGTTCTGCAAACATTTGGTGGGTGAATGGCAATATTGAAGGAGGTTATACTTGGTTACTCAAACATTTTAAGAGGAAACAGATTCTCCAAACAGAAAGAATAAGAAGAAAGATTGCAAAAGGCTGCCAGGCTGACCCCTCCACGGGATACCAGGTCAGTGCCCACAACTGCCTGTAAAGAGAAACTGCTTCATCATAAAATGATGTTGGGCTGTACCATGACCTCAGATTGTTCTCTTTAATAGATTTTGCCATGCTTGCTGGGCCCTCCATAATATTCTAGGTACAAGTCAGGAGAAAAAGCTGATGCAGAAAGGGATGCGGGAAACAGATCTGCTATTACATTCTGTTGGCTCTGGAGCTGTGGAAAGTTTAACAACTGTATCAAAGGTCTTTATCCATCCTTAGTTTAGGCTGAGTCAAATTTATCTCCTGATTACTGAAATTGAAGAAGTTAAAGAAAATATTGAATAAGTAAGCAGATGTTTTCAGTTATCCTCCTTCCTGAAAAGGAAGTTGGTCAGACAACAAAATGAGGTGAAATAAATAGAAAGTACATTTTGAATATACAGCCCTTCCTGTGAATCCTTTATGGGAAATGGATTTTTTTCCATACAGAAGTTGCTTACAAAGTAAAGGTCTTGTTTATAGATTGTAAAATATTCATGTAAACATAATAACTTCAGTTACATTTTCAGATTTTGATCCATTTACAACATGGGAACAAATAGTGTGTGAAAGGTCTTAATTAGTCTTAGAAACCTCTTAAATCTTGGAACACAGAAAAACATTAGCCCTAGGGTTTTTTTATATCAACTATGCATTAAATCCCAGGAATAGGGTATTTCTATTACTTTTGCATAAGACAAATGCTACTATTGTTTTCAAACCACTGTTCTATTACTATACAAATATCACATGTTAACATTTCCATGATTCTAATTCAATATTTTGCAGCCTGTAAAAGTCCTCTGAACCTGCATAAATCCCATTGAAGACAGTGCAAAAGAAACTGTCAATTTATTTCACTGGGCTTTGGAACAGCATTCCCTAAAGAAATTCAGGCTTACACGCCACCCTGTGTTAGACCTGTTCTTTTCCTGCATCTTCTTAAATGCAGCAATTGAGCCTGAAAGATTCTATAAATCATGTAATTGAGAAAAAAATGCACATAAAAGGAATTATAGCAAAGTCATTCTTATTTTGTAATATCCTGGGCCCAGGCCCAGGATGGACTGCACTCAGAGCTCTCTAGGTGGTCATTATGGTTCAAGAAAGGTTTGGGAAAAATTATACTACAGACAGTAAAAAAGTATTGAGTAGAGCCATTGAAGTTGTTTATGTTTCAACCACAATAGAATATCACTAAGGAGACAGAAATTGCTACCTAAACTCATGACCAGAATTCAGAATTACCGATGTCTCCTCTTCAATACAACCAGTATGTGCCTGAGGACAATCCACTGACTTCCAGAGTCACCCGAAATGACAGCGGCTTCTTAAAGGGCTATTGTTAAATGCTATTTAACTATTCACCTTTTGGATCAGCTTTTTATTGCAGTGGAATTGCTATGCATTCACCCTGGTAAATCTAACATTTCAGTTGAAGCTACACACTTTTTGATAACTGCTTTTAACATTTACTGCAAGTCAAGACTTACCTTAGTCCATAATCCAGAATTTTTCTTTTGACTTGAACCCCTGTGTTTGATTTCACTATTCATCAACAAGTTTAAGATAAAAAGGACACAGGGTTTTTTTTGTGTCTGCTTTGTAAGGGATGTGTATCTCCCAGTGAATGGATTACAAATGAATAAACCCCAGTTTTTCTGTATTCTCCTTATGTAACCATAAAGTTCTCCTCTGCTGTTTATCTGGGCTTTTTTCTTATAGCAGAAAAAATGCTGTTGATGAAATTTGGGTTGACTGAACTTGCAAATTGTATGGGAACTAAGTTATTTTGGCAACCCATCTCCTCTTCTACACTGGGAACACATAGGCTAAAAAGGTTCAAAAGGAATTCAGTGACACACAGAGTAATAAGTAAGCCTGGCTTTCATAAGGAGCCAGGCTAAAAACAAACTTGAACTGGAACCTTTCTCTGTGATCACCAAAATGGGACCTGGCTGTATCCATCATTTCGTAAAGCGATATGAAGAAGACTGCAGAATTCACAGTTCCTGTACCACACTGGTCTCCCAAAGACAACTTATTCTACCCATTGGAACCACAGCTTATATCCTAGAAAGAGGAACCTGTGGATGAATTGTGTATGTGCCTTTCTGGAGTTCTGGGTAATAGTGCTGTGGTTTACTACCAATTGCCACTGTAGTGAAGCCTAACAGAGCAGTGACACTCCTCTCTGCACTGACAGAAATACTGGGAGATTTCTCAAAGCCTGACAAAGGGAATGGAGCCCTCTGTCTCATGGGGAACCGGCAGTGATGAGAGGCACTTGTCTGAAAGAGTGGTGAGTTGAGCATGAGCACTGTGCAAATTCTGTTTGCCATTTCAGTTGGCCATGTCTGAAACTTTTCCTGCTAGTAACAGGCTAGTAGGAATTAATAAATCCACTGCTTTCTATAGAGAAAGAAAGAGGAAACAAAACCCTAAAAAAAACCCCCTTTAAAATGCCTCAATTATGCTGGCATGTAGTACCTTTACACTTAACTGGGAATGCTGATATTCCATCAATGAGAAATCAGATGCAACAGCAGAGCCCACTATACAAACATAAACTGTGTCTAAATAAATAATAAAAGCAATACTGTACACAGGCACAGGTCTGGACTAAGTGCTTCCCAAAATATGGGACCATTCAGACCTGTCTCAGACACTGCCTGTGACAGTCACAAAGCTCAGATCCAGAACTCCCAGCATTAATATGTTCAGATTTTGCCCTGTCACTACTGTAGAACTGTATGTTGCTGCTCTGGTTTCCCTCTGGCTTTCTTATTTTTTTATGGTGCTTATGAAACGACTCCATTCGTAGGAAATGTGTGAGTGGTTTTGTTTATCCTACTTGTTATATGAGAACAATGTGCAGGCTGTCATTTCATTATTAAATCTGACAATAAAGCAAACACCAGATCACTACAAGACTGGATTAGAAGAAAATAAGCCCATTTCTGCCTTACCTGTTTTAGCAAAACTTAGGTATGAGTGATGGTAGGTAAAGCTTCCATCATCAAATACCAAAATCATTAAATGACTAATCTTCATTGTCAACGAGATGGGCTTTCAAAGTCCAGCCTACATTGTCTACCTTCCAAAAATTACTAGGAAATTTATGATTCAACAATGAACTCCTTAATTGCTTCCTCTTTATGTTGATCTGTTTTCCTGGAAATACAATTAATTGCTCAGCCTTTAAGAATGAAACAAATTGTAGCCCCTGCTCACTTTGGCAATGCAATCACTTTTAATCAGCGCATAATTAGGATTTAAACAGTATCAACCTGTCCCTGTTGCAAGAAGGTAACTGCACTTAAACTTCAATTACTCCTAAATTTAAAAATCAATTGCAAATAAAATGTCCTGCTGCTGATGCTAAAGAGATTAGAAAGACCAGAATACATTCACACAAGAAGCCAGTCATGTCAACACAATTGCAACAAGGAGCTGCCATAATGTAGGTAATTCTGCTGTAATGCAATATTAAGGCCTTTATCTAATCAAAGGCTGTGGGCTAAGGCTGTCAAAAAAAAAAAATACAAGATGCCTTAAAAGGCAGAATGCTATTATTTTATAGATGGTTTTTTCTTGTGCAGGATAAATGAGCTATTTTGCTGTAAAAAGTGGTTTTTTGCTATGAATGTTTTCTATGGTAGGAATTTTTAAAATTGGTGACGTGTTTTCTTTCCTCAGTTTAACTATATAAGAGAAAAAAAAAGTTTTTTCCTCACATTATATCTACAGCAAGATGATGGACACTTTTAAAATCAGACATCCTTTGTGATGACTCTAAAGGTGTGGAATAATAAGTCCTTTTTGTTTATGTTCATCACTGTTTTCTGGAGCCATCAGGGGCAGCAGTGCAAAAACGCAGTGAGGAGTTGTTCTTGCAAAGGGACAGCCTTTGGGGAAACCTGGAACTGGACTCCAATTCCTGCACCTTGATTTTCTGTGCCCAGCCCTACTGAGTGTGCAGGGAAAGGGTTTCTGAGTGTGGCTGAAGAAGCCAAGCCCTCAGGAGGCAGAGGAGAGGGGTTTGCTCCTCCTGGGCAGGTGGGAGAGCAGGAGCACAGGGATACAGCACCAGCTCTGGGCTGGAAGCCCTCTCCAAGGAAGGAAGGACCATGAGGTCTTCCTGCCTGAGGGACTGTAATACCTGAGGGAAAACTTAACAAATTTATTCATGTTCTTGGGTAGAAACTGCCAGAAAAAAAGAAAAAAAATTAAATTTCATCACTTGCATGGAGACTGTCTCTTTCTAAAGGATTATTCCAAACCATCTCTCTGGGGATATGACTCTCATGTCACCATGCTAGGAAAGAGCAAAGAATTATTGGCTGCAAAACAAACCTAAACTGAGATGTGCTGAAAGGAGTATCCAGACTCTGTGAGCAGATACTGTTCTGCAAGCCTGGCTGTCATGCCCCTGCCTGCTAAACTACATCAATTCCTTTACAATCTGCTTCCTTTCAAAATGATCGTGGGGGAAATCCCCAAAGCATTGAGGTACCTGGCAAGAAAGTATCCAGGTGTGTTGTTCTGATCACTCTTTCTTGTTTAGTATTCTGGAATCTGGGCAAAGTATAAACAGCAGATATTTAATAAAAAGCATGGCAAACCCTACATGGAAATTATCTGCTTTCTTCCCTTTTCAGAGTGGAGAAGAAAGCTTATATCACATCCAAGGCATGCCTTTGGCCTGACTTCTCAAAAATCTCTTTATTTTTTCCAGATGGTGAAGAGACAGGTACATGACATCTGCATCAAAACCAAGCAATGCTTGTGGGCATCTCTGGTCACACAAGTAGAAACTTTTTTTATTTGGTATATACATGCATTTTCTTCTTCAACTTCTCCCTGTTTTTCTGAAACAAATCACCATGGTACTGCTCAGAGCTGCTAAAAGTTGTGGCTGAAGGAAGCAAGCTGGGGAAAACACTCAGAATACCTCTAATGGTGCCAGGTACAGGGGGAAGGGAACTCATGGTGAGAAAAGATTTTAAGGTTTTGACACATATGCAAGTGGAGGCACTGCTTTGTGTCCCTTCTGGGTACTCTGTCCTTTCTTATTTCTCCTGCAGGTGGGATTTCATTGACAAAAGCTGAATCCTAGGACAATCTGCACAAAATGCATCTGGGAAGAGAGAAAACCTCTATCCTCTTCCTCATTTTTGTGCTTCCACACCGACAATTTGGGCTCTCTCTCACACATCCCTTGGTGTCTGCAGTCAGTTTTTATTCCTCCTTCACTGAGGCACATCTTCCACTGAGGTATCATTACCACTGCACTCAATTCTCTCACTGAATATCCTAAAAAGCAGCACAGCCTGACATCCTACAGTGTGTGAAAGTGAAATAAAAATGTTGTTTCCTTTTCCCCTGTGTGATACAAAGTTAGAAATCCTTATCTGCCTCTGCGGTTTGGTTATTCCAACCTGATCAAGTGCCACTCAGTATTTCCTCATCTCAGACTGTGCTAGAAACTGCAGCTCATGTGGGACAAAAAACTGTGTAGAGTAGAAATGATAAATGGCCTCAAAATAATTAAGACCAGGTTTACCATTTTTCCTTCCCCAGCCTTTGTGTGATTTCCTACCTCTTAAACCTACCAAGGACAAAGGATATAAATTTCCCTTTGGACCTAGGTGGTTAAGTCCACACCTCTTCAACAGAGCCTCTGGTGTCTGTAAAAATGCATTAATTGCATCCTGGTCCTGTAGAGAAGAGGAATCTTTGTGGTGTGCAGGGGCTCTGGTGTTAAACCTAAGGGTTTGCAGGATGTGATCACTGACACAGCAAGAACAGAATGACCTGACGTCTTTATCCACTGTAAAGTGAGGGGGATTGAGCATGAAAACAACAAAGCAAACAGTATTTGAAAGCTGGGGTTGTCAGAAGCCAACCTGGCCAAATGCCTATTGTTACAGAGTCATAAGATACACAACATGAAAAAGGCAGTGTTTTATATTTGCTGAGATGAGGCTGCAGGTAGGGGAGGAGCAATATGAGCATCCACCAGGCTTGTAACAGCAGAGAATAATAATTTTTTATATTAGAGACCCCATCAGTTAGCACTCAGCTTGCTCTGCCTGGGAGCAATGCCAGGATGACTGCTGTTTCCATGAGGATTCCCATGCTCAGATAAACTCCTGTCTCTCTTCAGCTGAGCAAACATCCTTACGCTTTTTGTTGTAAGACACTTTTCTGGCAAATACAATCGAATTACTTTTTATATTTGCCATGCAATTTGCTCATTAAAAATAATAATGTCATCACTGAACTTCAGCATGCTGTCTAGTCAGACAGCTCCAACTGCTGATGTTTTTCTGTAGGACTGAAAGTTCTTTGAGTTTTCACATTATTCAACACAAGGGCCTTTGATCAAGCTCGAGGTTAGAATTGTTGACATGTGGAAAATGGCACTGGTAGGAAATGGGAAATCCTTTGTCCCAGAACCTCTGAAATCAGTTCTGCTGCAATGGCTGTCCTGGCATCTCATGCTGCCATCAACCTATGCATTGTCCAAGTGCCTCCCAGACTAAACCAATACTCACTTCTACCAACAGGAACATAATAGATTTTAATTAGAAGAGATACATAAATATAATTTGGAATACCTGCAACTCAGTATTGAAATGACTCGGTACTTTTAACAGTGTCAAAAGTACAGAATACCCTAATTTTACTTTTTTCCTACACTTCCCCAAATTTGGATCAGAAAGCAATTTTTTATGCTGGCAACATTCAGAGAGTTCTGCTATGACCCTGTTTTTGGCATATATGGAGAACTGTTAGAGAGCTCCTACTGATGTGTCTGCATAAAGCATGTGGCATTGCTTTTTCAGAATAAAATCTCCTGAGAAATCCTAGAGCGTCTGAAAAACCAAAAAGAATTATTCATAAGCACACAGCAATTTATCCCTCGTTTTCTGTAACAGAAGGAAAATGGCTTTACCACAGGAATAAAGACCTTTTTTTTTATCTTATCATATTTTATGCTTCACCAAAAGAAGTGGAGAAGTAATCAATAATGTTAAAATTTTTTATCAAAGTTCAAGTATGCTACAAAATCTATACATAAAGTAAATATTATCCAATTTTATGATTATTAATTAATTTTATGATTACAGAATGATTTTTCAACCAGCTTTTCCCACAATTGTTCCTACCCACTTTGCAGACCAAAGAAACAGCCTAAAAAAAGGGAATAGGCATCCACTGAGCCTTGAGAACTGCTGCCTCACTCTCTTGCTTCACCCAAAGCTTGCCATTATCTTTATGTCCATCTTCTTACAAAAACATGATGTTCTATCCCATATATTCTTCCCAAAATGATAATCCATGGCACTTTTAATCTCTGGAATACCAATTCTGCTGCACATTTAGGAGTCAGTAAAAAATCTTGGGGATGTGCTTTATTTGGGCATTCTGAGAGAACTTTGCTCACAAGGGAAGGTGTGAATAAAACCGGTGCTATGGAATTTCTATTGAAGCCATTAGATAAACTTTAACTCCCCAGGCTTTGGGTAAATTTTTGCTTAATTCCCTTTTTTTTTTCTTCCTTTGGCTCTGACATGTGCAATCTAAGTCCATCACACTGAGAACAAGATGATTATTTATTTCACAATGATATTTCTTGATATTTCAGCTGCTCTTTCTTGTTTCTCAAGTTCAGAATAGTTTGAATTCCTTGGTACCTCTGGAAAAGTGATATTTCTTCTCTCAGCTTCTCAGGGTAGCTCTGGCTGTTTTCTCATTAGGCTCACAGCAAGAAATAAATGAAGCAGGTGACTGGCACTGAGATTTTGATTCTGATGGGATCCCTGCCACACAGTGAGCTATGGCTGTAGCATTAAATATGTGCTTTTAGGTGAGAAATAAAGATATAAAATAAGCTGACTATCAAAACTCAAGTAAATACAGTTATGACTCTGAAACAAGACTGTATGTGTTTTAGTGGATTCTCTTTGTTCATAACATCCTTTAACAGGTTTGACTCATGTTCTGGAACAATGCCCTATCCACAGTCCTTTCTCCAGCATGCCAGCATAATTTGTAATAGCAAGAGCCTACACACTCAGAAGGCCAAACCTGATTCTGCTGTAGTCTGTATACATTCTGCTGTTATCTCCAGGGGAAAGTAGATTGATAAGTCAATTTAATGGATGCCATGTTCATGCAGAGATAAGAAGCTTCCTCACCACCAAATTTTATCATCAGATTTGGAGCACAGAAGAATCATCAGATTTGTTTTGTGCACTGTGGAGAGCTGCTTATTTTGCTAGTGTTGCCAACTAAGTGTAAATAGGTTATTTAATAGATTATGCTTCTGATTGAATTGCAGTTGTTGGCAGTGTTTTTTGGAGGCCATTCTGGTTCTGACCCTACTTTGGGAAAATTATAAGGAAGAAAAATGCCTCAGATAATGGTGAGAACAAGAATACTGAAAACCCTGATAAAGCTCTCAAAATCTGAGGGCTTTCTTTTAGTCTATGGGGAGAACTATGATATTGGAGATTATTATTACGTGCCATAAAAAATTGAAAAGTTCTTCTTATGCATATTAAGGATAAATTCTTTGCAATATACCATGAGAGACTAAATTGAGCATATCTAATATGAGCATTAGAGAGATGGAATGCCTACAAGAATGCAGTCAAAGTTCAGTAAGGCAGCTGTCCTTAAATACCAGGAGACATCTTCGTATTGTTGAAAATTAATACAATTAAAGTGTCATTTGGGCTACCTGAATCTGAGCTGTCATAGCACATACAACTTGAGGTACCTTTTTTTCCACATTATTTGCATTTGTATGCATGTTTAAATATTTTCTTTTTCATCTTAGTTCAAAAGATATAACTTGTGTTGACTTTATTTATAATTTAAAATCTTGATTCACATTCATTTTATACTCTGTTCTGCTCAGGCACATTATTCATTAATATAGTAAATGTCTTCATTGTGAGATCTGGACTTTGGAGGTGGTTTTTGATTGGCATGAGTTGCCCAAATTCATTTGTCTTTGCATCTGAAAATAAGTTCCACACCTTATTTTAATTTAATGTTTCAGTCCTGTCAGAAATGCTTCTGAATCCATTGAATTGAGGTGGAATACTAGGATACAGCAAAATCTGATTCTTTCTGGTTTTACCATTTTTACGTCAGTGAAATTTCTTTTTCTTGAAAAGAGCTGCTCCTTGACTCTAGTTTCAATTAGAATAGAATCAAGCCTAACTTAGGGTTAAGAATGTCCGTGCCTGATGCACTGAGTACTTGCAAACAGGCAATTCAGGCTCCCAGCAAAGGCCTGCAAGTTATATACCTTTAGTATATAGTCTAACCCTATAGTCTGCAACTGTATTTTTTATTTCCTTGATCAACTGCAATCAGGCTGCTACAGTTGTAGGAGAAAGAAAAGTCTATCTGGCTTGCTGAAATTAGATCTTTGCATAGCATAATAAGCATTAATTGCACTTAATTCATTAAATTAGTCACCTCTAACTAAGCTGACATACAAGGAGTGATTTTTATGTTCAGCTATTGCCTAAGTTAGGGAGTATAATAAGTCAGCTGCAGCAATCAGTTCCTTAACCAGCACAAACTGCTGCAGCCTTACTGAAATCCAGTGTGACTTCTCAAATTTACCACAGGGGAGACACTTGCCTTTCAAATTCAGATTTCCTGGCTTGCAATCTCCTGCACATTGACTCTGTCACAAAAATACCTACAAGAGTGGAATTTGCATAAGGTTTTCTTGCTGCCAGCACAGGAGCCTTGGTGCTCACATTGCAGACTCTGTTAGTGCAGGAAGCATCGGCTGTGCTGCACGGAGACAGGCAGTGCTGGGAAATGGGATGGGTTCTTCCCATGGGCTCTGCCTGTCAGCTGCTGTTCTCCCTGATTTCTGTCAGACCAAGTCAACTTTGGCCACCTGTTCTACAGAACGGAAGGATGAGAAGGAGGCTCCATAAATCTGTTACTGCTCAAAGAAGCATCTCAGGAGCTGTGCAGCTTCAGTAGCCCCATGGGTCATACAACAGCTCTGAGAAAATCCAACAGGGCACATCACTAACAGCCTCCTGAGGCTCTGCTAGCACTACATTAACTGGGTTGGTGGGTGTGAGACCCATAGCACCTGCCCAGACTGGGAACTGGGTTTCTTGCATGGGCAGAGAGGCAATGAGATCTGCGTGGAGTACCTGCACAGAAATAAGGAGTCCCCCTGGTTTCTTTGTTGTGAAATCTCTTTTCTTTGTTCAGGAAGTTCTGATTTCCTCTGTTGCTACAAATAACATTCTCCTTCAATGGACACTTCTCCTTTCTGTCAACCGCATCCCCATATTTCAACTTTACAAAACTTAACTAAATAAAAACCAGGAAATCAAGACTTTTTCCTCATGACCTTACTGAACAAAACATATTTTCTGTGTATTTCCAGTTGTCTTTATCCCTTGCCCCAGACATATCTGATTATGTAGACTGAAAGGTTTTCTGTGTTTTCTACACTATTATCATCCCTCTCTGTCCTGACTGTGCTTGGGGTGTAAACATTGGCATCAGACTCTATACACTTTTGGGATATAAATGGTAGGCTCCTGCACAGTGTGAAATGTATAAAAAGAGATGCCGTTATAAAAAAAAATAAAATAATTCTAACAGACATTTTACTTAACTGAAAATGTTAGTGGTTTTTAGTTCCTCTATTTCTAATGAATCAGCTGATCCATACTGGTAAAAAAATCATCAGGCAGTAGCTGGTCTAATGTCATTTAGGCATCTTCAAAGAGATAAACAGTGCATACTTCCAGAAAAGATCTAAAAAGTTAAAAACTCACCTATTATGTGATAGGATGGCTGCTGAAACAGTGAGCGTCACCCTGGGTGAAGGAACATTTACTTGCAGAGGCATCATTAAGAAAAACACAGCATATGCCCTTCCTAAACTGATGGATCCTTTAAGCAACTTACACTCTGTGCCTTACTTTATGTTTTAAGACAGTGCTTGTCAAGTACATAAGCAAAACTTACTGATTTATACTACGTATGATGGCAATCAATTTTTGTCTTAGCAAATGTTTTGTGTCCTATTTTTCTCTTACTAATGAACCTGACAAATGCTTTTTTTTTTTTTCTTTTCAGAAATAACATACAAAAATCTTATTTTCATAGCTGTTCATCTGTCTATGCATCCTGCTAGTGATAAAAGGTTCAGCTGCCAGGGAGAGACAATCCAAGTCTCTGGTATTAATGCACTAAATCTTACATTTTAAATAATGGTTTTTCACCTTGGAAAACTTCAACAAAAGAACTGCTGCAGTTTTTGATTTTACTCATCTGGGAATGATAAGAGGCAGTGTCTATTTCCACATAAACTGAGAAAAATGAATCTCATTATTTTTGATGATGTAGCAAAGAAGTAATGACCCCATGGGATCTTATTACATGGCTGAAAAGTGAATTAACTTTGGCATAACCATATCGACTGAATTACTCTAATGATCTGTTCCCTAACTCTTGTGGGTGATCTCATAACAATGCTCTCATAATCTGGGAGTACGCATGAGAGCATAAATTGATTTTGCTTTTCAAAAATCCAAACTTTATTCTCGAAGGAAATCACTGAGACACTTTGTCATCCCATTGCTGAGAGAAGCAGTCGCTGCTGTAGGTAATGGTGACACCTTCTGTGACAGTGACAAAACTGGCCCAAAGCATAGGCATTCATGTATCACCATATAGATGAAATATTGGTGGTGGCCCTCAAGTGACAGAGGAGGAGGAGTTCCTGTCTCCCTCTGACTGGTCACCTTATCCACAGGACAGGCTGAGGGAACTGCAAAAGACTTGGAAACTTGTCATAAACATGAAAAGGAAATGAGGTGGAATTAAAATGGAGAAAATTTTCACTTTTACAGGAAAGTCTGGATTTTTCAGCAGAGAGATCTTCAGGACTTTCTGTTAATAACATCTGAGAGACTTAAAACTCTGGACACTCAAATTCATTAGCCATTTATAAGTTAGAAGATTAAAGTCCAAGTCTCTTATTTTTGTTTTCTGACAGATAAATATTATCAGAAGTTAAAATAATTCTATCTAGGATTTCTCATTCAACAATGTCCAGAGCAGGGTATAACACAAATTTAACTCCTTGTGGCTCGGTAAATAAGGTAAATAGATATTCACATTGTATTTAAACATGTCTGCAGTGTAGCTGACCTGCCATGGGTCAGTGAATTTCTGCACAGAGCTAAAAACCCTTGGAGACTGGCCCTGTGCTTCATTATGTTTGCTGCTTTCTTGTCCCAGAGTCTCAACATTACTCACTAAATTTGCGTAACACTAATTAAGGATGTGATCAGACAAACTAATTAACAGTAGTTCTGTCATGCAAGTGATTATTTCAAGTTGAGGCGTGAGTAAATATGCAATTTCAACAGGGGGATTTTAATTCTCCAGTGGCAGGATTAATGAGTTTGCTTTGCATTGGTCACCACTGACGTGTGAAGTGATGGAAAGCAGAGGCGGCTGAGGAGCAGAGGTAGCACAGAACACTTGCCCATGGCCACCCTCACCCTGCTGCTCAAACCTCCCCCCCTTTCAGATCTTGTTGATTTTAACAGTTGTTTATTACAAAATCCTTGATGGAAGCAAGGATCCTTTTGGAGATTAATTTTCTGGCACTTGTGAAAAGACCAGCTGTTGGGTGACAGCCTGTCAGATTTTTTAAAACAATCCAACATTAAAGGGCAAAAATACTATGTCTGACAGGAGTAGCAGCAGGCAGCTACTACAGCAGGTGGGTTCTGAGGTACTACAGCACCATATGCTGTCTGCCACGAGAACTCTGCAGCAGGAGATTAAACCTAAAACTGGACATAATAGAAATGTAGATAAAGAAATGTTAGTGCATGACCTTAGCTGCCCATCCTGCATACAGGCCTGGAAAGGGCAAAAGAGGTGACATTCAGCTGTAGTCAGCACACTTTTCACCTGCTAAGAAATGAAATAATTTTTATCTTTCTTTCACCAAGAAAGAATTGAAGCAGAGAGCAAGAAAAATGTAAAGTCAGGAGGAGCTGGTGGCAGAGCTGAGTACCAAACCTTCTTCTGTGCCCCTGGGACTCCCTCAGCTCTCACACTCACCAAGATGATATTATTTACCAAGAGCTGCTGCCAGCTGTTTGCAAAGATAGACAATAAGAGGACTCTGAGGCAGAAATGTGCATTATCTGAACCGTCTAGGTTTGAAATGCTGGTATTTTTCACAGCACTATGCTTACCTTCTCGGGAACAATAAAAGTGGTAGCAGTCATTTGAAATAGCAAGGAGCAGTTGTTTGCACTGTTGGCCAGCATAAATCTCAAACCATTGATAATAGCAGGACACTCAACCTGAGTAACTGCTGATCTCTAGTGATAAAATCTGATTTCCTTTTTGATCAGTTTCCCTGTGCCAGGAGTATTTCCAGCACAGTGCCCTTCTTGAGGAGAGGAGTGAGACACACTGAAGCAAATTTGCTTAAACATCATCTGGCACTTCAAGCACCACAAAGGATGGAAAAACAATTGGCAGAGACTTTTGCCTGTATTGTGTGTTGGTATTCCATAATAATGATACCTCTGCAAGTGTCATAAACTACAGTAGCATGTTCATGGCTGTCACACTCCCCCACCAGGGAGGCCATCTGAATTTCCTTCAGTGAAATCAGTCAAAACTGATATTTCAGTAGTCATCCTCTCCATCTCATTAAGCTGACTCAGACTATGAGTGGATTATTCATCTTATTCTTTTCTAGTCATCTACCACCAAATATTCTATCACTTTAACCCCTTCCTGAAGGCTCTTTGACTGATCTGATTATTTTCCTGGCTCCTGAAGCTTTTTTGGCTTAATCTGATTATTTTCCTCCAACTTTTCTCCCTTGGCCTCTTCTCTGTTGCTTTCTCTTGTCCCTCCAATTGATGTTGTAGAATAAATGAGCACTGGAGCAGAGACCTTGATGCCTACCTTACTGGTATTTAAAACTGAGCAAGTCCACCACAAACTTAGAATGCTACCACATTGTAAATTATAAAAATGAAACCACTATGTGACATCCAAGAGACACAGATTAAACTGCTGAGTGAGAGAGGAGTGTTCTTTAAGGACAGAAGGTCACTTCTAATTTTATTGGACCTCCTCTCAATACAAGCTGTAGAATATAATGCAATCACCTCCACATTCAGTCCAACATTGTACTGGAGACCCAAAACATTTACTTAGATATTTAGCCAGATATCAAGATTACCTCTGGGGAAGCAACTACCCCAAAGCCACGTGAATCTGCATTTTTCAGCAGTCAGGAATACATGGATACATGTGCAGATACTAATGGTTAAACACATTTTCCTCTGTGGAGCCTTCCTATTTTCTCCTTAATGCCTCTGCCCTACCAGGATTTGAATGGGGAGGAGAGATATTAATTAACATATGTCCATGTCTAATTCCTCAAGTGAGAAATGAGAATGATCCAAAGGCATGGGCACAGAATATTACTGAGCTGGCCTAGCATTTGGGAATGTCTCAGTTTGTTATAACCTCAATTTCAAAATACATCTGTGCATTACATACAAATGGTTAGATGACTGCAAAAAGAATCACTAATTTAAGACAGCAATGCAAACATTTTTGACATTTAAACATTATCCAGTAAGGTTCATAACCTTCTATTTGACAGAAGTGAATACTAATGAGAACTCACACATTAGAATCCTTCTGGGGTAAAGAGAGGAGGGAGCATATCTCTTTTATTTAATTTTTTTTTTGGTAACAAATTAATTCATTACTATGCTTCAAAGACTGATTAATTCCTCACAGTGCTGGTCTTTTCTTTTCCCTTTTTTTTTTTTCTGCTGCTGCCCAAGTGGCCAATGATTAATGCAACAGAATATTCAGCATTGCAAATGACAAAAATACTGGAGATTATGTACTACCTGCATTCCCAAAGGCCAGCTGCTGTCCAGCTCAATTTATCTCCTTCCTCTCCTCACTCCCTCTTCACCCACAGGTTTCTTTGACATCATTCACTTCAGGATGTGTTTTCCTTGCTCCAAGGGTAATGTGTCCTCCTCCTAAGGAAGTCTGGCGAAACAGCAAAAAGGGTGGAAACCTTGACTTGCACATAAAGTGAAGATCTGCATTACCAGTGTGCATTACAAATGGCAGAAAGTGACATTGACAATGGAGAACGTAAAATACTCCCTATGCCAACCTTGTGCCTGTAACTGGAGTGGCTGCAGCACAGCAAGCTGACATGGGCATTCTCAGGGTGGGAGATCCTCTGGGATCTCAGAGGCTGACCTTTGATTGTGCCAAGTTTCTTTGTAAAAGTGAGTTTTGTTGAGCTTTATTTTGGTTCTTACCTTGCCAGACTGTAAGCAGGGTCAAGCTTTTTGTCTTTTGTTCACCTTTGTATAGCTAGGACATGATTTCTAGCAATGTTCCACTTCTGTGTAGCATGCTGTATATTAAGGTGGTGACCTCAGCTGATAACCTTGCTGTCCCTGCAATACAGAAGAGAAAATTACATCAACAGAGAGAACATTAAAGAAGGAAGCAGGAAGGTTAAAAAATATAACAGTGTTCACTCAACACATCCGGCTCATGTAGCACTGTGAGACAGATCATGTGTTTCTACTCCTTTTACCAGCTTAGAGATGGCTGTAAATGGTCTCAAAAAATGAATACTCTGAATAAGTTTGTTCCATGCCATATATCAAGTTATTGTTAATCACTGATAATACAGTCCCTTCTCCCTTTTACTCCAGATGAGGATCTCTGTGTAGCAAATAGTGCTTCTAAAACAGTTTTCTTCCTTGGCATCCTGGCCCAATTCTGCACTCAGGTTTTTTCCATGTTTATAATTTGTCTGTTTGCTGTCAGCTCCCCAGGACAGGGGTATTGGGTCTGACTGAAATGAGCTTGTTTTTCCCAAGGCAGCCTTGGTGCTGTGCTTTTATATCAGTAGGTGGAAAGGTGCTGATAACTCCTTAGTGTTGTGCTGGCATAGCATCAGCACTGTGTTTCCAGCATCCCCCCAGCATGAGTAGGACAGGGTGGGCATGGGAGGGGACAAAGCCAGGACAGCTGATCCAAACTGACCAAAGGGATATTCCACATCATTTGATGTCTTCTCAGCAACACAAGGTTCCTCAAGGAAGTTTAGGCAGCCCGAGTGCCCTTCAGCCACTCCTTGATGAGACGTGCGGACAAAGGCAACATATTTTGCCAAAGAGTAATGACCAAGCAGAAATTGGGCCTTGCAAGCTTTGCTAGCAATCAAATCTTCTAGGCATGAGCTGAACACAGAGGAAATAGAGGATATTGCAATGGTGTCTAAGGGCTTCAGGAGTCTAGGGAGATTCAGCCTCCTGAATCATTTAGACCTTCCTTATATATATATATCTATTATCCAAGGATCTCTCAGTGCTTTACACAGAGAAAAACCCAGTTTGTGTACTTTGGCAGAGCTGCAAAGAAACAAACGCACAGGGGAAGATGGATGAGGGACACCACAAAGCAGATCACATGGATTTCTCCCCCAGATATTCCACTGCCTTGACTGGCTTTAAAGAACTTTAAATGCCACGTTCAAAACCTTTCTGCAAATCAGAAGAAAGAACGCCTTTTTTTTTTGTTTTCCCCAAAACGGAACAATGTTTTTCCCCCAAAAAAGCTGTCAAGTCAGATGAGAAAAAAGAATATAAAATGTTATTTTGCTAGCAGTTATGCAGACCGTTTAGCCTTTTTGTATCTATTTATTATTCTTCTTTGTCTAGGCTCATTATAAAATATCCAGCTGATACTGCTATTTTCAGTAGCCTGAGGAAGATACTTTGATGTTAAATGCTATGCTATCAGGAACATTTACAGACTTGGCCTGGGTTTTTGGCTTGTGGGTTTTTCTGGGTGTTTGTTTGTTTGGTTTTGTTCTAACTCTCTCCAATTTAACTCCCTCTCATGTAGTCTGTTGCTCATTTGACCTGAACTGAATTTGCCAAAACTTTGTACTAAAGCAACCGATACTCTTTTTCTGTTCTGCAATGGGGTTTTTTTCAGCTATTTTTAAAGTCTTTTCAGACTGACCTGTGAAACAACAATTTTCTGATCCATTTCTTCAACAGTAATTGTTCCTGCCTATCTTAATCACCTAGCATACAGTGTGTGCCTGAGGATTTATTCCAAATGATTAAGATGATTTCCCAAGGATGTTCCATATGATCTTTATTTGATTTACATCTCTCTTCATTTTCACTATTGTCTTCAAAGTTACCAAGGTTCAATACAGGTTTTGTTGTTTTTGGTTTTTTTTAAAGGAAATTATGCTGAGAATTTCTCACTGCATTAAAGCTTCTGATGCTCAAGGATGTTGGTAATTTGTGTGCACATAATTAAAAAATTCAGGTTTGCTTGGAGTTTTGTCCTTTCATTCACTCTATATTAAATGTTAAGAATAGCAGAGCCACAAATGCACTTCATAGTATTTCTGATACTCTACTGAACTGAAGATAAAATCTAATAATAACCTTTGTCATAAAGCAAATTTCTTCCTCTAGAGAGATGATAAACAAGCCCTTTTTGGTGTGTTATCCAATAACTCAGCTGGTCACAAGACTTCCATATGGCCATACACCTGGAACACAAAAATCATCTGCACTACTCTGCAGTTACTGGTAGAAAAATGAGATACAAAAATGTCACAACAGAGATAAAAGGACTGGATAGGTGCAGTTATAAGAGCTGGGATAAAATTAAAATTGTTATCTAATTTTGGGCTTTAGGGTATGAAGTGAACACCAGCTTAGTTCAGGAATAAGTCCTTCCTCTGAATAGCGTTTACCCTAGAGCTCAAATGATGACTGATTGGAACAGTTGGTGACATGGCTGCAATTTTTCATCTTCCTTTACTGAAAATGCCTTCATCATTGTCAGACATTAAATGAATCAGTGGTATCTTGTGGTTTAGAATCAGTGGTATCTTGTTTTTACAGAGTTGGCATTTCTGTGTGACAAGAGGGCTGATTTCAAGTTGGTCCTGCCTGGAGAAAAGCCTGGTGACAATTCTCAGCTGTAATGACACTTTTGTATCAGTTCCCTAAATAGAAGGGGACCCAAATTTCATAATTCATGGCCAAATAAGCCATCAAATTATTTGGGATTTAGAAATATGGGCATTTTAAAAGTAGCTTGATCTCTTTTTTTTTCACCTCCTTTCAGGCACGGTCTTGGAACCGCAAAACAATGGAGGAATTTTTGAGTTCCTCTGGAGTTGGCAAAAGTAGGGCCAAATATTTGCTAAATGCTAATCAAAAGACATTCACTGAGATTAATGTGACAAAAGCAGGTGACTTTGTCAGAGCCACTCCAGTTCATAACACCTGAAGTTTTGACCCTGATCCAACTGGATGGATAAAGAAGGTTCTTTACTTGCTTGTATGTGGAGTCTTATTTTTCTGCTGACTAATGCAGAATGCAGCAAGAGGCACAAAAGACATCCATAGTATCTGGAAAAGCATCCAAGGTCCAGCACTCTTTGCCCATTTTTCTGAACAAGTGGTGGTATTTGACTGCCCGCGTTTAGAGATATTCTCCAAAAATTCTTGGAGAGTGGCATCAAAAATCTGAGAATAACAGCTGTGAGAATTATTAGAGGGAACCACACAAAGTAAGTAAGAAATGCACCCACATTAACTTCAGTGTGTCCTAACCAACCAAAGTAATGCAAGTCTGAAGGTTCAGACTGTGTTACTGAGTGGTTGATGCTTGCTGTCCCCACACCACTGTGACAGCATTGCCTGAAGCTGAAGGAAGCTCTGTCTTTTGGGGGCTGTAATCCTAAAACAGAGCCTCAGCTGACCTGGGGGATCCGAGCCTGCAAACCATTGTTTCACCCCCTGGGGTTTAAATAGAAAACACATACCAAGAGATATGTAGAAAAAATATGATTATCTTATTATCCAAAGAGTAAATTGTTTCTAGAAAGGTTCTAGCTCTTGGGAATGCCAAGATTGTATCCTCTGGTATCTATTTGAAGCTCCTCAATCTTGGCAGAGTCTGATACAGCTCAGGAGCTCTCTGGGTCTGTAGTAGCATTTCAGCCCTTCACTTTGGAGGCTGATGAAACCCCTTTCAAAATGGTAAGACAAACTCCTCTAAGAGCAATTTGAGGACCAGAATGGTAGGTTATTATCCTTCTCAACTATTGTTTTTAGGTGACATTTACTCTGCAAAGCAGCACTGAAATATTCAAAGCAAATTTTTTTTTTAAAAAAAAACAACCTTGCTGCACCCATGAACTTCCATGTTCCTATTGTCTACATGTGGAGGGAATTCCGACTCCTTCCTGTTCACTTTTTTTGTCACAAATATTTTCTTGTGACTAGTAAAGTGAACTAAGCCTGAAGGAGACAAAAAGATTATAAAACCAATTTATTTCAGAGCAAAGGAAATAAAATGTAATATGGTCCCCAACTAAAGTAATTTCAACCACCTCTATTTATTTCGTATCTACCTTGAGTAAAAATGAATAAATAAAAATTAGGCAGGAAACATACTTTTTTCTCAAAATATAGAATCAGTCATCCTCTGTGCTGATGCAACTAAGAAACATAAAATTGATGTAAAGGAACAACAGACACTATTTTTTTTTTCTTCTAGGGTGTAATTTCCTTGCAATGGAAGCCAATTAGTGTTATTCTCTATAAAACATGAAAACATCAGAGAGAACATATTTTTGCCAGAAAAGAAACAGAAAGAGTGGAAATAATCTGATCTAGAAACACATTTTCGTGTGCCTTCAAAAAATGGATAGAGACAGAAAAAGAGAATACTATTGTTTTCCTGCCAAACATAATGCAACTTTACTCTTGAAAATGCTGGAGTTCTGATTTTTTCCATTAATATAATCTACTGAAAATGTTCTGTTTCAGACAGTGTCTCACTTTCCCAAAATTTTCCTGCTGAATTATTTCTTTTAAACAGTGACAAAAAGATGCTTCTAAAGCATTGCTGCGTGTTGAGATCAGGAGTTCAGGTAGGAAGAAGAGTTTATTTTTTTCAAATGTTCTTGCAGGAGGATTGTTGCTTGTCTTCATTTTGAAGTCTGGGGGTTTTTTGCTCTTCTGGGATGCACCTTCCTCTCTCCTCAAAAGCTTCCTGTTTCCATCAGAGTCGAAGAAAAATGTGACCCTGCTCTGGGAGAAGTCTTAGATCTTGCCTTGGGAAGTGGAAAGGCACCAAGACTTCATGGAGATGTGAGCCTGTCCTTGTGCAAATAGTCACAAGGACAGTCAGATTCTGCTGCTTCACTATCAGCCCCAAAGGGATGGAATGAGTCTTAGAATGATGAGGAAAACATTTGAATTTGTGTTTGAACATGGAAAAATTGGAAAGTTCTGCAAACAGAGCCAGAAAGAGCTTTGGAGATGCCTAGCACCAGGGGCATGGCTCCTCTGAGGAGCTCGGTGGGCACTGGCTGGCAGGGGAGAGGGATCGTGGAGATGGAGACATGAAAGAAGGCACAACACTTTCAACATTTCCACAAACATCCAGGGGCCATTCTTAGTGTCCAGGGACAAATTTAAATTTGGACAACTTGCCAAATGTTGTTCATAAAGGAAGAAATACCAAATTAACCATGTAAGCAAGCTCTTCCTGCAGCTCAACAGGCAGTTTTGTGGGAGACAGCCCGAACAGCCATGAAATAACACAATTTATTTGGTATAGCAGGTGACAGGCAGAAAAGCAAAGAGACGGCACTATATCCTCCAGGTCCTCAGCTGCAGAGGACGATGGTCAGCAAATTTCAGGCATCTTCAAGTGATGAAGTTGACATGTTTCAGGGAATTAGCACCTGACATCTGGAAATTATAAACACACTATTGAAAGGCAAGAGCTGGCTTTATTCCTTCCTCTGTTATGCTAATACACAATAAAAAGTGAATTACTCTTATTGATCTTGTTGTTCCTAGTTGACCATAACTGTTTGTTTTTTTCAAGTGATCATTTTCTTTGCTTATCTAGATTTTTGAACCATATTAGCCACCTACAATTTTTGGCAACAGAGAAGTTGTCCTGATTTGTTTGTACAGATGGATAGTCCATTGCTGAAGTCCTTTATTTGGAAAGACTCAGCCATAAAAAGTTGATGGTGTCAATAAGAAATCTTGTACTTTTGGTTTTTTTTTGTTTCTTTGTTAACAACACGAGAGCATCCCATTTATCACTAGAGAATTGATGTGATCTTCTTGTTATCTGTCTTAAAAGATCCTGGCTTTTAAAATATAACTTAAATACTTGCTAAGGTACTTGCAGCATAAAAGAAATCAGACTTATGGCAGCACTAAGAGATCAATGGATTTGAATAAATTCAGCATAAAAGAAGCATAAATACTTTCAGCATAAAAGTAGTTAAGGCCAAACAAGACCAGTGGTTTGCTTGATGACTCAAATCTTGACATAGGTGACACCCATAATTTTGTTCTACAGACCATTTGTTCTCACAGTTACAGCTATGACAAAATACCTTCCATGCATCTCTCTACAGCAGAGATCTAAAGCCCTCTGTAAGGCAAAGATGCTTTTACAAGGAATTTCTTGGCTTTTGAGAAATTACACTTGTAAACACACTAATATTTTAGTTCAAAATTTTTTTTATGACACCTATGCAAAAGTAATCTAAAGACAATGTGAGTCCCCTACACGAAAATCATCACATCTAATCTGATTTTGATAATACTGTATGAGTATTTAAAGATTTCCTGTTTGCTGGGTTAACATGGGCTAATATTCTGCAAGCTCCCTCCTGTAGTTCTGGTTGCCTTTCTGACTTGATTTGGTAACAATATTTTAGAAATGCTAAAGTCTTTCCAATGCCTTAATTCCAAAACAAGGGTCATGGGAAAAACACTTATGCTTGAGTGTAACCACAGCAAAGTAAAGCCCGGGCCAGAGAAAATATCTTTGAATGATAAAGGAAGCAGATTAAACACATGGGACTGTCCAGAGACATTTACACATAAGGCAGGCCATTAATGACAATGAACTAATGATACATCTTCAGAAAATGCTTCCTCTGTGCCCAGAACCACTAACAAGATACGCAAGAGGCACAAACTCAGCCACATATCAGGCACTGGGCTGGGGTGACTTGTGTCCCAGGATACCCAATTTAGTTGATACAGCAGGATGAGCTGCTCCAGACAGAAGGTAAGAGCAGGTGTTGCAGAGGTGGCAGTGAGTATTTCTCATTGTGTTAGGGAGGAATTGCACCCTATTAGCTTAATATGTCAGACCTGACTGTAAAATTCTTTGATTTTTGATTGAAAACATCTGTCTGTCCTGCGAGACACTGAACACGTGAAGGCACCCCTGGGACTGAACTAAATGAGAACATAAGCAAATGAAAGGAGAAACAGAAACAGTAAGGCAAGAGGAAACAAGCCAAGATGCTACAAATGTAAACACTTCTCAGTCCTTTTGTGATATTCTTCATTTGTACATCCTGCACTGGTTCTGCTGCATTGTTCTGTTCATTAAAACTACACAGAGTTTACAAAGGGCTTAAACAAATCCAGCAGAAAGGGCCTGTGCTTATTCTCTATCTGTGGGATAGAGCACAGTGCAGAGATGCAGAGTCAAAGATGAGATGGGCACTTTCTGTTGACAGCAAGAAAAGCCTGCACAGCTTGGAGCGTGGTGCTCTAATTAACAAAGCATGTAGCAAAGATAGATATTTCAGATCTATGCCTAATTCTCCTACAAGTAATTGCACTTCTGGAAAGGAATGTGCAAGGACTCACTCCTACCCTGTGTAGGAATGGCTTTAACCTCCATTCATGGTTTCATCCTGATGGAGTTTTCCTCCTCGTTTTGTATTCCTTATGAATTTCCGGCTCCAGACAGAATCAGAACCCAGTATGAGGCACTGCAACTCTGAAGGAATTTCTATCTGGGAACGCAGACATGGGGAATCTCATGATAGAGCATGTTGTGAAACTGCTGTACAGGTTTGGTGAACTTCAAAGATGAGGGTAGCCTGGAGAAAACTTCACAATGGTGATTATTTGTGTAATTTGGATATAATATATTAAATCTAATTGGTCTGAATACTGTCTGTGCCTATATTCACTCCACTGGGAATGGATCTGTAAAATAAAATGGCTGGTACCAAGGACAGAATATCACTGGGCTTATTTTGTTTTTTTATGTAATTTATGTAATTTTTTTTAATGCCAGATTTATATCAGAAAGGCTCCCAAACCATTTGCATCTTCCAAAATTCCTCTGCCATAGGATTCAAAGTATGATAATTGGAATTTGCTTCAAAAGCACACTTCTGACCCAAGAAGACATGGTAATGTATATGTGTAGGAAGGTACTTGGCAATGACAGATCATATCTCAATAATTTAAATATGGAAGTGCTTTATAGACACTCATTATAGACAATTAGAAAATACTGCTTTACCAGAAAAAAAAACAACAAAAAAAAAAAAACAAACCAAAAGCTCCTAAACTCCAAAATATCTGGGCTTTCAATGAAAAAATATTGGTGAAAATATAAACACTTTTTTCTTCAAGGAAAACATACCAAGGTATTTTGATTCTACATTTCTTGGCTCTTTGCATCATGTTTGTCTGATTCAGTCAATCAGATTCCCAAATTTTAGCTCTGTGCTTTGGAAAAACAAGATCTATCTGGTAGATGTAAACAACACCACCATAAAAAGGATTAGTTCATATGATATTTTTCTTATTTTCATTCCTAATCTTGGGAAGGACCCAGAACAAAAGTCACAATAAGGAAAAAGGACTCTGTTTTTATGGAAGAAGTTATCACAAGTGGCACTAAGGTTGAGCTTAATGGATGAAAAATACAGTCAGGCCTGAGAATTTAGCAGCCATGAAACCTCTAACTCCCTGTGTGCTGGATGGCCTTTCCACATACAACAAGAGCCTGACCAAAAAGCAATTTTTGCCTGCTGACATGAAGCAGTGATACCGTTGCCATCAGAACTGCTGTGAACCTGACACACGAATAAAACCTGGACATTTCCTACAGTAAGAACAGGGGGACACCTGCAGCCAGGATAGAATTAAAATGTACTGTCTTCAGAACAGAGAGAGAGAGCTATCTCTTAATTCAGTGGTCATTTAGTGTCTGCAGCACTTCTGGTTACAGATAAAAGGTTTGATTTCTCCCAGTCTGAAGGTCTCTGTGGTAAAAATGGGCTGGGAGAGCATTGCTTTGCCAAGGAGTTTGCTATTCAAATGTGCTGCATGTAATTAAGGGTATTTGCATGAAATTTCCACATCCTCAAGGCTCAGGTTAGAAACACACATCTGTCCCAACCTGACATGTTCAATGAAAGAAGAAATTGAGTTGAAATCATTATAAAGCCAAAATACAAAGGAAGGAGACAGGAAAGGAAAACATTCAGGGACTGTCAAGCGCATGTCAAAGCTGCAGTGTTAATGGTAAAAAATCAGCACAAAGCTTTTTAATTTTGTGTCTTTCATCTTCAAGTCTGAGAAGTTATTATAATTCATAAACCTGTGATTTGTATGTTAGCTAAAGGTTAATAATCTTTATTTATAGCACCTCAAATAAAGCTCATTGACAATTTCCTATAGATGGCAACAATGTCTGGAATAAATTTTTAGTAATGGGAATTATCAGGAAGATTGTAAAAATCTAGGCCAGTTAATGCTTTATTCAAATTTCAGGGACCAGATGATGTCCTTTAGGAAAACATCCTTTAGACTCTGCTGGTGTTTTACCAGACTGGTGATAAGGAGGGTTTTTGGTTAAAATTACCATATAGCTCAACAGTATGACTGCTTTGCTCTTGAAATATTCTTGACTTGAGGATAATTCAGGGCATTAAAAAAAAAATTTACCCAGTGTCCTGGATTCAGCTGAGATAGAGTTAATTTTCTTCCTGGTAGCTGGTCCAGTGCTCTGTTTTGGATTGGCTTTGAGAATGATGTTGATAACACAGGGATATTTTAGTTGTTGCTGAACAGACTTTACAGGACTTGTCAGCTTCTTATGCCCTGCCAGTGAGGAGACTGGGGGGGGGCCCAAGGACTTAGGTGGGGACATGCAGGACAGCTGACCCCAAGTGGCCTAAGGGATGTTCCAGACCACTGTCACCACACTCAGCAGGTAAACCAGGGTGAAAGCTGGCTGAGGTGGATGCTCAGGAACTGGCATCAGCTGATTGGTAATGAGCAACTGTTTTGCATTTGCATCACTTGTTTTTCTTGAGTTTTATTTCTCCCTCTTCCTGTTATTTTCTTTTTAATTACAACTATTATTATTAATACTTTTCAATTATTAAACTGTTCTTATCTCAACCCTGGAGCTTTCTTACTTTCACCTTTCTGATTCCCTCCCCATCCTGCAGAGGCTGGAGGAGGTGGAGTGAGCAGTTGTGTGGTGCTCAGTTATCAGCTGGGTTAAACCACAACCTTCAGGCTGCTGAGGATATTCAGATTCCTTCTCTAGATCTGTTAGAGAGGCCATATTGGTGGTACTTTAACGTAGTGCCAGTAGTTACAAGAGCAAATTTATTATTCTGAAGATAACATTCTGTTTTACAGTTAGGAAATGTTCCAAACCATAGGCATCTAGCTGAAACTACAAAACCACCTTAAATCGAGGTTAAACCCCTAAATTCCCACTGTAATCCAGCAGAGTCAATTAATGCACTACTTTTAGTAGAACAAAAAAAAAAAAAGGAGAGGATCAAGAATGAATAAAATATTTCTTCCTTTAAACAAGGTTGAACACTGAGTTGAAACCTTGGTCAGCTTAGATCTGTGGCAAATGCTTTGTTTACTAGCCTTCTATTTAAAGCAAAAGAAAAGCATCCCTGGCAAACTAACAAAACCCCAGAAAGTTAAAACGTTTAAAATTTAAAAGAATAAAGTTTCAAATTTAACACTAACTCTTTTTCCTTTCTCTTTGGGCACA
The DNA here is from genome assembly GCA_025920805.1 of Petroica traversi. Classification (NCBI taxonomy): domain Eukaryota; kingdom Metazoa; phylum Chordata; class Aves; order Passeriformes; family Petroicidae; genus Petroica; species Petroica traversi. The sequence goes on along the minus strand of JAHLSL010000018.1, from coordinate 8,971,549 downwards.
GAAAATTTTTTGTGATGCTGCCTCTTTGAATGTCTTCTGTTGGTAATAGAGGTGGCCTTAATTGTTCTCATGCAAGTCATTGCTACCTAAAATGAGCTAACTGAAACTTCTGTTGATTTCTCTTATGAAAATGAATATGTTTTCTCGGAGACAAAATAAATCAAATACCCAGAGAGTGAGGAAGAAAGAACAACAAAGATATATGTGCTGCTTCTGATTCTGCAGACCATGGCATGAAGGGTCTCTGTAAGAGAAACAAGGGTTTGGTAAACCTTGAGCTGCCTAGAGCTGGGTGAACACACATCACTAACAGGTTATTTCAGACAGAGCTGCTTCCTGGTCACAGGCTGAGAGCAACACAGACAGACACACCCTTCTTTTCCTCAAAGTAGAATATTTTCTTTAAATGTAAAGAAGGTAGAAAGGAAACCGAGTCAAGAATAGAAAGAGAACATGTTCAGAGATGGGCAGCAGTGGAAGGATAAGCAATCCCCAGGCGGAAAACATTAATTTTTTTTTTTATGGCATGTTTTCTCCCTCCAACCTTCAGTAAAACCTGACCAAAGGCTGACTGAGAACTTTGGTGGAGGCCGTGGTCTCAAAGGCTTGCAAGAAAGGCAGAAAGGGCGGAGAAGGTTGTTATTTCTACCTACTTGTAATGCTGGTTTCAGCATTAAATTTAAAAATCTCAGGTGTTTTCTCCATCCTCTACTCTGCTCACATTTCTTTCTGATGTTTCTGTCTAGTTCAGAGGATTACATTGGTTTAACAGCAGAACCTGTGCCAGGTGGTAAAATGGTATCAAGAGACTTAAAACTTCATTATATCCATATTTCTATCTTTAAATTTAAGCTAAATGTATAAATAATTGGCAGTTGTTATTTTTTCATCTTGCCGACATCAATTGCCTGCACTTCACATCCAGCTTTGAAAACACACAATTTCCTTTTGAAACTTTTACATGCTTCACTTTTTAATTTTCATTTCTTTATTCACGTTCTCTTTATGCTATAAAATGAAACCTTAAGTGATGCAAAGAATTTAATCTGCACAACCAGAGTTATTGATTTAGCATCCAAAAAGAATTAATCACTGGATTTATATCCCGTCCACCATTAATTTAACTAGTCTTCCACAACCATAGTCTCTGGAGAGAAGCCTGCGTGAAGAAATATATTCCCTGTTAATTCCACATTGAAAGATCAATGAAGTGTCTCAGAACTTGGTGCTAGAGTTCATCTGACTCGATTTTACACAAGGTTTCATTCCTTTACATGGCACAATAGTATTTTATGTTGTATTCTCCTGTGACTTGAGGAGAACAGATGCTGAATGGTACCTGAATCAGGCAGAGATTAAACACAGCCCAGCACCCACAGCAGTTCTGTTCTCAGGCTCCTCTCCCACCCTCTCTGACTCATTATTAGATGTCTGTGGATGCTGCTCTAGGGCTGGAGTGCCTCATCCCAGGCACTGGGAGCACTACAGCACAAAGGTTTGAAATGCACATTTCACCCACCATAACAGCAACCAGATGTGTCAGTGGGACAGAAACACAAGCCTTCATTAATGCTGGGATGGTCTTCAGGACTCATGAGCATTGTGAACTCTTATGGCATTTATGGCTGCCTAGCTGTACCGAAAAGCACAATAGCCCCTTGATTACATTTCCAATATTATTAATTTAGAAGGCTAATTTAATGAAAACCATGTTTGGAAATAATGCACCAGAACTTTTTTTACTTGTGTTGATATTACATGAGATAAAAAGGACATGACATGGACTTATTCCACATACTAATCAAGAAATAAAAAAATTAATTTAAATTAAGCAACCAGTTCCCTGCAGTCATATTTCAGATCTCTGAACTGACCAGAGACCTTCTGTTTCCCATGTCAGTTTTATGAAGTAGTGTGGAAGGCTTCCCTGCAGTCCAAACCCAGATTTTGCTGCCATGACTTTCAGGAGGTTTAAAAGTGTGAACAGGGTGGGACTTCAGCTGCCCACTTAGATTATTCTTAAATCCATCACAAATCTGCAGCCTGAGGAACCTAGTGATAGCTCTAGAACTTTGCTATGTATTCAGTCTCATTAGATTTATTTTCTTTAGTCTTTTTCTCTTCTTGCCCTTTGCACAGAAGCCCTTAAGTAGAATGTCAAAACAAACAGTACTCAAGTGGGAGATAAACATTTGATTTTTTGATGTTAAAGTTAGTTTCAGATGGTTAAACTATCCCACAATGCCCCAGAATATGTCTCAATTCACACAGGGGACAAAAACTTACATAAAAATGAAAGAGCAACTTAAATCTACAGAGTGCTGCTAAATATTTCCATATTGCAGCTGATATTGTGGCCTTTAGGAAAGCTCCACAAAGGCCTCCAGACAAGTAAGAGGAAAGCAAGACAAGATATGAACATTAGGCTATTTGTGCAGAAGGCCAAGGTCATGCAAAAATGTTTTTCTATTTTTCTGGTTTTTGTGCTCTGTGGAAAATCAATATAATCTCAGACATGTTATATTGCACACTGAGTTCCACAGCAGTAGCTTTGCACTGCATGTATGTGACACTATTTGAAACTGCTGGAAGATGGGATAGAATTCAAAACAACAACAGGTTCTGCTAAAAAGACTGAATCAGAAACTTCAAACCAGATTTACTTAGTTCACTTGGGAAGCTGGGACTTAATCTCTTCTTTTTACTTTTTTCAGGGTCAGGGTCAGCCCTTGAGGAGGACAACAGATTGGACTGGTGGAGGCACCATGTTCTGACCAGGCAAGAGAGCTGATTGCTGCAATGGAACTGGAGAGCATTTGGGAGATCACACTGACCTTGTAAAGTCCAAGTGACTCAGACCATTGGAAAAGAGAGTGGTTCTTATCAAGACCAGAAATAGTCTTGCCATATATATGAAAGCAAAGCAAGACAAAAAACAAAACAATTGTTTCCACAAGCAAATTTCCAGCAGTCTATACTGCCCCTGAACATTCAGAATCCAAGACAAAGTTGATATTTCTATTGTGCATTCAACAATTGAAATTCAGTCACCAAATCTCACTGAAATCAAAAGTAAAGGGATGTAGTTTTCACATTATATGTCAAAACAATCTGGAAACTGTTGCCTTTGCTTTCATATTATTTACTCTGTTTGCTTTGGTTACCTCACAATACATGACCAGAACAAAACCTTAGACAGAAAGTTTTCCCTACTCAAAAAAAAACTTGCCAGATTTTGAAATATTTTTACTTTCCATAAAAGGACACAAAAGAAAATACATGAAAATTTTCACAAATTAAAATCTCCCAGAAACTAGATGAAATTTGCCCAGTTTTATACTTTGTTTTCCTTTCATCAGAGATGAAGCTACTTCTGCAAGTGAAATTTTAAAACAAAAAAGCAAAGCAAGACAAAAGGCCCTTCAGATTAAAAGAAAATCTTTGGTTGTTTAGTGTCACAAAATCAAGCTTTAGATCATTTCCACATCAGCTTATTGAAAGAGCTGGTAAGAGAAATTGAAGGCCAGGTGCCTCAAAACCAGCTGTAACTTTGTTACAAAATGGGACTTTTCACTTGAAGGCTGAAGTAAAGTGAGTATTTCTTGACATCTCAGTCAGAGAATGACTTTGAGTGCTGATGTGATTCCCACTGCTAGAATAGCTGATGCAAACCCACCAGACTGTTCTCTAGAAGCTCAAGTATGCTGAGGTGCAGAGATGCTTTCTAACCTCCTGTACACCAGGCTTCTACCAACTGGTTTTCTGTGTTGGAAAAGGACTCAGTGACATAAGTAGACCCAATTCCAGAGTTACATAGCAAAATTTATCAAATTAGTTTTCAAATGGAATATGTGTTCACCTCAGCTCTTTACTGGTGCAGGTTAAATTTCTATAAATTCAGTGTTTTTCAGTAGAGAAATATCCTCAAATCCCTGCTCAACTCATTTAAACCTTTCAGTACTACTGCACTTTGAAGCTATATTCATTTGCTTTAGGCTAGGCATTGTTGCCCATCTTGATCAACTCAGTCTCAGTTGATTCATCTTTCTTATTACATGAGAATGTGAGCCTGAGAACAAGAACTAAATGAGGAGAGTACCTTATAAATTCAAACATCAGCTGATAGGAAGGCAAAATAATTTATTGCCGTCCCTTCAGCAGTGAAATACAAATGACTACAGCAGATGTTGCCATGAAAATTTAACGCTGATTTTCTGTTCCAGCATCCAACCTAAAATTCAGCTTTTCAGTCAGGTTGGCACTCTTGGCAGTGGTGCTACCCTGACTCCTTTAATATCCTGACTGAGGACATGGGAGTTGTCCTCTGATGGGTTGGTGTGCAGTGACACCTCCTACAAGCACAGCTGACAGCACTGAGAGGGAATTTGATGTGCAACCCATCCTCCGTGATCAATTATTTAGAATTTTGGCTACCATTTGGACACAAAGTTCATACATTTCATCTTTTTGCCTGCCCAACCACAACTGACAGACTGGGTAATTTTAACCAAAATTATTATTTTGAAGTAATGGTGAAGGGAAAATACATTAAACTGGTTTGATTGCAGAGTCCTGCTCTTCATTTTTTTTTTAAATAATGATTTTCCCCACAATCTCTGTAGAGGCCATTTACATTTGGGAACAGAATAAACTCTTGTTTTATCAGATGGCAAAACCGTATCTTGCCATCTGATAAAACTGTCCAAATTTGATCAAGCTATGAGAAAAATGCATTTACATACCATATGTTCTCTAGGAACTTCATATTCTGTTATCCTAAGCTCCGAAGGTGTCATCTAGAGAATAATGCTCTGGTCCAGTCTCAGAGCTCTTCTTCAGCATATGGGTATGCTGAAATCTAATGCACTGGCAATTCTGTGTAATTTGCTTAAAAAAATAAGTTATGAAAGACAGTGCCCATTTATTTCAATATCACAGACTTTGTATGAACAAAAAATGGGCAGGAATTAATTTAGCAAGGGAAGTTGTTTATAAAATGCAGGTTATTCCTGATGATTCTGTGTATTTTGCAGTTTTGGAAATTAAAAAAAAAAAGTCAAGAAAAGTAATGGGTAGGAATAGCATGAAGGAATCCGTTGCAATACCAAATTAAAAAACACACACTGCAGGTAGAGCTCATGAAGAATGGTAAAGAGGCTCTGTGACCCATAGCCATGGGACTGGTACCTCTGTGAATGAAAATTAAGGTCCTTCATGGGGAAACATCAAGATGAACACAAAAAAATAGGGGAACCAGCAGCATTAACAGACCTAAGACATTAAAGAGTCATTTGTCCTCTCCTTTGAGACTGGCAAAATTCCATAGTTGCAGTTTCTGCATACATCTATTCACTTGGCTTATCAGATAAGTGTGCTCAGGCCAGGCTATGAGACTTGCAGACATAATAGCTGTGTGTTATCTTTTGCTTTGGAAACAGATCTTAAACAAATCACCCTGATCAAATTCAATTGAATTTCTTCAACAGCTATGTGTGCTCACCAGATGTGTTCACGCATTATTTTAGGAGAACAGCAAAGGCATGGGGAGAAGAAAAAAAGACCAGGGACCAATTTGAAGGGAACAAAATGAAGTGCATGCAAATAATGAAGACATCTCCCCAAGCCCCTAAAAAGGTGTTCAAGATTTCCACATCTTTGTTCATTTTCTGAAAGAAATCAGCTGTGAAACAGCCATGGGAGTGAAAGATGTGCTGGCTGACGTCTACAGAAAACTTACTAGGAGCTAAAGAAGAAAGCATTTAATTCCAGGGAAAGACTGGGAATTCCTTCAGAAGGCCAGTTGCCCAAGTAAGGGGCTTCTTAACAACTGAAATGAAATGCAAAGAGAGAACACTCAATAAGTGGGGAAAAAAGAGATAAGCAGCATGAATGTGAAAGCACTGCTTTGGCAAGAGTAAATCCCACGTGGAGGAAAAATGAGCAAAGGATGTCCAGAGCAATAAGAAGGGATTCAGCAGATATGATGGCTTCAAGAGAACTTCTGGGAAAAGCTGGTTCTGCTGCTGAATGGGGGGACTGCACAGATAACACAAGGAAGGCTAAAGTGCTCCCTGTCCCTGCCTTGGCAAAGCCTGTGCTGTATTTAATGTGTACCAGCACAGCCTAGAAAGAGAGATACAGTCATCCCTGTGTGAGGACCAGGTCCTGTAAAGCTGAGCTGCTCTGACTGATCACAATGTGAACTGCTCAGTCTGGTTATCCCAAATTAGTGGCATTTTTATGGTGTCTGTGGTCCTTCTCCAGGCAGTTTTACCTATGAGAACAGGAAAAGTGGAAGGAGAGAAGGATGGAGCAAGCCACAAGCCTTAGGTACACTTAGCTGGTCAAGAGTTTTTTCTGAATGTGGCACACTAAGTGTGGGGCTGATGCATTTCTGTGCCAGCCTGAGGGGCTGGGAGGGCCCTGCTGCAGTGCTGGGGCATGAAGAAATGCTTGTCTCTTCCTTTCTCCCTTGTCCCTCTTGCTCACAACTCCATCCTTCCCAAAATTAACATTTGAATTGAAAAGGGATCAGGGCTAACAAGGGTTACTCTTGCAAATCAAAGGCCCACCTACCAATCTGCTCAGAGTCATAATGTCTGCATTAAGAAAAAAGCTAGTCAAAACCCCATGATTAAGTCATTAGTTATGAAAGCTCTTCATGTCCTGTCAACTTATGTGTGCTGGGAGAGCAATGTGCTCATCTGAATCACGATGATGTAAAGAAACCTTTTCTGAAATCCAGTTTCATTTTAATGTGGCACCTGCACTGACTGAGCTTTATGTTCCCTAAAGATACAGCACAGCAGTTCTGCTCTTTCACCTTAAAAAACTTGCTGCTGAAACATCCTGTGTACCCATTCAAACTCCAGATGTTAATGGACCCCAGAGTTGTTTTGGTAGGAAGCTGGTAGGAAAGCTGGATCAGATGTTTTCTCTAGAGGAGAGAGGGAGGGAAGATTCTTTCCTGCGAAGTGAAAGCTCTGGGTAAGATGGGAATGTTGATTTGGTGCCTGGCAGCTGATCATATGAAAAGTTTTAGACAGAAGCAAAACTTTCTGTCATACAAATTGCTCAATTCCTCCTTTTGCAAGAGCACTTTCACTACAAAGAAAGAAAAAACAATGCTTAAGTGCCTGCCTACCTTATTGTAAGTTCAAACGTAAAGATAGCATTTTTCTCAGTGGACTTTCCTGAGCCACAAAAGTGTTCAGTTTTCTGCTCTTTAGTTGGACACCTGTCACCTCTACAGAGACAGTTTTTACCCCGGCCATCACTGTGGTCTGGATGCTCAGCTGGTGCAAAGACATGAGTATAAAAATATTCTGAAAGAGGCCTGTTTTAAGGAAAAACATTTCATAATCTGCCATGAAGACTTCAGATGATCCTTAAATAACAAGCCATGTAAAAATACAAATTGATATTAATGTGATCCCCAGGAGTAAAAAAGTTACATTAGTGAGAAAAATGATCTATTGTTGTATTTTTTCATTAACTGGAAGGTGCCTGCATATCTACACTGTAAGCAAAGACAAAGTGTATAAGCAGCCAGCAGAGCCTCAGGAACACTTCTTGCTAACAAGATGCATCTGCAGCAATAGAAGCTACTTACATTGAATCCTTTTCCCTGGCATCCAACTACCCACTTTTTAACACACAAACAGAGCTAAGGCAAAAGAATTGTATTCTAACAACTCTGGCCAGGTGTGTTCACATATTCAAGCATAATTCTTGTGTGAATTTATTATTTATGGTAAAAGAAGACTCGTTGAAATGGATTTTGGACAGCACCAGGGTAAGGCTCATTATTTCCTCTCCTCAGCAGCAACTTCACCTTGCTGGAGAGCAAAAGGAACAGACTTTAAAATGATGGCGAGAGGGTGAAACTGGGCCTGGGGTGGAGAAGGATGCCCCTAATCTTGGCCACACAATAAAAACCCCATTGAGAATGCACCCAAATAGAGCACACAGATAACCTAAATATGGACAATCTCCCACTCCAAGGTGAAAAAGGATGACTCCAAATTTCAGTGAAAAAGGGCACCAGAAGCGGAGCCTGAGGATCATTTGCTGGGGACAGGCAGCAAAGCCACAGACTGAGCATCTGAGGGAGCTTAGAAACATTTCTATCAGTGAGACATCTGAGATTTTTCCCTTAAAGCCGCAGTGCTTGCACCCACCTGGCTATAAAATAATTTCACTCTCAGGTGAAAAATATATTCCACTTTCCAGGGTTGTGAAGGATAAATAATTTTAAAATGAAATATATGCAGAATACAATCCAAAATATAAATTAAACCGAGTATCTATGACTTTCATAAAACAAAAACAACAAAACGAAATAACCTTGCAATTTTCAAGTTCAGTTCATGGTAATTCAGTAATGTTTAGTAAACTACTTAAAAAACTTAATGAATCAGTTAAATGAACCAATTATCCATGTTTTGTGATTTTTTGAAAGCAAAAGAGAATTGGGGTTTCAAATAGAGAAGGTGCCTGCATGGACCTGAGTATTCTGTTATGTTTTAACAAGAAGCAGTCCTTTTTCTGTTTGCAGCAGCTGAAATTTATTGAATTTAACTTTGAAATAATTTGCTCACAGAAGTATATGCACATATTTTTAAACTACTGTTGTTGATAGCTTGATCTATGAGTTTAATATTGAATATATTTCAACATTTGCATGCCAGGTCAAATAGCCAGGTATTTGCATTTAAATGAATTATCAGCATATATTTCTTGTTCTTGTTATTCTCTGTGCTTTTCATGCTGCTGTTTGATATGAAGACTTCTACTGATGCAGACAGGATTTTAGTAATCAGGGCAGGAGACAGGTTAATATACTTAAAATTAGATATAATGCTATTCCAATATACGCTATCACACTGATATCAAATCCTTATATGGAACATCATTTCCTAGTACACTGAATTTCATTCACACAGAAAGGAGGTTTGAGGGACAGGCTGAAGCAGCAGCTTGATACAAAAGGCACCGAACAGCAGCAGAGCCTGGAATATTGGAATATTGTGCTCCCCTGCAGTTAACTCCTGCCCTTAATTTCCTGGGCAAATCAGTGCCTGGTGCCTCTGTGCTGACAGAACACACAGCTGCTTTGCAGAGATGCAGGGGATTCCCTGTCCAACATTATGTGTTTTAACTGGCATTTTACAGGAGTTCAGCAGCAAAGGTTGGCCTTGTGGAGGCCAATGCAGAACTGCTCGATTTTTGTCCAGCCTGTTGGAAGCATCACACACTGTTCTTGGCACAAATCCACACAATACTCTGTCAATCCAACGATTTTAATTCTGTTGCGGAGAGATTTATATTAGATGTTGACAGGGGAAAAAACCCAACTCTAACTTTCTTTTACTTAGGGGTTAGGTCTGTAATAAATCACCTGGAGAGCCTGAGGACTCCCCACAGTTAAAGCTTCACCACAGCAGGACAGAGAAAGAGCTGTCTCACACAGGAGTGATGGCAAGGGGAGTGCACAAGGAAACTGAGCTGAGCAGCATGGACTCAAGCCTAGAGGAGTTCTCAGGGATCTGTCCAGCCTTCTTTTCTAATGTTTAATGTAATCTGGTTGAAAAGTCATTAACATTTTGCTGGCTGCTTGTTACAATTAAAGGTGGCTCCATCACACAGCTCTTTAATGGGAGCACACAGCTCTGGAGGAGGTGACAGCTGGAGCTCAGGGAGGCTGCAACACTTGCCCTCCCTGAGCTATAACCTTGGCTTCCCAGCTGGCAAAGAGCTCCTCCTCTCCTGCTCTTGCTGAGCTTCATTGCAGCAAACACCAGAAATTTGGCAAGTCTTGCCCAGTGTCTGATTGTACTTGTCCCACTGGTAGGGAAGGGGAGCAATAGACACATAAACAAAACAGCAGCAAAAATATTGGCATGTGAGTTATCTCAGAGACTTTAACATCTCTAGCTGAGTGAAACTCTGTGGGAAATCTTTTGGCTGACACTGTGAAATCTGCAAGTTTACTTTGAAACAGCAAAGTTGTCCAAGTCATTACACTTATCCACATTTTAAAAATCAGCACCTGAAGGATTTATGGCAGGGTGCACGGGCAATTACATTGCTCTATTTGTTACTGTGGAAACACATTTTGTGACTGGTGTAATCTATCAGAAATATATTGAATTAAGTTCTGAAAAACAATATTTTAAAATTAAAACCAAGCACTGTATTTAGCAACACTAGGAAGCCTTTGCCTGAAGGAAGTAATGAAACTCCAGGGAGTCAGCAGGAAAGTGCCGCTAAGTCTTGATGGGATTGACTTGGTTGGAATAGCTCTGTGTCATAAAATGGAAAAATAAAAGTAGAGTCAACTCATCAAGCTGGTGCTCTCACAGCTGGAGAGCTTTGCCCAGAAATGGGTGCAACAATGAGTCAGAACACAATGTTCATGACTCCTGCTCTCTTGGACCATGAATATTTTCCAAGTAATCCAACCCTATGACATGAAACTGAAGATTTAAGTCCTTTAAATACCTTTTTCAAATTTTAAGCTTTCCATTGGCCCTTAGCCATGAAAAACTATTGAACTTTTCAAATGTTTGTTAGAAACAAACATCTACAGAGGCAGGATGGTGTCTTCTCATACCTAAATCAAGGAGAAAAAAATTCACTTTGCCATGAGACAGCTTCCAACCTTCCTGGTTATAGCTAGAAGAAATGAAAAAATCTAGTTTCTCCCCTAAATTATGGCTTTTTCTTTTTTGTATTAAAGTATTTTGTATTTTGTTTGGAAATGGAAATTCCACTACTTAGTTAAGACATCCAAATGCATTGAAATAATTGAGGTGGCAAAACAAGAAATTCAAATACCTTCTGTTACTCAGGAAGATCTAGTCTTCATTTCCAGAGGGACTTCACAGCAAATAAAGAAAATAAAATGCAAAATGGCATTAAAATTTTTTTGTTAAATACGAAGAGGATTACCCCTGTGAAGGATTCTTCTGGATTCTGGAGGCAATAATAATTTCTTTCCTACAGATCAGACACTGGCATTTATTGGCTTAGATTATATAAACAAAAATAAGATTAAAAAAAAAGTTATCCAGTCCTTTCAAGCATTTTATAGCAGTGTATTGTAACCCTTAGTGAAGTTATTCTTGATTTACCCTGGTATCTGTGGGAGGAGGACTGAGCCTTGCAGAAAGCCAAGGCATGAGACTCCAGATGTCATCTATGCAAAAGCAACTGTGACAAAATCTGAGATGTGTGCATAAAAGTGCCAGGTACTGTGAGTTTATTGCTTACCAAATCAGATATTCACTGTCAAAAGTTCAAAACCTGACAATAAACTTAACTGTTGCATCTTTAAACTTATTTATAACTTACAGAGGGAGTATAATGTCTTGGATTTGTCTCTTCCATAAAGTTTACAGCCAGCAGGAGATAATAAAACCTAGACTGAGCTCATATTGCTGAGAGAAAAAAAATATCAAGGCCTGTATGTGTTGGTGGCTGTCAGGTGAGATATTTTATACCTCATTTGTGTCGCAGCAGTTATTGATTTTTCTTCCTTTATGAATAGATCATGTGAGGCCAAGCCTCTCTCTCACACTCCTCACCAATTTGTCACAGCAAACAGAAATAAGGGATTTTTTGTCAGAGTCCTTTCCACTTCAGTGCTTGCTCCTGATGAGCCATGCTACCCAAACAAGTTGAGATGTGCTCCACAGCCCTTGGAGCTCCTCCCTGATGCAGAGATGTTTCTTTAGGAGCTGTCCCTGCAAGATTTGTTCTCCCTCACCAGCATGGCATGGCAGGGCCCAAGCTGACCTTCCTAGAGGGCTCCCAAAGTTCCCAAGCACTGCAGCTCACCCCTGGGGAAAGCTCTGGTTTTCCGAGCAGACAAAGCACTGCTGAGAGGTATTTTCACTGAACAACTTAATCCTGAATATTATTCAGGATAATGGCTCAGTGTCTCCTGGTGGAAGTTGGCCACATGTGTTCTTCCTTCAGATCTGAGCTGGAATAGTCTTGGGTTTTGGCCAGACAAGAGTTGTGTTCATGGGGGTATTTTTGGGCTGAGATATTCAAACCATGTCCAATCTGCAGAGAAGATGGACCAGTGTTCTCATTTAGTTCAAGGGGAAGACATGAAGGAGAAGTGATGTAGATTAATTTTGCCCCCTGAACTAGAGTGAAATGGAATAGAATTCTTCACACAAACAGTTGTGAAGAAAAGCACATGACTATACTTAATTCCTGTTTTGACAATTGTTACTATACTCTACAATAATTACTTGTTATTTTAAATCCATTCTGAGCAAATAGAAACCACTAAAGTAATTTTTGGGAAATCGACTATTCCTTTCACTCTCCCTTTCTGCTTGCAGGAAAATCTACTCAGATAAAGAACCACAGCTAAATATTATTTCCCTTTTTTAAAAAGCACAGAGTTGCTATAACACCATGTTTTGAGTGGAGAGCATGAAGTTGTGTAAGCTTTAATTAATCCACTGAACCATCAACTTATATTCCACTGCAAATACTGCCATCTGCTACCAGTCCATGTATTGATAATTAATGTCTGCTACAAGTTTGCTTCCCCAGCATTATCTGATTAGGTAATTAGCCTATGGAACAATACCCAACATAATGCATTATTGTTCTACTAAGTGTGATCTGTTTGAAAGCACTAAAGAATACCTTAATACTGTTCCATATCCATGACTCATGCCTCAACAAGCACCCATCCAGAAAATGATAAAGCAATTCAGAAAGGAAGGGGGGTAATGACAGCAGAGCCAAAACCATATCAAAAGCATGTCAATAAAATTAGGCATGAGTATTGTTTGTTTCAGAATAGCCTGAGAGGAAATATAAATATAAGATGATCCACAATTGCTACTCTCCAGAGAAGGCATGAATCAACATAAACAATGATCTACTCATGATAAAGGCCCCTTCAGAGAAGAATGATGAAACATACTTTGTCATCAAAACTCAGGGGTTTAATAAATAAATGGAAGGTGGAATCAAGAAGAGGAAAAACAAGGCAGCGTGTCATCTTTATTCACGAGTGTAAAATGTGGCTGTTTTCAAGATTATATCTGAATTTAGCTTGTGAGGAAGGCAAGTGAGGAAGATGCAGCAGAGGAGAACTGAAGTGAAATCAACACATCAGCACTGTCAGATCCTGTGTCTGTAGTGCAAAGCCTATCAATATTTGGCTGAATGAAATGTTTTTTACTTTATCCAGCTCTTGGCCTCAGGTGATTACAAAAAGAACTCTGATTTTATTTTGCATGGGATCACTAGCTTAGCCTGAGGCAGAGAAAAAGTTAGCAAAGTCAGCCCCTAAGTGCATGAAAAACACAACAATCATATAAAAAGTCCAAGTTCAGGAACCTGGAGAGCTCACACATCATCTCTGCTCTTTCAAAAATCAAGGTCAGGATTTTATTTGACCAAATTTACATGCCAACATAGTAAGTACCTGTACTTCAGCCAATTCTCTCCACTCCTTTTACGGTCAAGAGAATCCTGTCCCTCATGTCGGCAACAGAAATGTTTTCCACCACATTTATCTGGATTAATTTGCAAAATCATTGTCATTTTAATGGGATAGACTGAAGACTATATAGCTGCAAGTTTTAGTTCTGGACCAGGTGTTCTCTCTGTGCTGTGATGAAATTGCTTGTCAAAACATCTCCTTCATGTTTAAGCATTGGAGAGTACTCAGCAACTCACTTTAGCAATCTAATTTGAGTAAAGAATTAGGGTGAAACAACCAGACAATCTATGAAGGATTACAGTCACCACACTCAAAGGTTTGAACAATCTGTCTCAGCTCTTTCAAGGAAATGGTGAGATTTCGTATTTGGAGATAGAAGATGGAGACCCTAGAAAGAAAATATGAGTGTCCCGAGTGTTAAACTCTAGCATTATGAAAGAGAAAATACTTGATGCAGAGGGTAGATTTCACTCGTGAGAAACTTTGATTGTTATTTTGAAATATAAAATAATGTTTCAGTTACTTTCTACCCCCACAATATTTCAGTAATAGAATACAACCTTCCAACAGCCTCTTTTTCGTATAAATTCCAGAAGAGTCTTTTCCAAAATAAAAAATTAATAACACTATACCTTTATATGAACACTTCTACCAATAGGTATGAAAAACAAAGGGTTTTTTGAGGCATCTTTGCCTAATGAAAAAGCAATGTTTATCACTGGAAGTTTACAATTAGCTAGGGTATAATTAGAGCTCTGATATGCAGGTTATACTCCTTTCTTTTCTCTTTCACTGTTATACTTGAGACAGCACAGAAAAGTGGTGATTTTCAAGCAGAAAAAAACATTGCTGCTCTGCTGATCCCTTTTAGAATTTGTTATTACTCACAACTTTCTACATTCCTACAAGTATCAACATTTCTCTAGAGTTAGGGGACTACATGATACATGAAAATTTTTGCCCCATGAATATAATTTGTAAAATTTTATTTAAGAACTTTGAATATTGTTTTATTTGCCTTGCAATAGGAAAGACGAAACTGAAATGGCAATTCCATGCCTATTCTCATCTCTAGTGTTTCCCTGTTGTCAGTATCACTTGGATCCCTGAAAGCACCTGGTACTGTCTTCTTTGAATAGGCATAGAAACACATGTAGAGTTTAGGATGTCTGAACAGAGACCATATGGATATGGGCTTATTTTCATTATTTCCATTATTGTCTTACAATAGTGCCTAAGGCTCCACCTGGGACCAGGATCCTTGGCATTGGTTAAAGAACTAGAAATAACCTATCCAAAGCTTGCAATTTAAAGAAGAATAGCATTCCTACCTAAATAAGGTCTGAGATTACTTTGGTGATATCACTAAAGGTATTTTAGCCTGAGACTATAAGCATTTTTTTGGTTTGAAAGGTTGCCAAGAAGGGCAGGACATCTACAATCAGAACAGCTTTCTCTGTACCTATTCCCTTGTAATTAAGATGTTGAGTTGGTGGGAGGGAAAAACATAACACTTGAGAGTATTTATTAATTACTTTTCAGCTTCAGTGCACAAGGTTAAATGCAGCCTCAGGCAGCTTTCACTGACGTGACTCACATCCCACAATGTCAGAGCTTTCAGTGACACTGACGGGCTCATATTTTGCAAAGAATAAACCACCCTCTGGTGTATTAATTAAGCATGTCCTGCAGTGAAGCAGTGCAAAACTGTAAGAAGTTTTACGCAGTGACTTTCATCCCTATAAAACATGTCTTGACAACTGCTGAGCATGAAATCTCTCCTTAATCCACAGAAGGTGGGCAGCATGGACAAGAAACGTGTTTCCCCATGGCAACTGAGTCCTCAGTGGGCTCAGTCCTGGTGGAAAGTCAGCACAGGCCTTTTCATCAGGAAGGTAACCAGCAGATGACCTAATTATGTCCAATCACAACACTATTTTCTATTAATTTTTATATGAATTCAAATGCGAGTTGAAGATCTTGGTAAATATTTCGATGGAGATGTTTACAGAGATAAAGAATTATTGGTATAAAGAAAAATAAACCCTCTCCCATCAACCCTACTATGTTTCTCAGTGACTGTCTCCTACAGGCTGATCATTCTAGAAATCATGGTAAATAGACAGATCTGGAAAGTCTGTGTTCAAAAAGACTCAATTTTTCTGTATTTTGTTTGCTAAAAAACAAAATTCCTTTCAGAAGCAATATAATTTTGGAAATTTTAAAAGAGCATCTCAGAGAGAACATATAACAGGGTTTATGCTCCCTCTGTAATCTTCCTCTCTCTTAGAGTTCTGAAAATGACCATAAAGTTCTGAAACTTCATAAAAATTTCAATTTAGACTTCTTCCTATTTTCCATAATTTTTGACACTCAATTACAACATTTCTTTACTATTCTTCACAGGGCAAAATTTCAATTTAACCAGGCAAAACCAGGGATGTTTTGAGAGACTGCTGCCAGCATGGACAGCTAAATTCAGTTTCACCACACTTCTGCAAACAGTTCAGTGTTCATTTAAGTGCTCCAAGCTCATGTACTTCCACCTGTCAGTGAAACTGAACAAAATGAAAGCAACATTTTTCCATTTACGTTCCCAGACACAAGTTGTCTAAAACAGCAAGATCTTCTTTCTCTCACACTTGTTTCACACCTAACTCCCTGATCACCTGAGTGCTTGGCAGGATTTCTTGTGAGAAGTGTGTAATGTGGTCTCAGCCTTGCATTTTGTTCAGACTTCTGGTTTGGCTGCAGTTTTGCTCTCTCACATTCTTCATAGCAGCTCCATCAAGTGGCCAGAGATCTGAATGTGTCACTGCAGTCCATGACAAGGTACCAGACAGGTACCTGTCAGCTGAGACCACTGCAAACACGTTCTGAGATGTTTCTGGGACAAACTCGGGGTGAGGTAGCAGTTGCAGGAGGGATGTACAGAAAAAAACCCAAAAATATGTGAGGACCAGACAGAGGGCTAGATATGAGGGAAAAAGGACAGTGAGTTGATTTTCACTAGTTAAAATTCAGAGATTTGTTAAAGTGCACAAACCAAGGGGTTTTTCCCACTGAGGTGAAAGCTTTTTGGAAGGAATCAGTTTGGGGTATTTTCTAGCCTCCACAGTAAAGCTTGTTTTCCATAAACACCAGGATAAAGGCAGGTAAGGTTCCAAACAAAGAAGGTAGCTGCCATATCTCCAAGATATGCATGGAGCCACAGCTCAGGGTGGTTCATCTTAGGGTGAAATTTCCATTGTCTCTCTGTGAAGCACAGCAGGTATCTGGTATCATAATTCTGTGGTCTGAGGAAAGCCAGCCTTTCCTGCTTCCTTGCATGCCTGCTTGGGTTCTGATTCATCTGGAACACAAGGATTTGCTGCCAACCCCACCTCTAACATAGACCTTTTTTGAGATGTTGGGGAAAGTTATTGCATTCCTCCATAACCTCCTTTTTCTGCCTTGTTTTCAAATATGCTGTGCACTTCCTCTGCCAGCCTTGGCTTCTGAAAGGATCCAATAAATAATAACTAAGCCACAGTTCAAACAAAATAATTTTACAGAATTATTTAGGGAGGGAAAAGATTGAAATTTCAGAGCCCTGGGAAATCTGAACATTGTGCTGAAAAATAAAAGTAGGAAAATTCTCTACACATGGTAATTATCACCGCTTCATTAAAAACTTAAAGACACCATGACAATTTTTACACATTGGAGATGTGATTTCTCTAACACTAAGCAGCACAAATTCCCCTTTAGTTCTGCATTAATTTTTTAAAAGAATCTGAAGTGGAATTGTCTCTTCTTACAGGCTATTCTCAAATAATCTAGTTCCTGCTGATATCCTTTATTTTCCTGAAAGACAAGGTACAAAACAAAGCTCTATGTAGGCATGCAGAGGTAGATTGTCTCTGGTGTCTCAGTGAACTGACTGGCTCTAAGCAAGCAGTTTTCAGTCTTTCCTGACTTGTGAAGTCCTAAAATTTTCCAACAGAGATGCACTCCCAGCCCCCTGAGAGCAAATTTTCTCTACTAACAGTAGGCTTTTCTCAGCTATGCTGTGTGGATTCCTTTGCCCACAGGTTGAAACCCAGTACTGTGTGCTGTCTGGCATTCTGCAGCATAAATACATCTCTGTTCTGAGAAAAATAGCTCCCAGTTTTGGGTCTTTGAAAAATACATCTGGATCTACCTACTGAAATATGAAATCATTGTGTTTTCAAGCCTTGGAGCCTGCTTATGGCAGCATAAGCAAGTTACATCAAAGGAGACAGCTGATCTGCATGGGTGTGAAACCAGATATAAATTAATCCCTTTGTTTCCACAGCCCTCACTGTCGAATCTATCTTCAGTGCAACCAGAAGTGAGGCTACATTAGTAACTTCAGACCATGACATTTTTCCACACCCACTAATCAAATACTGAATCCATTTAGAAAATTTTTTGAGTAATGTGGAATGCAAACATGATGTTGGATTTTCTCAGCAATTACATCTTTAGACCTCATTGACTTGTTAGCTTTCTTTTCTAAAGTTGTGTATTGCTTTCTCCACTTCTGTTCTTGCAACACTATAAGCACCTATGTATTTTTTTGCAAATGGATCACATTTTCTCATCTACAATGGGACTAAGAGACTCATTTTCGGAAAGCATCGTCTGTGCTATGTAGGGTTCTCACCAAAGGGAGAAACAGAACACCATTTTTTTGTCCTCTCATTTTATGGCCCCCATCCAACAAAGCACTTAGCCATATGTCTGCTTTTCCCCCTAGGCTGGGGGTTTGGCCACTGGATAGCACAAATCTCTGCACCAGGAAAGGTCTGTTACCCACTGCTACTTATGGTCAATCAAAGATGCTTAAATAGCTGATTTAGACAACTGGAATGTGACAATTATCCCATGGAAATCCAGAGACTGATGGGCTCAGGGACCCTGTTCATAATGGAGGTGCAGCAGAATAGTCTCAAAGCACAGGACAGCTCAGAAAATTGCCTCATGTATGGCTCTCCTTATGTTCTCTGGTTATTCCGTTTCAGAAATTGAAGCATTCGATGAAAACCACTGGACTCTAAATTGGTGCCTCCAACATGTAGTTTCTTACTTCACAGTGTGACCTGCTCAGTGTACCCTATTAAAAGGATAAACATGACAAGATAATGGATTCATTTTGGCAGCAGCAATACACTTTGATTTTTTATTATTTCTACTTTGCCTAGCTCACATTGAAAAGTCCAAGAGCTCTCTTCAGTTGCTAATCTATGAATGGCTAATGGCTTGGCCCTCATGTTCTGGGATTAATGCTACAAAATGACAGAGAAATTGCTCACTAGACAAGCAAGAATTGGTCATAAATTTTTGGGGTTTTTTTTTGCAAAGTTTAGCTTTTCTCTCTAAATATGCTTTCAAATGCTAAATATGCTTTTAAATATGCTCTCTAAAATGCTTTCTTGCTTTGCTTTTCAGATTATCTCAGTGTTAATCTGAAACTAGCTAATTTTGAATTTAGGAGCTGGAGGGCTGAATTGATATTGAAGTCTAGCCTAATCCTTGTCAGTAGTTCCAATCCGTTTTCTAGGTGAGCTAAAAGCACTTCTATCTTGACAATTTAAATGCATCACTAAGCAATCATCCTTCTAATCCACTTGCACAGATTTGTGTTTACTGTCTATGTTCATGTGTCTAAAGAATGAAATATGGAACCAGCAAAATGCTGAGGATCTACCTGGCAGTTTCCTGGCCCCTGAAATTGAAGGCTATTTTTTTTGTTGTTGAGGTATAAAGTCTCTTCTGCACTCTGTCAAAGGAAATAAAAGATAGAACCAGGGAAGGGACAAAGCACCTTTAAAGGCTCCTGAAGCTTTTAATTGAATCAGTGATTCAGGAAATCTCATTCTCCCTTCTGCTTGCTCTGAAATGGAGAGACAATGAGCAGATTTCTGTCAGTTGAGCAGATGCTCTGTGCATGCAGACATTTTTGTGTCTAATGATAGCTTTGACGTTATGATGAGTTTTGTTGGATCTGCTGTCTGGGGTATCTGTAAAGGATTCATTAAATGTCTTTCCTGTGAAAATTATAAGACATTCTCTTAAATAGGAAAAAATTGCATTAAATTAGGCTTGTAAAGATATTTCACTTTACTTATCATAGGATTGCAATGGCACTAAGGTTTTAATTGCTCAAATTACAGTATCTTTCAGATGTCAAAATTACATGCATTAATTGCCAGAGGAGACAAAGCAATAAAGCTTCTGTACTAACACATTGCATACCAAATTAGCATTAATGGTATGGTTAAACTTCATATGTCTTTCTGTAACATGATTAAAAGAAATTGGCTACTAGATAAAATTCAGAACTAAGATGAATGCACCTTTTCAGTATTCAAGTCTTAGCCTAAGTATTTACTTACACTGCCTGAAAAAAACCCCATATTTAGATCTATTTTTTTAGATGATGCATATTTTCCTAACTTCATATTTAGGTTGATTTACATCCTATCAGAATATGGCTTTATTTCTCTTACTTACAATAGAAGCCAGCACTACCCCTCTTTCATTTAGAGCTATGCAAAAAAGGAGCAGCTCCACCTATGCAAAGAGATTAACACTTCTGTGCTTCACAGTACAAGCCTCTATTTGTTACCATAGTGAAGCTGAACACTAATTTTCTGCTAAAATTTTCTGCCCTGTTATTTTCCTCTGTCCACTCTTCATGTAGCAGCATAAAGTTATCAGTGGGTTTATGTAGCATTGGCTAATTAAGCAGGGGAAGTTTTGTACCTACAAAGGGAATACCTTGGCAAATGGACTTGGCAATGTTGCTGTTCTGGCCACTGGCACAACAAAGTAATTATTTGGAGGAGGAGATTGTGAGGGTTTTTGTATTCTGGCTTTTAACCCTCAGTATGTAGGTGGGTAGTTGAGCTTGCTGGAAACCAGGTTCAGGTTATAGAATGATAAAAACCTTGATCTCAAGCATTGCACCTGTTTTATGTTACTGACCAGGATTAACAACAATTCAGTGGAGGGAAATTTCATTTACAGCTCCTTTTTGGAAAACCAGTCTTTATTCTTCAGACCCCGGTCTGCTGGCTGCAGCATCCCTAGGCTTGTCCAGCTGGAAAGGCTTGAAAGCAGCTTTTACACGAAAATCACCCTGTTTTTTGACATTATGAAGGTGACTATGCTTTAGAAAGCTCAGAAAGCAGCAGTGTTTCAGAGGAAGGCAGCTACTATGAGATAACAGAGAATGTGTCTGGACTGGGAAGGAGGAACAAATGTGATTTCTGACTGTCTTTTAACAGGAACCAGCAGGACCATGCTGGCATTATGATCTTTACCCCTGGGACAGGCTGAGTGAGGTATGAAGGACAGTATGGGTATGAAAGCATCACCCCCACATTTTATGTGAATTCTTGTAGTGGCTACAAGAAGGCTACTGCTCATTTGGACATTTTCAGTCACCTTGACACGTTCCTTAATTCTGCCTAGGAGTTTTATGCATTTGGTTCTCAAACATTTGCCTAAGTGGTTCTCTGAGTAGGAATGTTCTTCTTTATCTTATCTTAAGGAATCAGACTCTTCTTTATCAGGAACAAGCTCAGTGTGCCATCCAGCAGGGATTTTCTCCCTCTCGGCTGGAAACCACACAACCAACTATGACTAAAATAAAAAAAAAAAAAACCAACCCTCATACTTGTTGTCATTAGAGAGGCACCACATGTTTTTTTCCACTGCATTTAACATGTCGTGTGATAATGAAATTAGTAAATCCAAGATCCAGTGTTTAAGAGGATTTTCCTCTGCTGTTGTTTGGAAAATATTTTTGGTTATAGAGCCACAAATTAAATTTTGAAAACTGCAGGAAGGTACTAATAGCAATAGTAAGCCCGTACTCTTTAAATAGGTTTTTCAAATTGTTAAACAGCAGTACACATTACGTATCATGACCTGAAAAAAAAGGGATTCTTTACACTGGTCTTTCATAGCCAGCAAATCCATTTCTCACTGTAGAGTTAATGCAGAAATGTCTTCTGCTCAAATTCTGAAAAATGCTAAAGTGTTGGCATTTTAACTTCACCCGCTTACTTACTAAATTTTTGGAATGCATATATCTGAAAACTCTTTTGACATTGTCATTAAAAAGCAGTACCATTGAAAGAGTCTACATTTAAAGAAAAAGGTTTAGACCCCAAACAAAGAGTAATAGAATGAGCAGAGAATTTCTCATTGGCTCATAGTGGTCACCAGAGCAACTGATGCTCTGAAGGAGCTGTAAGAAGCTGCCTGTGTGGCACAACACCAGAGGTAGGAGTGAGAGTGGGCAAGAGATTAGCTCAAGTCTTGAAATCAAAATGTTTAATATTCTCTGCCAAAGTTGTTATCACTTAGTAATTCCAGATATATTTCTAATCCTCATTGTAAATTCCATCAAATTCCACTGTCAAGTAGCACAGTAATTTTATTAAGTGTCTCATTTGGGAGTTTTAGGAAAAAATAGAAAAATGTATAATTTACAACCTTGTTGCACACTCTCTTTATGCACATATTTATGAATCGAAGGCTTTGTTTGTGATCTGCACTTTTTTAACTCCTCTAATCTCCTTTTAGTGTTTTTTGGATGGGATGTTTACACAACATGACATCACATAATCCACTCCATAATTTAGGAAAGCCACCACGATATTCTCTACGCTATTCCCTGCCCCTACTTTGGGAGAGCAGATGTGTGGCCATCTCTACTAAAGGGCTCTGTAGGTGCTCAAATTTCATTTAAGCTAAAGGAAATATAAGCAATGCATCGAGGGTTAATACATTCCCAGAAATCATCCTAAAGTCCCTGATGTAAAATTGCAGAGGAGATTGTTAAGGGGAAGAATTAAATGTGCTTTTCTTCAACTTCCCCCAGCTGAGGGCCTGGATGTGACACAAACCATTGCTCAGCACAATCTTCTCATGCTCTCAACTAGTTTGTCATGGCATCAGGACATCCAGGATCAAAGCTCAGAAATGGGCTGAGACTCAGGTGCAGCAGGTATCTTTGGCTGTGATTAAATCAACAGAGCTTCACTTCCTAGACCGGATCCTGATCTTTTACAGGAACTGAAGAGATTAATTGGACAGAGTGGAGAGCAGCAGTAAAGAAGATTAATTGGTTTGAGTCCTGGATGACTGATCTATAATTGTTAAACTGAAGCAGTGGTGTAAAAGTTATGAACATAATGTCAGTTTGGTTTGGATTTTTAAAAAATATTAATAAATATTACTTCTGTTTACTGAGGTATGTTGGCCAGAAGTTAAGTATGTTGCAACCAAGAAAGTGAAGAGCAAAGGACAGAATCTAACCCACAGATGGAGAAAAAGTGGGTTTCTTGCTATGAAAATGGGGTATTCAATGCTTGAAAGATTTCTAATTCACAATAAAAGTTCAAACTGAATGAAGAGATGTCAAGTTTCTGGAAACTACAGAGCTGGGTAACAGTCCAAAACCAAAGCAAAATTTCATCATGCTCAATAAAGTTAATGTGATGATAATGATCAGAAGTTGGTTAAAACTACACATCTCTGTAATGTATTCAGCATTTTAAACCACATGTTCCACTTAGGGGCTAAATGTTAATACAGATCCCCACATAGTACATTCAAATACCAATTGGTAAGTTCAATATTTCTAAGTGACCAGAACTGACCCCACATAAATATAGAAAATAAAGGACAAAATTTGTTTAGGCTAATACATTTTATTAAAAAAATAATAAAAAGAGGGTATTTAAAGCTGATTTTAAAGTTTAGTCTATTGTCAGCAGCAGCTGTCAGAGCAGGCTGGTCATATAGCAAAGGTGAAAAGGTTAAGGAGCCTCATGAATATGAAAAGCTTTAAATTACTGCTCGTGTTGACCCAGTGTGTGGCACAGGCCTGGACCCTACAAAGCACACCAGAAGGACAGTGCCACTGCGTGGGACACCTCCGCAGCCCTGAGCACTCACAGCATCAGAAACTCAGGGGGCAGATGCATTTTATCCTTTAGAAAAGAGAAAAAAACCTGTTGACTGAACAGTTCCTAGTCCTGGTTTCATAAGCAAGTCTTCTTAAGCAGCCAGATGTTACAGGTTATCTCATAATAGAAACTTTTTCCTTTGTCTTCTTTCACTATGAAACCCAACCAACAAAAGAAGAAATTGAAGTTAAAAACCTGGCAGTAATGGAAAAAGAAACCCTATCTCTTTTTGGAAAAAAACC
This sequence comes from Petroica traversi, assembly GCA_025920805.1. NCBI lineage: Eukaryota > Metazoa > Chordata > Aves > Passeriformes > Petroicidae > Petroica > Petroica traversi. The sequence continues at coordinate 8,947,838 of JAHLSL010000018.1, read as the reverse complement.
ACAAACCCATCACCAGCAATGAAATTCAAATGTCATCGCAAGTTAGGCACGTAGTTTGAGCTATCAATCACAGAAAAAATTCTGCTTGCATCTCTATGAAAAGTACCTTTAATCAGTTTTAGACCACAAACACTCCCACAATTTACGCACATATTTTTCTCCATGGTCTTTACTGGCTTTAGTAATGAGCCAAAGGGTATTTTAGGCAAATTATATTTTTCTAAGTTTATTCCAGGACATCTGAATAGGATGTGTGAAATAATTCTTCTACTCTACTACTAGAGAGCTGCAGCACAAGAAGGCTTTTCAGTTTAGGGGATTGTTTCTTAAATACACAGATGGACTAGAAAGATGCCAGGAAAACAACAGAATCACTTCTGGTCTAGAAAGCACCACCTCTGAAAAGAAGATTCAAACCCCCCAATGCTGAGCATGAAACAGGACATGGCAAATCCTGAGGTACATAAAAGGCACTTAGAAAGAGGAAGAGTATTCTCTTTACAAGATGCAATGGGTCTTGGTGCACCCAGAAAGACTGAGGTGAAATAGTAGGAAAATCTGATACAGAACATTGAAGCACTGAAGGTTTTTCAGAACAGGTTTGGCTGACATTTGTCAGGATTGATTAAGGTTGATTTGGATCCAGGGCAAAGGAATGGAGAAACTGATCACTTAAAATACTGTCCGGTCCAATTTTCCTTAAATCTGATCTGTTCCCTCAATGAGATCAGTTCAGCATCCATGCCGTGAGAGTCAAAAGGGCCAAATTCTTTACTCACTTCTAAACATTAATTCATTTGAATCTCTTTGCACTGTATGTGTAAATTACTCTATGAAGACATTTTATCATTACTGTGTTATGTGACACAGTGATAGGTGTCAAATTTTAAAATAAAAGGTTTTGGTCAATAACAAACATTTATAATGCAGTTTTCTTAGTTAATAGGTGTGCTGCAATCTGAAATATTTGAATTCTTATCAAGGAGTCTACTTGCAGAAAAGTAGAAAAATCACACCTTGTGCTACAAAATGGAGACTAGATGCATTTATTAAAAGAAAAATATTCCAGTGTTGTCTATAAAAATGGAAATCTCCTTTCAGTTTTAATTCTCCTATTTATTTACCCCTCCTATGAATCAAGCTACTACTTTCTGTAACCAGCTTTGTAAAGAAACAAGTGGAGATGCTGGAAGGCTTATCTGCTTATGTTGTTATATCTTGCAAAAATATCCTTTTATTCTGCCAAAGCATCAGAGCTCTGGCTAAATAAATAACATCATTCAGAAGTATTGTATGGCTGCAGCATGTTAAACATTAATATTGCTAAAACACTGTCCCAGGAAAAATATCCGTGTTGGTTACATTGTTTTCCATGCTCTGCTATAGAAGCAATAAGCATTTGCTTATTTATGATATCAGATGTGAGCCACCAACCTAGAAAATTATATTTCTGAAAGAACACGGATTGCATTTGCAAAGAACCAAAAATCTATCTGAACCACTTCATTCTTTTTAATAAACTTTTTCTGTGAAACATTGATATTGAAGGAATCAATATGACTTTTTAAAAAATATGCCTATTGTCATTCATGTATTCAAATAAGGACCGTAGCCTTAATTAAAATAACACTGCAGAGACCCAAGGGAAGCACATATGTGTAATTCCTACAATTACTTATTTATTATTTCAATTAATTATTTATTACTAAGAGGTTGATTTTTTTTTCAAAAAAAAGCTCACAGAATTTTAATTAAAGTTACAGTAGACTCTGAGTACTAAAAGTCCATACACAGAACACTTTCATATATCAAAATGAAGTCAAAATCATTTCAGTGAATGCTAATCTATAAGCCATTATATTTCTGTGGAATTACAAATAAAGTCACACACAGTCAAAGACCAAAAACTCAGCTGCACATGTGGCTGCAGTGTCAGTTTGTTTGAGTAGTCAGACACTTCCCTGGGGTAAAGCTCAGCCCAGCCTGACCCTTTTCAGCCTCCTGACACAGGGATGATGGAGAGCACAGCTGTGGTTCTCCCAGTGCTCACCATGCACTGCCACAGAGAAGAATTCCGGCTGGTGGGTCTCCAGATCCCAAAAGCAGATATTAAATAGCAGCAATCCATGGGTGCTGAGGGTCCAGCTACCTCCAACCACCTCCTGAGCCTTGTGGGCATTGACCTCACCAAGCCCATTTGGATGGAAAAATCACACTTGGCACCTTCTACCACCAGAGACACTTTTGGAACAGATTATGTGTTCAGTTATTAAGTTGCTGTACCATCTTGGTTGTCATTCGGGGGTTGGTGCAAATCTGGCCTCACATGTTGAACTCTACTCTCTCACAGTCTACATTAATTAAGCCTGGTTTAGGCTGTTTTTAAATTAACCTCCCATCAACATCTTCTCATTACAGCATGCCAGCAGCGCAGGTTAGGAAAATTTATTATGCTAAAAGACTAGTCCAGAACTAGCAATAAAGTTACATTATTTCTATTTAAAGGGTGAAGCCAGCAGTTGTCCCTGGATATGTACAAATGAGTGATAATTGACTGCACTGCAAACTTTGTACAGATGTAACAACACACTGGACTGCTAAAATCTTATAAAGCAGATTTCTTTGGGATTATTAGACTGTTACCAGACCATGTAAGCAGCAGTGTTCTGCTGAGGTGGAAGGCAAAGAGTAAAGAAAATAAAGTCTGTTTCAGTGAATTGAGCACCACTGTTTCTTTTCTGTTTTAACATTCAGTACAACCACACTGGGGAAGTTGATAAAAACCCTCACCTTTTTGTGTGTACTACTTAAAGCACACACTGTCAATACCACAGCACTCTGAAGGACCTCCTAGTTCAATCTCGCTTCAAATTCACAAGGCCAAAGGTAAAAATTTTTACTCGGGATCTACACAAAAGGATGTCTCTCTGAAAGATTTGCCACATCTACAACAGAGGTAACTCAAAGGTGAGTGTCACAGCCTTGCCTCGCAGAAATCACTAGACATCAGTTAAAGGAGGAATGTTCTCCTCTCCCCTACCCTGACTTTTATTTACAGTGATTGAATACTAAAAGGAAAAGAAAAATACAGTGATAAATTTTATCACATCTAATTTGGGTCTGAATATGCGCAAATGCAGTGACATGAAAGTTTTATTCAAGTTAAGGCAAGGGGTAAAAGGGCAAAGCACAGCCAAAACTTGCTTAAGGTAAATTGGCACCAAAATTATAACATTTCTCTGTGTTAGGCATGAAGACATACTAAGAAGACAGAAAACAAATGGATGAATCCGGTGATGGCCAGCCAAGGGCAGCTTCATACCAGGGCCTGGGGAGAACAGAACACTTTTAGCTTACTGATACTATTGAAATGTTTGAAGAAAACAAGATAAGAAATCTGCCCCATCTGGTTTGCAAGATTTTGATGAGCATATGGAACATCTTGCTGGTAGGAAAGTGAGGCTCACAGCCATATGCTCAGCCAGTCCCTGCTATGACTATTGCAGGTCTGCAGTGTGCTGAGAATTGCTCATGTGTATTTATGCTTCTGGTGATGCTGTATAACAGTCATAGTGACCCAGCTGAGCTTCCTCAGCAAGGTCTCATAAGGAAAAGTGGTGGGAGGAAGAGGATGTTCTTGTGTCATTGTTTCTGTTGAGCTCACTCGTGTGGAGAGTTTTAGGTTTGGGTTTGTGGTTTTTTGTTTGAGGTTTTTTTTGTTATCTAAAATTGTGATAAAATTGTGCCAAGACAATGACAACTTGGAGTTGCAATATATTAAGATGTTCTCAGGTAGCTGTTTTCAATTAAAAAATGTTGAAGATATTAAAATCTAGTATTTATTATTCTTAGCTGTCTCTCTGTCAATGAATATATGAAGCAATTTTTTAACCACTCAAATATATTTTTTTTAGTAATTCAAACTACTGGTAAAAGGCCAGTAATAAAATTAAAAGTAAAAGAAGAATATGAAAATCCTTATTTGTTAATGTTCAAAATAATATTCTTTCAGGCTTTCCTGAGTTCATCAAGGACAGAACTAGAACTATAAAGATGTAATAATTTGCTGTCTGTGTCAAACCCACATAATCTTCAAATAAACTGCTTGTGCAGTATCACTCCAGGAACATATCATTTCACAGCTATTACAAGGCCAAAGATACACTGAGCTTAAACAGATGGGATTGTGTTTGTAATGCATTATTAGGTAGAGCCCTTTCAAGGAGCCTGAGACATTTCAATGGAACTTGAGGACAAATTAGTCATGGTCAGCGAGGCTCTCGAGCAGCAACACAAGACGTCTGATAAGCAGCTTAAGATTTAACAACTACCTCAGACAATTCCTGAGCATTGCCCAGGGTACTCATCTTCTGATCCATTGCATCTTAAAGAGAAGTGGAAGTAAACCAAGCAGATCTTTCTGTTATTCATTATTTACCTGTTGTCCTAACCCTTGATATTTTACAGAACAGTCAAGTCTCTTGACTCCTCTGACAAGGGGAATTATGTTGGAGATGAGGCAGAGGAAAACTGCCATAGTCTGTGTACAAGCCTATTTTCAAAACAACACACACAAATTCCAGTTCCCTTCTCTGGAGAGAGCGGTTTCCTTTCCCTCTTGGTCTTGACTGAAAGGTCTTTTATGACAACAACATTTTCATGCCCAGATTAGGTAAATTGCTATAGAGAAACCGTAACAGTTTGTGTGCATTGAGCACTTGAGCACAGTAACACTTGGGAGCTTTATTTAACTTCCTTCGCCTTTAATATCAACAGAGTAACAAACTCCTTCACAATCTTTTATGAGAGGGGAATTCAGAGGAAACCAGATTTTAGACAAAAAAAGTAAAAGATCAGAATCCCTTTTTCTGACTTAATAGAATCATCTCAGTTCCTGTAGAAAATAAGCTGTGTTCCTAGTGTCAGTAAGCACCTTACAGTAGAATGAAAGGCTGTTTATTTTAACTTTTATTAACGACCAAACCTGAAATCCTGTGCCTTGCATTCTGAACTTTGTCCTTATAGCTAAAGGACAGGCTGTACTGATACAGAAAGGTGACAAAGTAATGAAAAAATTCCAGGAGAAGCTAATGTTATGTCATCAGGCTCAGTATCTGAAATGAAAATGCTTATTAAAGGAAACAAGCAAAAGAAAACTATAAAGAAAAGGGAAAAGGAAGGTGGATTCTTTTCCTAAGGATATTTAGCTTACAAAACTTGCACTGACAGATGGAACATACTGGCCACTTACAAAAAAGCTCTAGCACCCAACATGGAAGAAAGGTCAGATTTTCCTACCTCATTGGATTCTTCCTCATCACTCATTTTTGGTTTCATATTTATTTTTGTTTGGGGGTTTCTGACATAGATTTTAGCCAATGACATAATGAATCTTTGTGCATTACAGGGATTGCAGTTCTAACCTAGACGGACTATCTGGACTGGTTATATTAAAACAATTGGTTGGGATAGCAAACTTCTCTTTAACCAGATTTGACAACAAATGGATGACTACTTGTATTATGCCAATCAGATTCACAGATTCAGCTGTTGCCTAAAGCATCTGCATTCCTCCAAGAAGGCAGAAGTCTTGTATGTCCATCATAGGACTATAGGAAAAATCACAGACATGATAAAAAGTGAATGGGTATATTTCTCAAAAATATGTCTGTAATTTCAGAAATTCCTGTCATGTCTCATAAACCTTTAAGAAATATGACATTTATTTTATGTCCCATGGACTGTCATCTGACATAATAATAAAACACATGCAGACAAACTGAGAACCCAACAGGACTCTAATTCACTACAGATTTTTTTCACTATAATAATGTTTTATGGCATTAGCTCTGCATTCTTTGGGAAATAATTTTCTTGCAGGAATTTATTGGTTTGCTTTTCTGTTACAAACAAACAAAACAACCCCAAAAAACTTGTTTTGAAAAAGGAGCAGTATTACCTTCTAGCTGTTTCCTAATAGATAAAAAGGAACAGAACAAGTGAAAGTGGTGGTATGGAGTAGAAGGAACTAGAAATTTATGTAAATCCCATCTTCTTGGAATGGCTGATCATGGGAATCATTAAAAATAAGATTATGTTCTTATGGGAGGCATTTTGGGCATGATGTTTAGAAAAAGCCAGGCTGGGAGCAGTTAATAAGGACTGACTGTATAAGGTTCTTCAAAAAGTCTGCAGCACTTGAAGCTGTGTCAGACACTGCAGACAGAGCCTGCCCAATGTAATTCTCTCAGCTCAGCTTTGAACACTCTGACCTTAGCTTTGCTGGGATGAATACTCCCAGAGGGCTTAGCAGATGGTTGAGGGAAAGATCAAAGATAAATTTCTTCCTGCTGGTTGCTGTAGCACTCATGGCCACTTCCAGTATCTTGTCTCTTGCAAGGGGCAGCCCCTTGTGAAGTCCCAGGCTTTCATGTTGACTTCTGTGTAGACATCAGCTTTGGGTTTATGTCTTCAATAGCAGCTCTGAGGGACTACTGTGAAATGGTAATTTCTAACCAACAGACTTTATGAATTTTTCTTAGTGTTTTCTTTAACTTCTACCATTAAAAAAAAACAGTATTATATGAGGTAGGAAGTTATTTCAAAAACAAATGGTTATTTGCTTCTGTTTGAGGAAAACATATTCCAGGGGAAACATAATTCAAGTATTTTTCATTATCTTTAAAAACGGGTAAGACTCTATAATGAAAAGTTAAAAAAGGGCACTGTCTCCCTTGGCTACCCTAGAGAGCTTGAACAATAAGAGTGCCTGAGTCTCTCTTACTCAAGGCTTTAGCTCTGTTTCCCTGCTAAGGCTCAGCAAAGCAGAAAAAAAATGCAGCAAAGGAATCAGCAGTCCCACACCAGAGTCCTCCCACAGGACTTGAGAGCACAGTCTTTTGGAACCAACTTTATCTCACACTTCTGAAACTCCTTCTACTTCCACAGAGGATCCCCATTACAAGGCAAAGCTACAGCTTTCCTCACTCCTGTTGCAGGTGTCCCCACAGCATTTGTCCCTTTGTTTTCCATCCCCACATATCAGCCTTCCACCCTCCTATGTCTCACACATGTCTGTCCTCCCTGTCTCATCTCCATCCTCCTCCCTCTCACAGCAGAGCTGCTGCCCAACGCACTGGATCTCTTTTGGGATGCTGGCTTTATCCTATTAAAACACAGGGCCTAAAAAACCAGTAAGACTGGGCTGACACACCTTGTTTCTCACACATCCAGGTAACTTTTATTCATCTCCATAGTTTCTTCTAAGTCTGTCCTTATTTTCACAGTCTTATGCATTACTCCTGTGATTATTTATTCCATAATTTATGCAGTGATTAAATGACTCAGATTTAGCATACCCTAGCCTCTCTGAGGCCTGGCCTGTGCTCACCCTTCCCCTATCACCCCCAAACTCCCAGGGAGAACAGTTCTGTGATTGCTCCATAGATTAGACCTATGGTTTTTCAGTCACCCCACACCACCAGATTAAATGAGTAACTAAAGCCCCCAGTGAACTGGAGGGCACAGGTGGCTTCTGGCATGAACAGCTGGGGTTATCTGGCACTGAACTCTTCATTAATTAAAATCAACTTCCAAGTCAATGCCTAGAACAAGTTCAGGGATCAGAAAAAGAATTAATTAGCTTCTTATAAAAAACTATACACCAAAAAAACCAACCAAAATTGCCAGATTCAGATCAGTTTGGATTTAGACATGATCTTTTTCTGTTCTGGGTTTTATTGTTCAGGTGAATGCAAGAAGAAATCATTAGATTTAGAAAAACTGCTTCTTCTATGTCTGTTTGTGTTGCGCCAAGGAGATGGGAAAGAACAGCAATTCCAGACCCACACATTCAACTTTCCACTCCAGACAACCTAAAGCTAGGGGAAGCAAATGCCACAGACACAGTATATTCCTTCTCCAAAGGGCAAAACACTTCATTCTCCCGTTTGGTAATTCAGAGTGCAGTCTAATATTGACAGCTGAGCTTACGGAGGGCAAAGATTAGAGTATGAAAGGAATTGTTCTGATGTGTATTTTAATACAATAATTGCTGGTTAAGGAAGACAGTGCATCACTGGATTTTTAATCAGTCAGTGATATTCACTCTCACTGATTGCAGAAGTAAAAGACAAGATTTTAATGTAAGCAGATTCCATCTCAAAAAGCAAATGTTTCCACTATAACCAGCAATGCCCTGTTCTTCCCTGGAAAATCATGCAGCCCAATCAATTGTCTCAGACAGACATTAAAATTAGTTCTCCTTTGCCTCTCAGCATTCAGCTGAATTCTTCAGGATGATAGTCCAGCACCAAGGCAGCTATATCTGCATTTCTGTCTTCACAAACTATCAATTGAAGTTACATTTAAATCTACGCCCCTTATTCATTCCTGTGAAATCATCATAATGGCTTGTGTTATGAATATGTTCTCTTTAGAAACTCATTGTGTGATGCCATTTTCTCTGTATTATGAGCATGGGGAGAAAGCAAGAGGCTGAAGTTTTAGTGAGTAATCTTACTCAGATGTTGAAAAGAAGGGTGCCGTGGAAAAAATATCTTCCAAACCAAATTAGTTTGCATAGTACAAAGAAGAAGAGAAAGAAAGATGGGTTAAGGAAAGATTTTACAAAAATTCTAAAAATTCCTTCTTAAAAATTGACAAAAAGGGATTAATCAGCCACATTATTATTTGTGATATATCCTAATTTTACTGTTAACAGTAATTAATATTAGCTATTAATATACATTTTGTTGTGAATGATTGTGCTAAATTTCCTGCCCACAGGCTTTTTTCTAACACAGATGAATGGAGAATTTGAGAACGGAAGCCACTTAATGCAGAAATAGTAGTTGGATGACAGTAATAGCAATGTTATAACATGGGTAGTAATTCAAGGTACACCATGTTCGTGTTCTCTATGTAACTCTGAGCAATGAATGCATCAAGAAAATATTATCTCATCACTTGAGAGTATTCGTCAGGTTAAAGGCTGAATTTGACCATGTCAGATATGTGGTTTAGGTTTGAGGTTATGAGAAGTGAGGATCTAAATTATGTGTTTGAAATCCAAGTCCACAGCAAAATAACAAAGAGGTGATTTGGAAAATTTTAACTATTTTCTGGAGGAAAACACAGCTCAACCCAAAATTAAAAGCAACACTTTGAGTAAACGAACTGGTTTGGCCAAAATATTTGTTTAGATGGAGAGAAAAGGGAATGAATATAAAAAGGCTCAAATTAATCCCAGATTTGTTGCTCTATTTTTCTCCTTTTCTCTTGCTTATAAACATTATATTAAGAATCATAAAACATATTATACAGTTCCAAGGCATCTAGCATGAAATATTTATCTTTCAAAACTTTATGTATATCCAGCTGAATTCAGGATTAATTCTGAACAGGAATAAAACAACATTCATAATCCTTCACAGAACTGGATTTTTCACTTACAGCAGTTTTCTGGCAAGGTCCATTTCTGAGAGGTGTTAGCAAAATTCTAACTCTAACTCTGCAGCCTACTCTAGAGAATGGAATAATTACTAAATAACAAAATGGGGAGGGGACTCAATAAGAAGACATTCTTTACACCTGCAAAGGACTAGGGAGAAACCAACATGTTGCTAGCAGCACCACTGAATTTTGTTTCATTTCACTGAAGAGCCCCAAACCACAGCATCTGGCAAAAATTCAGGTAAATAGTCAGGGGTTTCAGAGCTGTCCTCATTCCAAGTCTTTCTGCGTGGGGGGTTCTGGGTGCCCCAGGTCCCAGACTTTTTTGCTGAAGTAACAAAGCCATCATCAGATCTTGTGGAAAAACAAGCAATCCTTGAGGTTGAGTACAAAGTACAAGCAGTGCTTGTGCTTTGCTTGTTCTTTGCAGAGCAGGTGGAATGAGAAATGTACAGTGATGAAGCCTTCAGAGTCAGTGCTGAATTTGGATTTTTGCTTAAAGAGGGGAGGATAAGGAGAGCACAGAAATGATGTCACAGCTTCACCTTTCCTGCTATCAGTTACTCAATTCCACTGGAACAAAAAATTCTAAGCAGAAGATGCCTGACAAAACTGATCTGTCTGGAAGCTCTTCCACATCTTCTCATAATAGTGGAAAAACCCAGACACTTCTTCTGTAGGATATTGCTGTAAACATTACCTTTGTCACTTACAGTAAAACAGCACTGCTCAATGTGTGCTTGCCTCTCCCTTGAAGCCTTATATGAGCAATTTATACAGCAAGGTAATAAATGCCTTCCAAGTCAATGGCTGTTCAGTACAAAAAAAGTGAAAAACAACCTTGTTCGGATACTCTGAACATCTGCCTCTATTTGATTTAAATCAGAGAGAACTTGCTGATTGAAATTCAAGTGGTGAAAGGCTAATTTGAATTAAGAGAAAATGTAGAAAAAATCAAATGTGCCAAGTCAAAATCCACTACAGACAATGACTACATTTACCTCAGTGAAGAATTTTCCTCTTAAATTATTGATTTTTGCCTTCGTCACCAAAATCGGTTCCCCTTTAAGTAGAATTCAAAAGCTATGATCAAACATGACAAAGATTGTTATCAATTATTTTATAATTTGCATAGCTTTAGCCCCAGCTGAGGAGGGAAGATCTTTATATTAACAGCTGTAATAATTCAAAGTCAGATCTTGACTCAGGCAAACCTTTAAAAAAAATAAGGAAAGAGAGGAACAAATCATTATGATTTCCATGTTGTAGATAAAACTTGAAACAGGATTACAGGACAGCAATTACCACAGCCATGCAACCTAATGAACTTACAAGTCTTGTGACTGTGACTCACGATCTGCTCTGAAATTAAGCCACAGATGGATTTAGTGATTTAAATGACATTGCTACATGGAACCACATTGAATGCCTTCAGCCTTAGAGCTGAAAATGTTACACTCTCCAGTTGCCAGAGCAAAAGTCAAAGGGCATCATGAATTATAATTTTCAACTGAGATGTATTAATATAATTTTTGTTAGAATTTTTATTAACTATTGTGAAACAACACAGAAAAAGATGTATAAACTCTCTGTTCAGCTGCTGCAGAGGTTTTCACAGTTACCAGTTGGCCGTTGTCCACTGCTTCTAAATAAAGGGATGGTTACTGGGCCAAAATACAGTGACCTCTTTCTAAGAAAAAGAAATAGAAGACAACAGCAAAACTAATTTCAGTCCAGCTCAGGACGTGATTAAGATTACTTGTTTTTTTCTATTTTTAAAGGTATTCTTTAAAGACTAGTACCTAACCAAGGAAAAATTCCCTGGATCATTTAACTGTTCTTTTGATTGATATCACACCAAGTGCAGTCATAAGCAAAAACTTCTGCAGATGTACTGATTTAAAAATCTACTCTGAAGCATTTTTTATTTAGGTTCGTTATATGATATTGTGACAGCCTTTATATTTCTATGTGCTAAATGTACTGTATTATAAATGGCAGTAGCTTGAGAATCGTTTTCAGATCCTTTTGGTTCCTGGTTCTCTGCACTTGCTTCCCTTAAGTTTGCTGTTATTCCTGCTGTGCCTCGGTGTCATGGCTCTATTTCTGAACGTGGCTGCACTCAGCTAACACTCAGTATTATGTGATACTCAATGTCACTCATTATTACTGAGAAGACCCACTCCCACTTAAAGCAGAAAACATTGTGACAGATTATATTCTTCTTGAGGAAGGCATTAATGCTTGCTTACTTGCACAGTTTCTTGGAGAGCTTTTTTAAAAAAATATCGTTCATTATTGGCATTTTCAATGTTCAATGTGTTTCTATGTTAGGTTTTTAGTCCTGGGAGAATTTTAGTGCCTTTGAAGATTTATTATGGGAAGACTTAAATGAATTTTGTTAGATTGGAACTGAAGGACAATTGGGAGACATTTATTGTTTCTAGAAAAATAAAAAAACAATGTTTCCTGGATTGAAGAATTTATTATTACAGTAACTTCATACTCATCAGTTCATAGAAAAAAATTCCAATCGTTAAGGGTGTTTTGAGGATCATAATTTCTTACTTAAACATATTCAACAACTCCAGTGGGTAGTTAGGATACAATATAGTGCTGTCATCACTCTATATTGCACCATGAGGGAAATTGGTCCTTATGAGGTAGCACAAAAATGAGGACACATCCCAAAGCCATTTATTGGTTTTGTCTTACTACACGTGGAGATGGGTACAGCAGTTCAAAATTCCCTTTCTAGTGTTAAGTATAACTTATAAAATCTTGGCCAAATATTCCTGTTTTCAAGAACAAAGAGCAGGGGAAAAGGCACAAGGAACAGAGCAAGAAGAACAGGGATAGAAAGGATTACCACCATAAATTTACTTCCAAGGGAAGCCCATTATTTCTGATTGATCTGATTTTCCAAAAGGACCTCTTGTCCTTCTTTAAGGCCCTAATGTGATGAAAACTTTACCAACTTATAAGTTGTCCTCGCAACCATTTGCACTTTATTTGTAGATTAAGTGTCTTCAAATTCTAGCAACTACATTATTATCCCTTTACCTTATTATATCATGTCTTCTCTCCATATAGGTTTTTTTAGAGATTGTTAAACTCGTGTCTTATTTTCCTTACAAATAACCCAAAAATATTGAGCTTTTTAATGCCTTATTTATAAGGTGCCTTTGCTGTATCTAAAATCACTGCTTTTGCTGAAGCTGTCCAAACTCACTGAACTTTTTAAAGGACACGCCTTCACAATGCCACTCCTCACAAATGCCAAATACAGGAAAAAGAGCATTTATTACACTGTATGCAGATAAAAGAGGATTGATTTCCTCCTTATTAAACAACCTTCAGGGATACTCTGATGAGTTTCAAATGGTTAAGACGGCTGTGAAAAAAAAGGAGAGATTGCAGAAACAATCACAAATTATGTTTCACTACATTATATTAATATTTAGGATTATTAATCATGAAAAAGAAGCTGTTGTGAAGGTCGGAAAACATCTGAAAGCCAATACCTTTGGACCATTGACAGTGGGAAGCAGTTCCCATGGTAGGAGCATGGAGGACAGCTCTGCTGTAGAGCAGTCCCATATTAGTAGTTCTCTCAGGAAATAATGTTTATATAGGAAAAAAAAAACCTGAAGATGATGGTTTAGGGGCAGAAAATAGTTGTAGCCTTGATGGAAAGTTATGTCCAGGTATATGAGACCCCACAATTGCAAAGCAGAAGCAAAAGAAGCTGAGCCTATAAAGTTGTTTTCCTGGGAGCTGATAGGGAAAAGATTGCACTCCTAAAGAATTGTTCTTCTGGCCTCTAGAGAAACACAAAGGAGTGCAGGGATCAGGTACAAGAAACACCTGAACCCAAGAACAGTAAATACCTCTGACCAGATGCACAGAGCATTTACTGGAAAGGAGTGCAGGAGGAGATGAAGACACACACAGACATTTCTCAGAGGACTTTTCATAGGATTTATGCACTTGTGCACATCTGGATAGAGCATAAAAACTTGACAGGTGAGGATTAAAGAGTCCCTCAAGAAAACATATTAACAGGGAAATATTCACTAAGCCTCTAAAGATCTAGTGCCTACTGTAGAAAGGAATACTGAATTGTGCCTTAAATATGATCTAAAGTGAAATATTTGAAAGGATTTTATGAAGAAATATCATTACCAGGCACTTGAGGACAGCAAAACTCTGAATCACCCTTTGGCAACATAACTGATTCCTGAAGTCTTTTCATTTTGATCATCACTGAAACCCTATTCTTTTCCCAGGTGTCCTTCATTTGAGATCTGTACAAGCCAGTAGTTACAGCCTTTTTGTCCTAAAACCAAGGTACAGCAGGCAATTCAAAAGACAAGGTAATTTTGTTAATAAATGTGTAGGGAATCCCTTTATGCAAATTTCCTGTCTAGTTTTGCTATTTGCTCAACAGCCATCAAGAGGAGAATACAAGTCATTCCATATAATATTGAATCCACTGTAGCTGTGCTGAATCAGCTTGGATATAATGAGCTCCTTTCTTCCATGGACAGGCCTCCCTTTACACTGCAAACAAAGGGAAAATGAACCTCTCTGTTCCATGTTTTAACACCTTATAGAAAGAAGGCAGCAAGGAGCTGACTCACACAAGACTAATAGAAAACAAAGAGCTTCCCAAAGCAAATCAAGAAGGGTCAATGTAGAACAAAGAGGAACTTTCCCTATGATTCTTGGTCTGATAATTTAGTAGCTGAACTGAATAACACAATTCACATTCTGATCCAACATGAGTGCATTTTATGGATTTGCATCAAACAAAGCTGAGCTGTGCTGCCTTTTTTCCTGTGCTGCTTTGGTGTGACTCTTGACCTTCCATTCTCCCATACCCAGAAACAGAATAAAAGACTGAAAGTCAAAAAATTCCTTGTGATACACAACAATGTTTTTTCAGATATTCTCTCACACTCTTACCTATTTAAATTGTCACCCCTGGCCCATCTGAGCATTTTTCTTTGCTTGCTGTTGGTGTCAGAGTGATTTTCATTTGTCAGCTGATCACAGCTGCCTCCTCCTGCCTGCCAGAGCTGATGCTGCCTCATCACACTGAGATTAAGAAACAAGGAAAAGGAATGGAGCAGGTTTTACTACTCTCCATGAAGTGAGTGACTCTTGCTGTGCTATGAATAAAGGAGCTCATTTTGAAATTAGTCACTGTAGAAAAGAGGTTCCTGAAAGCTTTGAAAATAAGGAAATGAGCAGGGCAGGGCCCAGCTGGAGATGTGAGCACCAGCCATTCTCCAGGAGGATAACTACACTTATTTGGACTAATAGTGCCTGCAGATTAGGGACACATACTACTATGAAAGGCTTTGAAATTTTCATTTTAAACATGAGCCTTAAATAAAATTCTATGTTTCATCACCTTGAAGAGACTAATAAAATAGCTCAGCCAGTGTGACTGTATGAGAGCACTGCAGGGGCTCTGCCTGAGCCCAGCACTAAATATGTCAGTGATCACCAAACCCAGGCCCTCACAGACAAAAACTGGCCAAAGATTGGTTAACAAGTGATCTGTGTCCATTGCAAGGAGAAAATCAATGGGTTTGAAGCCCTATGGAGATATCAGCCCTCTGTGTTTCGAGAAAACAAGGGATATTTTATAGAGCAAATGTGGTAATTTACAGATTTCTTTTTTTCCCAGAGAGGCAAATCAGTTCAATATGTAGTTTGTCAGTGCATAAGTGCTTGTTCAGAAATAAATCTTGGAAGTGGAGTAATTTCACTAGAACCATAGGAGTGCAATGTTGGAGTTGTTTTGCAGCAATGAGAAATGGTGCTTGCACTGCAGAGTCCAGGGAGAGGACAGTTGGTGTTAATTTACTGCATATGAAATGCAAAACAATGAAAGTTTGCAATGAAAGGTGCAAAAAATGGGCAGGGGAAACCATCTCATATCACTGCTAAATAGTATTTGGAAATTGCTTACCTGTCTCAGGACAGTTACCCCTGAGCAGATCCTACCAAATTTAGGGAATGAAGTTAAAGAGGAAACCAAGTAAAATAAATGGAAGGCAAGAGAAGCATGAGCAGTGAAGAGCAAGGCCAAGGTAATATACTTCTTTCTATATCAAGCATGTAAAATACTGAAGAAGAACTCATTTGTGTTCATTTACTTCAATGAGTTTTTCATAAGCCACTCACTGCAAACATTGTTTAAAATAACAGGGAAATCATGGAAGCAGTGACATTATATAAATGTGTTCAGAGACAGAATATGGCTTGTAAATATCTTGTATGGCTTCTGATAAATATTTAATTCAATTAAGAAGTTGAGTAAGCAGGGACTGTATTTATGAATCATAAATATTCTTCCAGAAAGTTGACAGTGATGATGTGACCCTGGTAACATGAAAATCAAGGCCATATTAGATGCTGTTCACAGACAGTCTCAATTTGGGGATCAGGGCTATAAATCAGTATAGGGTCCCTGACACCTAGAAATTTTGTCAGAACATAATACAATTTCCCTTTGCCTGATCAGTCTTCTCAGTCTTATTTGCAGCTGTTCTGACACTCTGGTGACTCCCAATCAAATGGTGTTCAAGGAAAGTACCCAGATTTTCTCTCTTGCTGCCATCTCCACTTGGAGCCACCTGATCAAGTAGCGAAAGTTCTGCTCATTAATCCCTCTGTGCTTCAACCTGTGCTTTGCTCCATTAAATTTCATCTTATTTTTATTATTTCTGTCCCCCAGTTCTGGTGCGGTATTTCAATCTATCTGTTTATTGACAGCTTCTTCATCTTTGTGAGATCAATGAATTTATTTCAAGTGCTTCTGTACTTTGTGAAATGTTTATTAACGGGAGTTTTAAGCAAGGCAAATGTTTGAGGAATTCAATGGTAATCACCCTTCAGTCCAGCAGTTTTCTGTTCAGATGAACCCACGGTTATTTCCCTTTTAGTCATGACTTATTTCTCTTTTCCAGTTTTAGTAACTATCCTTGTGTCACTGTCTCACACACTTTTACTGAATTACAGAGAATTAGACCTAAGAAAATTCAGCAACCTAAACTATCAAAGAAAAAATACTTATTTTTAATAAATTTTTACTGCCTTCACTCATTGGCTTTTAATCTCTAAAAATTGTTAAGTTTTTGTGCAAACACAGTCCCCTTTTTTGTTTTCAGAATGAAGGACCCATTTCCATATCTACAGTAGTACAGTCAAGTCCCTATTTTGCAATTGTTCGGCAGAGAGCACTTTCATTTCTTTTCTTTTAATTATTTAGTGCCTTGCCAGTTCAGTGAGGTTCAGAATGCACTTGTTTGCAAGTCAAAAATCCCCATACAGACCCTAAAACGTCTTCAGGCAGCACAGAGACAAGGAAATGCACTTGTCTTACTGGAACACTGCTCATCCCTGACTTGCAAACAGCTGCATCAGCTCTGGCTCGCTGTGTTACTTCTTCAGGATTTTTGCTAGGAAACAGCACTTGCAAAAGCAGAGAAACACTTTACCCTCCACAGAACCACAGGTGTGGATGTGTAAAGACTGGAAAAAGCTGAGCTCAGTACTGGTTCTAACTTGGCTCAGATCACAATTTTCCCAGCTTCCAGATACCAACACAGTCAGAGGTGCAGAACGGTAAAAACTGAGGTCTTGCTACTCACTTCAAGAAATGGAAGCAAGAGCCTGTGATGGACACAACTACACAGACGAGCTTCTGTCACTTCCCATACAATGCTACCTGCCCAAAATGCCACTACCTTCTTTCCCCATGAATTTACACATAATGCAACTTAACAGGGGAAAAAGTTTTCTTTCCTATCTGACCAACTGTATGAAGCTCACTTCATGAAGCTGAAATAAATACATTGGGGCATTAATGGAATCAAGCAAAATAATGCATCATTTTCTGAACTAGGGAGTCTACTCTGTGCATGTTAACAGGGCTCCATCTCACTGCTGCCAAGGGGATTTCAACATCATGTTTGCTATAGCAACCCCTGAAGATGCTCTTTCTGCCAGTGGAAGTTAGTTCTGTGCTTAGAATAATAATTTCTTAATAATACCAAAGCAATATGGGAGGCTACCATCTTAGGTAAGAGCTAAATAAAAATTACACTGCAAAATAGAGGTGAAAAAGAGCTATTAGTCCAGGATCTCATCCAGACAACAGAGTGTTGGCTGTTATCTAACAAGATACAGGCTTGTAGAAAGTCGTACTGAAAATTTTCAAAATTATGAAAAGCCTTCCTTGATATGAACCATGCCACTATTACAGAAAGCTCCTTGCTTTATTACTGAACTCTTCCATAAAATATCTTTTGCAATAGCTGTTCACCATCCTCACATCTCTGAAAAAAAACGCCTTACTTTCCCTAACAGCCAGCACAGCTGCATAACTGGAGTGCTGACTCCCAAGAATAATTCACAGTCATGCAAACACTCTGTGACTCTAAGAAGGATAAATCTATTGCACAGTCAGATTGCAAATCAAGAAATTCTTTATAATCTCATGTTTCTGGATCACTCATTGTAGAAAGGGTTCATTCATCTATACTGCTGTTCAAGTTTAGGACCAAGACCATTAATAATGTTGTGTTTTAAAGTTGATTGCACAAAAATCTTCAGAAAACGTTCTTGCCAGAAGAATGGCTAAAGCAGGAGATAGGCCATTTTCAAGCTATTTTACAGAAACCTTCCAACAAGCCTTACTTTAAACCCAGAAATACAGATTTTAACAAGTAGTAATATGATACTGATTGTTTAAATGTAAAAGAGCTGAGTCCTGGAAAGAATTTGCCATCTCCATCTGTCTGCATTGCTGGTCTACCAGGAGGACCAGCTCTGCCAGGGGAGGGTGCCTAAGTGAGCTGTGTTTCTTCAAGAAGCAGAAGGCAAACCTGGCACACAACTGTTTTAATGCAACTCCAGTGGTAATTACACAGCAAGTCTTATTACTGCAAGGTTACCCTAATTAATCTAATGATTTTATAGTATGTCTGATTATGACAAGAATGATTGTAAGAGCTGCAGTATTGTGACAGATCAGTGCTGCACTGCATACTGAACAAGGAGAATGTACAGATTTGGGGATGATGCAGGAAGGAAGGAGACAGTCCTGTGACATTTCTGTCAGATTGCCACGGGGAGAAAGTCTTGCTGGTCAAAGGTATTAGCAATATTGCCCCTTGTCACCCTGGTCTCACTCTTAACCTGGTGAGATGGGAAACAGATTAGGAAAAAAATCTGTCTGAAAATTGTCTGGGAAAAAATAATCTGGATGAGGCTGAGGATTCATCAACAAGCATGAAAGGAGGAAAGTGCTTTGACTGCAACTCCTGTGCAAGGTGTGTTCCTATGGCTGTTACCCCAAAGAGATCTGTGCAGGGAACTCATCTGAATGTCTCACTATGGCTGGACCACAGCTATCAGGGAAATTAAAAATTCCATAATGAAATCATCTGCACATTTTTCCTTCTAAAGCAGCATATCAAAGTTTGTAAATTGAAGAGAAGGAAGAGACTGGTAGGAAAATGACATGGCATAAACTTATCACAGAGACCTAGAGTGTCAGATGTAGTTTCTAAACCATTAATGAATTTGCCCTTTCTTTGTCACCTCTCTTTCTCCCTCCTTCACCTCCTGTTCTTACATTTCAGGTGCAACTTTGACATTCCTTTCAACATCGCAGGCATAAAAGAGTGAAGCTGTGCCCCAGACAGCAAAGCCAGAAGACACATGCTCTCTCAAGGGCATTAAAATGGATATTTTTGGGTGTCACATTTCTTGTTTTTACAGACATTATCTTGCATATCTACTGTGAGATCCTCTAAAGTAATTGCCTGAAATCAAGGTCCATTGGACAGACATTTTAAAGTATGAAATAAGCCCTAACACTTAAAGTATAAAACCTCACAAATCTAAACAGATAGAGGGCAAGGGGAAAAGCAAGTATAAAGTGTAATACTTCAGTACCAGAACTGGAAACAGAAATCCAGTTTCTGAAGTGCCAGAGCAATACACTGCTCACTGCTGGGAAAGCCACCAGTTGTTCACATGAGCACTGAGTGTTACTTGTGGTAACACTTCAGGAATATAAGAGATGACATTCAAAGAGCAGTATTCATCATGGTAGATAAAAAATTCTCACCTATGATTTGAGATATATGGACATAATAATATTGAAAGTGTGCAAAAAGTTGTGAGAAAGCAATATTGAGAAAATATAGATTTCAGGGTAACCAACATTTCCAGCCCTCTCACTCCTGAGAACTGAAAATATTTGAAACAGAAATGACTAAATCATGTCCATTCACTGCGTGTTTTCATTCTTTAGATATAAATTATTCTTTTGATTATATTTTACACTAATAAAATTGTACTGTAGCCTATATTATTCTACAGCAGCTCACAGGTTTTGTTAGCATTCCCATTTCAGTATGTTTCTTCTTAGCAATTGCAATAGCTTTTTTTTTTAGGCTTTTAACAGATCTCCAAACATGCAAATTTTGGGTCAATATCATGTATGCTTGCACAAGGTAAGTCATAATTGCTGTCACCCCTGCAGCTGTTTGCAAGTTTAGGTCTGCAATGAGGTTTGACCTTTGGAAAAAGTCCCATTCTAAGTCAGGTCATATGGGCAAAAGAGCATCTGTGTTTGTAATACATTACTTTTAGAAACGCTGAGCAAATACATCCTGGAATAATATGACCTGTGGTAATATAGATTTTCTTTCTAACCATAAAGGACAAATATTTCTGGGAACATTTTGTCAGTACCATAGAAAGTAACAAATGTTCTTCAAGTGTTTGCTTGCAGTCCTGGAAGAGCTTTAATCAATAAGGATCGGAGATCCTACAATTCCATGTTATTTCTGATGCAGAGCCAGGCAATGGTGCCTTTGATATAAAATAGCATGTTTGCTATGCCTTTTCTATGCAGAAATATTGAGTCTGTCCATTGCAAGAGTCCAAGGAGAGAGAAGAGGTTGCCGTGTACATGACCTTTGATAACAGAATACACACATAGCCCCTTGTCCAGGAAAGAAAGGAAAAGCTATTTTCCTCTGTCTGTATTGTGGGGTAGCACAAGATGAGCTGGGAGGAAGACTACAAGAGTGTTTGAAATAAAATTGGTGATATCCCAGCATTCACTTGGATTGGAAAATGTTTGCTCATCCATTGTCTGGGATTGAGTCTCTCACATCAGAGGTGGTTACATTTCTTCAATGGTGAAAAGCTCTGTACTGTGCTTTATCTGTGAAGAGCATAGGCACAGCAACTATCACCCTAATTTAAAATACCAGTAGTTCATAAGTGAGAGAATTACAGAGCAATATTGGATTTATGCTTTTCCATCTCTTTTCTCAATCATTACCTTTTCTTACCAGAAAGAAGCTAGACAGAAAGCTGTTTTTCTCCAATGCAAGTTTAGCTTTTTAACGAGCACTGAAGTTCTAAAGAATCCCACTGCTTCAAAACTGGACTTGCAAACCAGCATCTATTTCTCTAAGAAAAAAAAAATTCCACAGGAAACTGTTCCTGTTTGATTAAGGGTTGTAAAAGCCCTCTATCATTCCTTCAAATCTACTCTACGAGCATTTCTGTTTAAATTATCCCACCCAGAAAAAGAATAATATGCGTAGGCTAAGAAGAAAATTGCAAGTTCCAAGTTTTTTAATTAAGCATCAAATAACCAATTGTTAGACAAGAATTTATTACAGCTTTTTAAGGAAGGGCAATATAGTACCTTATCAGATATCTTCTCACACAGACACCAGCAATACCCAGTCATGGTTAGCCCTCTTTTTCTCATTCACTCCATCTCAGCCTTATTCTCACTGCTGGGCTCATCTCCTGTCACGTTTCCCCTTGGCATCTCTTTTTTTTTCTCAAGGAGTAGTAAGGATCTGCCTGGAGCAGTCTGTCAGACACCCACATTCTGAAACTATTGATCTATAGGAAAAACACACATCAAAACTAATACAGATGGAATCAGAGGCAGGGGCAGATCAAGAGGCCAACCCAAAGTGTAGATCAGAAGCAGCCTCCCCCAGCTCACAGCAGCTGGCAGCTCGAGCTTTTCTTGTACTGATATCTTCCACCACTCAGAAGTTACTTCAGAGCCTGACTCCTCTGCAAAGTAAAGGCCTCAGACCACTTTGTGTGCTTCAAATGCTTTTCGATTTGCCACTGCTACCAATCTATGTCAAAACTTGACTTCAAAAGTTCTTGTAGCAGGCATGAAAGGAAATGAAAACGCAAACTCAGGCACACGGGTGCAGCTTGTCTGCAAAGAGACTTGTGTAATTCTAAAGGAAACAGAAGCTTTCCTGCTCCCTTAATAAACTCAGAGGTTTGCTTTTTGTCCAAAATATTGCCCTACAATAAGGGAGAACAACATTCCTGCCTGAAATTGTGAGTCTATGACTTATCAACAAAGAAGAAATGCAAACTGGGGCCTCAGATTTCCAGTGAGATCCACAACCAGATTTTGTCAAAGAAGAGACAAGTAATTTAAATACACATGGAGATACAAGGACAAATGAAAAGCTGATTGCACGCAACCAGAGCAAGATGAACCTCAGGATTCCTTTTCCACACAATACCATATTTTTCCTTATGCGGCTGGTTTAGAAAGGTCTTTTGGGTGAAGGTTATCTAAATTCTGTTCTTAGAATATTGCTTCTAGAATAGGAATCTGTTTTTGTCCAAACTGCTCTGAGACCTGAATGTGTGTTTAAAAAAACACAGTTCAGAGGAGAGAATGCAAAAGCTGCTTGGAACTGAATGTAATTCAAGTCTGATATTTGGAAACTTCTGCCCCATAATCTCAGTGGTGCCTGTGAAAATGTCAGGCCAATTCCTCACATTTAAGGAAAACAACATGTTTCTTATGAAGGCACAAACACCAAGGTTCATCTTATTTCAGCTGCTTTCTAAAATGGAAGATTTTCTTCTAAGAGCTACAAAGTACTTAATGCAAATTCTGTGCCAGGACAACACTTAGAGCTCCAAAAAGCCCAGCAGCAGCAGGGCTGCAGGAATTTTTGTCAATGCTGAGGTCAGATGCCAAGTGCTCTAGAGATGAGAAAACAATTATTTGTGCAACCTACGTATGGTCTTTTTGCAGTTTACAGTACTGGGAGAAGGAAGGCTGGGGCTGCTGCTTATTCCAAGCACTGGATTAATATAAAAATAAAAAGCACTAAGCATTGGTGGAAAAAACCAGATGAATGGAGTATAATTTCTCCATTCACTCAGTCATAATTCTGTACACATTCATATGCAAAGTATCTAAATCAGTAAACCTGTAATAAGGTGAATTTATAAAATACAGTGTGACTACCAAAACAATGACTATACTATTTGCTTCAGCAAATGATCCATACTAGAGGAAGAAAAAAAGAGGATAAAATAAAATTGATTTTTAGGAAATCCCAAGTGCCTTAAATCACCAAGCTACAGAAATAATGCTGGAAAGTAACCTCTGAATCTAGGCTGCCACTTCAAATGAGACTGTCTTGAAAACCCCTACGAATGGATATAACACAACTTCTCTTGATAAACTGTCCAATTACAGCAGGCAATCACAAGGATATGAAACCAGAAATTTTCAGTTTCTCATCATTTCACAGAAGTTACTTCTTGAAGTCCAATGCCCCAATTTGTCAATAGTTTGAATTCTCTGAAGCCAAGCCGAGGTGAAAATCTAATTTTGACATCCTTAACCATAAAACCCCTTTTGTTTGCCCAAATAGAAATGAAAACAGTTCACTGAATAAAACCTTCCATAACAGGATGTTCACAAACCATCTGCAGATTCAGACTCAGATGACCCCTCTGACCAACAATAGCATCTGACATTCATATTTGAGAAGGGTCTATTCCATTTGTAGGGTTTTTTTTTGAGAAAGATGATCCAATTAAATGAACTACATAGTCATTCAAGCTACAAGTGGGTAAATAACTCTCATGTATTTGTGCAAATTAATAACCCACTTGTAGCTGTACCATCATCACCGCTATCTCCTATTTAAAATGAACAATGGTGTCTATTATCTTCATTAACCAAACTGTTTTGGATCAATATGAATCTCTAGAGCCATAAGCTATTTTATCTGTGCCAGACTGGGATCTGCACTGAAACTGCAGTGGCATTATGATGTTGTTTCCTGATGAAAATGACGCAAATGAAAATCTCTGCTAGCTGATACCTCACTCTTATATGCTCATATGTCTACAAAGAGATGTTACTGTCCAGTGTAGGAGCAAGAAGCAATTATAGTGGAGATATTAGCTAAGATCAAAGACAAAACTAGATGCTAATGAGTACAAAATATACACACCATACTCAGGAAAAGACAAGACCTCTAGGAAGGGGAGGATGTAAAATCAGAGTGCACATGTAGCTAATGATTTGGAAGAACTTGTAATTATGAAAGAAGAAAAAATTAGAGCAACAGAAAGATATTAGAGAGAGACCCAGGGGCCTCTCAGTTGTATACTTTCAAATAGGAAATGCATGCTATAATGAAACAGCAACTATACTGGCTAGATTTGTCACTGTTATTCCATCTCTTTGCTGATGTAAACATCAGTAAGACCAGAACAGTAGCTGGGGGAATTTTATACCCTCAATTTTCTTCTTTCTGCTGAATGACTGCATGACACACTGTTCCCAGCTACTAAATTATTTAGTGCATCATCTGCAAACACCTGGAAAAATATTTCTTGCTTCATTTCAATCACTTGCATTTTATCCCCTAATTTACTAACAGAGGAAATAATAAAAGTTGTCATTCCAAATGACTCCTTCAGATTGTTAGAAATTACTTCAGTAATGTGTTACCTCAAAGCTATTTTTAAAGAATCCTTTCTCTCCATCTTGTTTACTACGTGATGTAACAAAAAACTGTGAAGCTACAAATGTGCTTAGAGGTTGTACTTCTTAAATAGTTAATTAAATTTTGTTATGGTTAATGGAGGAAAACTCAGAGGACCATAACGGTCAATATAGCTGTGGTATGTCGTTGTGAACTGGAATACATACCCCAGGAGAAAATTATAGTAACACTCTTCTATTTCATAAGGAAATTGTCTCTAGGGCACAGCAGAATTAATAGAGGAATAAAAGTTGCCAGAAAAGCCTCAGTGAAATGTCTGAGGTGGGGCTCAGACCTTTTTGTCCAAATTCATGCGGCTTTTCTCTCCAAGCTCAAAACACTAAACCAGACACAGCTCAATGAACGTGCAAGAGACAGGCTGACCATGGGATGGGCTAAAGAGACATAATCTAGCTCTCAGGCTTGGTGTTCTGAAGTTAAAACACATTTTGGATGGACTGCACTGCCCAAAAGTGCAAGGCCTGAGGCAGATGATGGCCATGTGCCTTGATGAACATGGCACTGGCTTTGGAGAGAGGTCTGTGAGAGTTTTCTGGTTGGGGCCACATCCCCACACATTGCCAGCCAGTGGGGCAGCATGAGAATCTCTGAATCCACTCTGGACACACCCAGCTGTGTTTCTGAAAGGCCCAAAGGGCTGTGCTAGTGCAGACGGTTATCCTGAAGTGAGACAAGGAGAACTTTTCCCAGCTCCCTCCACCAGCAGTGTGCTGGGACTGTGAGCCAGCCATGGGCAAGGGGCAAAGATGATGGAGTTTCAGCCAAAATCAGCCAGGGACATGTTCCCACAGCATACAACGTCTCTGAAACCTGCACCAGACACATCTGACACAGCTGCTTCTTTTCAAAAGTGTCTTTCATCAGCAAGGCTCTGCACAATTAGCTGCTCTAAAGCACTCCAGGAATTTTGGTCACAGGTGAGCTGCTGCTTTGCACACTGGGAAGGGGAAACCTCATCCTGCTCACTGGAAAATTCAGGGGTGAACATCTGCAGAGGATGACAGCAAGCAGAAAGTTTTTATGTTGGTTAGCAACAACCTACATGTCTATACACCCCTCTGTGTCACTGTCCTCTGCCAAAACACAGCACCTCACCCGTGACCATCTGCACATGACAGAGAGGAGAGGCTACACAGCCAGGAGCTCACCCATGCTGGCAGGGACAGAAACACTGCCAGGATGCCTTGTCCCCTTCCTCAGTCGCATTAGCAGCATGAAGGCATGGCACTGGAGTTTCTTATTTGACAGCTTTCAGCTCCTTTCTGAGACTGTAAAGGAACATCTCTGTGACAAGCTCTGAGTTTCAGCCCAGAAGGGAAGATAAAAAGACGTCTCTGTCAAAACAGTGGCCTGGTTGTCAAACCTGCCAGCCTGATGCAATGCTCCAAAATCTATATAATCTGACCCAAATATGGAACAACCTAAATTCAGAGTTATCCATCACTGATAAAACATAACAAAGTTAGTGAGAAACAGGGATGTGAAGTGATGATGACTGAATACTTGGAAAATTTGGTATCTACTTTAGAGCAAGTATTTTTGAAAACGTTGGCTTATGTTGGTATAGTAACAAAGAGTACTCTGAATTCTTCTGACTCTCAACAAACAGCTTGCAGCCACACCATTGATTCTGAAGTCTGTCTGCTCTTACCCTGTTGAGGTAACACAGATCTTGGGAAGAAGAGCACAGCTCATCCAAGCTCACAATGGAAGTAGATACTGGGGTAGAGAAATGCAGCAAGCTCTCATCATAACACAGATTAGAGCAGCTTTCAGACCAAATCAGCAATCCTTGCCTAGCTTTTCCCTTATTACCAAGCCATGCACTGCCAGTGCTTTATCTTGAGACAGCTGTGGCACAGGTCTGATCCCACAGGGCATTGATTCCATTCCATAAAGGAGCAGAAAATTACCTTGGCAAAAAGCAAAGCCCTTAGTTGGGTTAGAGAGGCAAATTGGCTCCCCATGCAAACAGATGAGTGCCAGAGCCAAGAGAGAGGGACCTCACGCTTTCCTTTCAGTGAGCTGTGACCAGCTCAGGTGCCTGCTGGCTCCACACCCCGAGCTCACTGCAGGCACTACAGGAGCAAAGAGCCCATCCTGCCCCTGAAGATGTCAGTGCTGACAAGGAGGACATCAGAGTGATTAGGAAAAACAATATCTGTGGGCAAGTAATTTGCATGTTATCACACAACCATTCAATGACAGAGCTGTTTACCAAGAGCCCTCACACAGCAGTGTTTGAACAAAGCTGTTGCCTTTACCATCAAATATATTTTAATTTTTCTGAGAACTTGTTTTTTTTTCCCTATATGTAGTCATCTTTTCTCTTTAAAATAGCTGCTTCTTGATCAGCTGGAGTGTGGTCAAAACATGTTGACTACATCGTAAATCACACACAAAAACCTGCCAGAGACTAAATGTGAGAAAACACATGCAATGAAAACTCCAAATGAAACACTGAAAAATAAGAGCCATGGAGAAACAGAAAGCCATTCTTTTAGTGTGAAAATCCTACCATATTTTTAAACTCACAGTGGAAATAGTTTTTGGCAATCAAAGTGAGGGAGATTGGATCTGTAGAAGGGAAGTAAATCAGCCCCACAGAAATGTATGTGATATTCTTCAAAATGCAGGAAATTTAAAAGGTGTGCCAGAAACCCCCACATTAGTTGATCTCAATGAATATCTGCAACTATTTCTCATGTGAAAAAGTTCCAAAAAACACAATGCAGATGTTTTCCAATAACTAAACTTTTTAAACTATTTAATAATAATTTTCTAATGATAAGAAAATGAATTAAACATATTCCTGGCCCACCTAAGAGAAAAATGTTATAAGGCTCAAACTTTATAAATCTTCAGCACCGGTGAAAAGAATTATTTTGCCCTTGGGCTACTAATGAATGGCTGGATTTACCAACATTTGAAAGAGTATTAGACATTTATATGGCTAATGAGAGCATTCATGGTTACGTAAGAAGGAATAAATAAAATTAAGGCTATAAGCCTTCATCCTTCAGGGCTAAGGAAAAAAAAAATTCTTAGGTGGTAAACTATTCCATGAAGACCTGAGGTAAAATCTTGGCCTTGTTAAAGTCAGAATTCTTCCAAAATAGCTGTGGTTTTACCTCAGCCTTGCTTAATTATGCAGCTTTCCCTGACTTCATTAGACTATTCATCATCTGCAGAGCTGCTTATTCTTTCTCACAGCACCTGAAAACAACCAGCATAGCTACAGATAAGCAGCTGGTATGATTTTATGTATAAACTGTAATGACAGTTTCTGTATTCCTTTCATGTCTATTTTAGAGAACTGAAATCAAATATTAGATCTGATTAGGAACAGACAGGCTGCTCTTTTGACTGGCCCGAGGACTATGAAGTCTTTGGTATGAGGTAAGAGCACAGTACAGTACATGCCCAACACACTGCACCATCCTGCTCTCAGGGAGCAGCACAAGGTGTTGAGTTATTCATGGAGGAATTCTGCTCCAGTGCCAGTCTGAATTCCTGTGCATCACCACGGGAGCAGGATCCCTGAAATGCCCAGCATTTGTCATTGGTCCCGACTGGCATCTTGCAAGCAGGTTTTTAGTTGCAGGGCCCTACAGGTAGGGTCTCCCAGCTCCCACTCTTTGCCACCTGTCAGCTGCTCCCCAGGGCACAAAGCCCACTGCTTCCTCCTCTATTTTCCTCTGGTTTTCTGCCTCCTTGGCCCTCTCACACACACACACACACACACATCTCCCTGCTGTTTCTCCCCCAGCAGCTCTGCCTCCAGCCAGTTGCTTTATTTCCTCTACCAATGTGGCAGCTGAAGTAAAACAACCCGGGGCTTCCAAAGGGTGGCTCTCCCATAAAAGCCTCTGTTTGAGCTGGCATTTCTACAGGATAGACCCAGGCAGCTCTTTGGTAAATGTAATGCAGAGCCAGATGCTGAAGGTTTCCTGCTTGTCTTGGCACCATAGGCAGCAGCCTACATAACTCATGGTGATTATTCCCTGCATTGTGGCAGCATCTGGGATTACTCTTTTGATGTTTGCCAGCATGAGCCAGGACCACATTACTCCTTTAATGCCATGATGAAGGATGACTCTATGGACATTTAAATGCTGGAAAGTAACACTCTCCCAGCACTGCTGGTGACAACTTCCCCTCCATGTAGCCATCCACCTTTCGATGCCTCATATATGGGGTACTCTCCCCCAGTAAAGTACTAAGATAATCAAATATTTGAGAACAAAAGTGATGCATTCAATTAAAGCCATTTTTTTCCCCCTCATACTTAAACCCCTCAGTTCCTTCTGTAGAGGTAGAAAAACAGAGAAATCCAGTTGACAGATAAGACATTTACCATAGAGCAAGGGGTGAGACAGACAAAAAAAAAAGTATGCACCTGCTGCTTGACTTCTACATAAGAAAAGTTAGGAAACTTGTGAACATAGTGAAATACTTATGAGCCCTGTATAACAGGAATTCTGAGACTGGCCAGTCTCTTACTGACTAAATTCTTCCACGAATCTTGCAGCACAAATTGTTAAGGGGTAATTCTCAAAGGCTATTAAAGAAATAGGTGCTCATTTCACTTTATTTTCAAAGGAATTTCAGTGTAAAATCCCCTCCAGCTCTAGAAAATCTGAGGTCAGCGTTAGTGAGCCTTATTTTGTGTCCTCTGAAATTTAGCTTCTTACCCAGCTTCCTAAAGACTTCCTGTGTCTGTGGTAAGGGCTATACATTGCTGCTTTTAATATCCTGATCAATAAGACAGGAAAAACCCTACAAAAACCAAGTTACACCAACTCATTTTTTGCAGAACGCTGAAGCAAAACCTATATTTTCTTTCCAGATGTTCATCTTGAGATCCAGACCTTTTAATGAACAAGGTACATTTTATATCTCCCCATGCCTTTTTCCCAGGTACATTGAAGCTCTCCTTTGAACAGATTGCTGAATATTTCTCAGACATAAACAGAGTTTCATGTATCCATGGACTGTGACTGGATTAGAGGTGATATCAGAGAGCTGACAGCTCCTCCCTCGTGGCTGGAAAAGGTCAGGGTGAGCTGCCTGCCAGCCAGTTGAAGGGATATCACCACAACTGGCCAAGACAGCCAAAAGCAGAACCACATCATTTTATGGACAAAATGTAATTCCTTGAGTGGGGAAGATAACTGCTCTAACTCACAAACTGGTTCACACTCCCCTCCTTTCCAGCAGTAGGAAGAAGTATCTGTTCCTTCAACTATATTGCACAGGTACTGGGAAAAAAAAAAACCAAACAAAAAATCCCCAATGAATCAGCACAAGAAACTTTCCCGAACTGAGGCAGCACTGGCACTCCAGGGAGCAAACCTTACAACTTGTGAAATTCTTGTAGGCGGGGAAGTTAAAAGACCTTTATCACAATTCCCCATGCCCTGGGATGGATATGAGGTTACACAGTTAAAGCAACATTCAGTTTTGAGTCTTTCCAACTGTTTAAACTCAGAGAAGTTAGAGCTTTGCCCATTTTTGCCAGGACACAGGGCTCTCAGTCAAAGCTCACCTGCACTGTCACACAGGTTTACAGCAATGGATATCAACCATTCTAAGGCAATCTTGCTGCAACAGCTGGGTATGGAGCTCCCCAGAGAGTGTGGTGAATCACAGCCCTACTCTTTATCTGTGGATGACCCTAATTTATCTGCAAGTCTCTCAGTTTTTTAAAAGGATGCCCTTGGATGGAGTTATGAAGACTTCTTTTTCACCCCAGGCAGGGAAGTATTTCAGTTCTTCAACTTGTTCTGTATATAGCACAAATTTATAAAGATATGGCAGTGACCTAGCACTGGCCTGTGCCTTCTCTTCAAATTAGTTTTGACAAAAGAAAACACTAACAACTGCACATATAATTTTACTGTCTTGTTGTCATAAAGCAGTATCTTTTCTGGCAAGTCTGAAGCTCCTGCACTTTTATCTCCACTTACTTCATCTTCCTGTGTCATCTGGGGCAAAAGAAAGAAGCCAAACAGTCAACAATGAAAGAAACTGATGTTCCTCCACCTTCCACCTTTTTCTTTAATCATCAACAGCAGTATGACTTATTTCTGCAGGTAGACAGAACACTCTGTGTGGCTTGAAATTATCCCTGTAAATTCCAGCTGTTCAAATGTTAACTGCACCAAGAGCCAAATACGAAACTGATCCATCTCTTGCATTCCCTCTAATTGCTTCAGGGTGCTTCTGTCCTTTCTTCTTTTCCCCATCTTACCAATTATCCCACGAAAAACCCTTTTTATGGACAGTTGCAAGTGACATGAAGGAATTTCACATTGTCTCACCTCACTCTGTGCCATCGTGGAGCACCAGCCCCATCTGGGGACAGCAGAGCAATGTGCCATGTCCCCTGATCTCGCACAACCTTGCTGAGGATTTGTCTCTCTGAGCAAACCAGCCCCTCACAAGCAGGATGGCACCTGTATAGGCCACTTTCCTGACAAAACTCTTCAGGTGATGCTTCTTGCTGGATGTATTTTGCTGTTTTCTGTGTGCTGGGCAAAACAGAACAGTTACCACAGGTAAGAAAGGATCACAAAGCTGAAACAAACAGTGAAAAACCCTCTTAGTCTACTGCTGTGTTTGTTTTACAGATGAACACTCCAAAATTAGATTTAACTAAAATCCCTGCTATCAAAGCTGTCTCTTTTCATAACCTTTATGTACCTTTTTCAGAAAAATACAAGATTTAGTTCCTGTGTGCAACTAATGTGCTCTTAAATGAAGAGAATTAAAGATGGAAAATCACGAAGATAATATCTAAAATCTATTTGTCCAATAGCTAATCCTCAATGTTTTGTTAAATACATATTAGGATACTGAATAAGTATGGAAAATATTTGCTTACCTAGAAAGATACCGTCATATAGAGACATATAATGATACATGAGTCCAGCAAAATACTTTTGGAGATAAGTAACGCATCAAAGGCATTCAATAACACCCAACACAGGAGAAAATAAGGCTGAATTGTTTTCCATCACCAAAGACTTCCTGTGTGTGAATAAAAGACTTCCTGTGTGTGAATAACTTCTGGTCAAAGAAAATGTGCCATTTTGCCTATGGAAAATTTGTTCTGGATTAGTAGAGAATTTTCAGCTAAACACCCAGTCACATTAACCAGTTCGGTAATTAATTATTTTTTACCTAATGAAAATATTGAAAAAATTAATTGTTAAGTTATCTATTATGGAACTTGCAGACTGTTCAGACAGCTCAAATAGGCCTTATTAGCATGTCATGAATAAGTATTTTTTATTTTTAAAAAAATTTAAAGAAATAGATCTAGTTAAATTTAAAGATTGAGTATTATGAAAGTAATGAAGTCTAACTTCTCTTGAAACTGTAGGGCACAACGTTCTTGGCTTTATTTGCTTCCCAAGAGGCATTTTAAGACACCTGGTTACATATATAAGAAGATAAACCCAAAAATGTATATCTGAACAAACTACCTCAGAATCATGGTAACTTATGAGAGATCTCAGATTAACATTGTTATATTAACTATTAATTCTTTTTTATCTTCTTCAGCTTGGCAAGACTATAATCTAAATTTATTGATTTATTTCTTTTTAGAGGAATTCTAGTTAGAAGCTGAGCATAACTGTTCACTGCAACCATGGCTTCTTTTGGGTCTAGCACAAGAGTTCCAGCTAAGGAGGGACCCCACCATTTCTCCTGAAATGGAATGTACTTTCTTGCTATTTGTAAAGTGGTTTTCTTCAGACAGCCCCATCCTAAAGCAGCAAAGCTCATGTTTGAACTTGCAGCTTCTAGCCTGAATGGGATATGACATACCCAGTGCAGAACTGAATGTCTCAGGGATTATAAACTTTACATTAAGCACACTGACAGAAGCACCTGCCTGCAGTGAAGTCTGTCTGTATTTACACTTTCCTAAACATCTGAACTTCTGCCACTCTTGTCCCCAAGGACTCTTGTATTATATGGTCAGAGATGGAGCTCTTCATTAGCATGTGCACCACGTGCAGCTCCTCCTCAGCTGTTGCTTACAAATCAGATGTAGCAGCGACTGTCTCTGACCTTCAGTTAATTATTTGATACCACTACTGAATTTCAAGAACTCCAGGGGTTATCTTCTAGAAAACACTTGTTGAATACCTGAGGAGTAGCAAATGACACAGGGTTATCCATTTAATAGGATAGGATCAGCATCCTGTGCTGAAGACTGCAGCAATCCTGCACTCAGCACCACCAGTCAGAAGGAAGAACAAGAGATTCGCAGGGAAGGGGGAAAATTTCACATTTGTCAGAAAGTTCCATGACACAAACAGATTATCAAGGATCTCCTGTTGACTTTCTCTCTGGATTAACAATGCAGAGACAGTTCAGTGAAGTGAGAACTTTTTCTGAGCAAAGTAACTGTAGAAATAATTCTATTTCTGGGCACACCTCACCTGGGTTCCTCTGAATGTGGTTTGCTTTGTTTGATCTCTCCTAATGCATACTGACAAAGTAGTATTCATATGAGCAGCAATTTCATCAAGCCCTCCTTGGTGGCAACCACCTCAGAGTACATACAGGTGTTCGAGCCTTGTTATAAGCCTCGAGGGAACTCAGATAACTAAAACTGTTAAGGTAATGCTATCTGTAGTAACAAAAGTACATTATTTTACCCCATTGATTTTTATTTGGCCACCCATATATTTGTAATTTGCCTTTTAAAAGCTATCCTAAACTTATTATCTGCTCTTATATATTCCCTAAATTACAGGAATATGAAAAAAAAACCCAAACCAACAAAACCCAGTTATGTCACAGTCAATCTAACACTCTATCAAAAAAAAAAAAAAAGAGGTGTAACTTCCAGTATTAAGTAGAAGAATCCCTGAAGCTAAATTATTCTTTTCCAGATGTGGGATTTCAGGTGATGTCTCTTAGAGGATGCTAAGATCACACCAGTATTTCTGTCAGAGAGTTGTGCAAACAGATCCCTCTCCCATCATCTCAAGCTCTTTCTCCTGCTATTTGTTACCTGACCTACTGTTCTAGCAGAAGTTTGTCATCCTGAAAAGCCTCAGCACCTCATCCCCACCAAAACAAGCTCTCAGTGAGAGGAGATATGGGCCTTGAGTTTTGAAACAACAGTTAGAAAAATTATTTTGGGAATGACTAGAGAATCAAATTGGGTGGTAAAGGTAAAACCAGTTTTCAGGACAACTTTTCCATTTTCTGCTGAGCAAAGCTTCCTCAACTGCAGGTGACAGCTTCTTACAGTACCATCAAAACAGCTTAATTTTGTCTTACATCTTGCTTTGCCTGTGCCTGACCTTACTCAACACCAGCATCAAGAGAATAAAAAATTGTACCAAAGTTTACAAGTTAAGACCCCTAACAAAAGACAGAAGCTGCATTCAGCTTTTAAGAGTAACAGTGAAGACACCTCTGTTTTCATGACTGCAGTCCAACTGAAAGAATGGGAAATATCTCCAGACTCCATAGGGTGTGGACCAGCCCTCCAGGACACAGACCCTGCCTTGCTGACCAAATCCAACCACGAAATCTTGTCACTGATCTGCTATGTTCCAAAAGGTAAAATAAACCAACTTTTTACATGTTCAGCCTCACCTCAGAGACACCATATAGAACAGAAAGTATATTCAATCACACACATTAAGCACAAAAGGACAGAATATTAATGAATAGAAAAGAAAGAAATGACAGGAAGGCATTTGGGAGTGTGGAGGGAAAACACTGACACTATCAAAACTGAATAATAGATTTGATTGCTGAACATCTCAAAGAAATCCTTGTGATAGCTTCAAAAACCTCAAGTCACTTGCAAGCGCTGACACAAAGTGCAATGAAATCAATAGGAAGACATTTAATGCTTAAGAAAGTTAACAGATCAGAGCACACAGAAGATGCAAAAATTTGATTTTGCCTGAGGCTGTGCAAATTTTTTACTTCACTTTTGCTCCCTAGTGCTAATATACGCTTTGGTACACAAGGAACTAACATACTTAGTTTTACAGATTATTTCTGAAATTTTCTACAGTGATGCCTGCAGTTCCAGACATAATTATTTATAAGATGTCTTAATTATTTTAATTATTTTTTTTCTCAGCAGATATAGTTACTTTCCATTGTTTTGGTTTTGGTTTTTTTGTATTTTTGTTTTTCTGGATTGATCACCAATAAGGAACATAGAAAGAGACTTATGCAGTAAAGAAGATATACTATACTACTTTAATCAAATAGAAAAATTAAGCCTCTTACAACACTTACTGACTAACAACAAGATTTCTTTTATTAGCTGACATTTCACTACTGGAAACAACAGGGAAGAAAAGAGATTTAGTGGAAATCCACATGGCTGAAGTCTGTTTTCATGGTGCACATTCAGCAGCTTAGATATAGAAGCTCTTTAGGTATTTTCATTTGGCTCTGAATTCTTGTTAAATAGACCTGTCCTTCTGCCAGCCCATTTGCTCAGGATCAACAATCAGACAAAAACTGCCTCCCTGCATTGGATGTGAATGTCTTTGAATGGTCTACAAAGTCTCAGATCTTAGTGTGCTGTTGTAGTGTTTCAGCCACAATCGTTTGGCTAATTGAAAATCTTTTAATTTGTAGGAAACAAACCCCATGTTTTGTGCATCTCCTTCAGAGACTCTCTCATTTTCTCCAGATTCCTGGCTATAAAGGGAAGACACACTGGATGCTCTGAAGTCTGGCACAGCAACTGCTCCATTCTCATTCCACATGCAAAATTATTTGTTTGACTCTTAAAACATTTCTGTACAGGATAGCGCAATTTGGGGGTTTTAGGAAAATATTTTCAAGTTGTTCACTTTATTAATTTCAGATTGAAAACAAATCTCTTAGTTTCTTGATGCCTCTGTGCACCATTATTCCTTAACTTTTAATTAGTCATCCTCTGTTAGCTTCTTCTAAGGCATCTGCTCCCACATCACTACTTGAAATGCCATCCTACCAAGAAATCTTTTTACTAATGTGGGAGTTGTGCAAATGCAAATAAACAGATATTTAGATCAAGAGGG
Source organism: Petroica traversi (assembly GCA_025920805.1). Taxonomy (NCBI): domain Eukaryota; kingdom Metazoa; phylum Chordata; class Aves; order Passeriformes; family Petroicidae; genus Petroica; species Petroica traversi. Next base: position 8,912,413 of record JAHLSL010000018.1, on the reverse strand, counting down.
TCGAAGAGAACCTCCCATAAGCTACAAACAACATTCAAAGAGAAGGCCTTTAGAGGAAAAGCACAGAAATTACAAGGGTTCACAAAGCAAGACTCAGAAGCTCGTCACAGGTAAAGGAAGGGTGTTAGCAATATAATGATGTGATTTTCATTCTGCAGCAGTAGAGCTCTTGAGGATCTATTAAGGAGAGGTGTACAGAGAGCACAAAATAATAGACACTTGATGAGAAGTGCTCTCTCTCCTGTCTGCTGGCACCTTCAGACCTCTCCATGGTTTAGTAAACAAAGTGAGAAACAGAACTTGGAGCAGTTCAGACTGCGTGGATCCAACCCTTCCTTTTACAGCCCTTGAGCAGGACACCAAATAGCTGAGAACAGCTCAGGCTGATAACCCATTTTGAATGCTTAAGTCTTGTGCATCTGCAAACAGTTTCTTCACTGACTTACTTTCCTTATCTGCCCCAGGAAAATCACTCAGTTCCAGATAAACAAAAACCAGGCTTCTTATTCACACAGGTTGGAATAAGATAGGAAAAGAAAGATGTGGAGGCAAATCCAGTGACTGTCCTGTTAAACAGTTTGGATAAATTGAGCTTTGGAAGGAGAAACACTCATGAATGTATATGTTGTGCGCCCAAATGGCCCAAAAAATCTCTCAGTAAGATAAGCAGACACAGAAAATGAAATTAAATATTTTTAAATGTGCTCATGCAGTTATACTTTCCAGCATGATCCTATAGGACACCTCCAGATAGATTTTCAGGTGTTGGTGGGTCTAAAAGTGGGATTTTCCTACAGTTGCCTTAGAAAGTCCCAGCATCCGAAGCTTCAGATATCAAATACTCAAATGGCCTGCAGACCTTGACAGGAAAAGTATGAGGAGGTGTGTACATTAATATTAGTACCTTTTCCCACTGGGACAAAGATTTCAGATAAATAAGAACTTGAGCTAATTTTTAGCTAAATCCAAGATTATCCAATGCAATCCTTTAAAATACAAAATTCAACCCTAAAACAGAGTGAGGTCCTTAGTGGTAACAGTTTTTTATGATGTTTTCCAATATTTTGTTGATAATAGAGAGAAAAATGGCCCAATGTTTAAGTATTTGACTGAATTTAGGAGCTCAGAAATCAAGCTTTGAGGATATTTTTTGTTGAAATAAAGAGGTTTTCCTAGGCTTCTGTTCCTCTGATTGTCAATATGAGTTCAAGTCAAATAAACCTTTTTATTTTCTTTCGTAACAGCTACAAGTTAGAAGGAATATTCTATGTTTGCTCATTCTGCTGAATTCAAGTTTTTGGTTCTAGAGCATGCAGTTCCAAAGGAGTGAGGAAGAAAATATAATCTTGAAACCAATCCCAAGCCAAAATTTCAATTTCAAAATATTAGAAACCAAAAGGTATCAGCACTAACACGAGAAGGAATTTTTAAACGTGAGAGGACATGGTTTAATATTTAAAGAATCATCACCATTTATTCATATATTGTCTTAAATTCTTGTAAGATGAGTCAGCTTCCCAAGTGATTTTATTTCTTATGATGCTGTTTTCCCTGCCCCACTCCCCCCCTTTTTCTAATTTGTGACAAAGTTACTTTCTTTGGGCAAAGGTCATCCAGGTCTAGCTGTGAGAAGCTGAATCATTTTTACAAAAACACCATCTAAAAAAAAAAATCAAACCAGAAAATAATAACATTTCTTCACAAATACATCTCAATTTTTCTGCATTTTTGTGTGGGTTGCAGGTACTGCTGCTTTTCACTGGCTTTGGGGTCTAAATGTCATGCCAACTGGCTAAAATGTGCTTTATGCTTATTCTCCTTTTATGTATTTGTATTGTGTTGCTGGGGTTTTTTTGAGCCTGGAGTGAGACAAAAATACACATATCTGTAGAAATATCTTAGAGGGTGGTGTGAGAGAACAAGTGTGGCAAGCTACACTTCAAATAAAAATTACAGATTAATCCACCATAAATGTATTGAAAATAAAACACAAAACAGGAGCAGCTTAACCAGACACAGTTAAAAGTGCAAACCCATGTACTGAAAGGAAGATAATTTCTGTACCTGTTTTTAGAAGTGTCTGTTTCAACTGCCCTCCCCCAACTCTGATTCTAAGGCAGCTGAGGAAAACAGGAGCTCTGGATGGACCTTGACACCCCTCCTCAATTGTTTTCCTTCCAGAAAAAGGAGATAAAACAGGGTGGGAGTGAAAAAATTGCCAGAACGAGTGGCTTAGACAGCCATCAGTCATTGGAACCTCTGCTTTCCTCTGAAGAGCACTGAGTCCATCAGGCTCCCTCAACTTTTTTCCACTCCCACCACTTTCCTCCTAACAGAATTGGTCCTTCCCACAATATAAGGCAGAACAAGCAAGGGTGTAAAACCTGCCAGGCTCACCTACTGAAATGGCCCACCACACACAGAGCCTTGTCAGAAATGGAGCCAAGGGCATGAATGACCCCTCAGCCTTTTCTTCTGACACCAAGGGAGTTATTTGTGTCAAGACTGACTGGATTAGGGACCTTTTTTCTTTATGAGCACTCAAATCCTGAGTTCACCTACATCATTTCTTAACATCAGTCGCTTGGGATGGTGGGTAATTAACGAGGAAAGAGTCAGGACTACAAGCAATAAGATAATTTGGACTTTCTCAGATCTTCTAAGCTGGAACTTAAAGAGTGAGACCTCTGGAAGTTACATGAAATACTGGAATTTTTTGATCTGGACTGCCTATTGGTGGGTTTCATTGCTTCCTATATTCAGGAAACGTTGGTACTACCTCGGACTGTCAAAGCTGAGAAGTGTCAGTAGAAAACCTCGATGAACAAAAAAACCTCATGAATTTTAACCCTACACAGATTCATGCCTTCTGTCACATGGTTAGCCACTGACTATTTTAGCCCAGACACACTGGAGATTCTTGTTCCTCTCACAGACGACAGGGACAGGACAGACAGATTCCAGAAACAGACCTTGCCTGCTACTTTTTTGAAGGACTTCTTGTTTCACCTGCCTCCCTCAAAAATCTCCTAGTTCTGTTTCTGACATAGGAAAGATCAATAAATATAAAGTTTTTGCAGAAGAAACTTCTATACAAGAATCCTACATTTACCTACAAGAATCATCTATGGCTGAACTGGATGATCTTAAAGGTCTCTTCCAAGGTTGATGGTTCCATGATTCCATGATCCAGAAGATGACACAAGTCTCTTGAGGGTGAAGGGTTTCTGTCCATCAGCTAAATCAAATATATCTGGCAATGCCTACTGTCAGGTAGCAGAATCACAGAATAAACCCAAACAACTCTGATTTCTCACTGCTCAATCCCTAAAAGCACATTTTTGAAAACCAATCTATCTTGTCCTGAAACTCATAATTGTACATACCTGCTGAGAAAGCTGAATAAGCAGTGCTTTTAGGAAACAGAATCCAGGAGCACAGCTCTCCACTGATGGAAAATTGAAATGATGAAGCATTACCCCTGCAGGTAAATACCAATAAATATCATAGCCAGGAAACCTGGATGAAGGCTGAAACAAAACCTGACAGAGAGGTTATTTCAGAAATTACAGAAAGGACCGGAGTCAGTAATGACATGAGGAGTCTGCAGGGCTGAGGGGATTTTTCACTGAACTTTGCTTGTTTTCTATAATGCTATTTTCCTTTTATGTACAGCAGAGCTTTCATATAGACAATTATTAATATCTCTGGATGAACCTTTGTGTGTGTCTAGCACTCCTCGAGGATTCTGTGGCCTTTTCTATTAGCATACCAGATTTAGAGAGAGATTCACTATTCACTATACTTTCCATTGAGCTGTAAGGAGCTCTCATTAATGTAGAACCAAAAGTTGAGCTCTCTGTGTCAGGGACTTGATTAAAATAACAAGCAGAGACAATCTCTAAATGTAGTTAATCATAAAGCAAACCCTTTTCTGCTTCAACAAATGTGTTTTATGGAAAGCCTTACCAAAATTGGCCATGTCTTCCCTTCAGAGTAAGTGAAAAACAGAAACACAGAAGTGTCAGAAAATGAGATTTTTTACCTCAGTTTTGAAGAAACAAAGGACATGAAAGCTATGAAATAAAACTTTACCCAGCCACTACAGCCAAACCACACCCAGTTACTTCTTGTTTAGGTGAACCACTTATTTGAAAAAATTATGTTAGAAAGTTCATAGGTTTGAATGCACATGGTTTCAAAATGTCATTTTTTTCTTCTCTTAATCCTTTCAGGAGAAGAAGAAGCATCAAGGTCCAAAGAAAAGTAAGCTGCACATCCCCGGGAAGGATTAAACCAGCCCTGTTTAAGAGCAGAGAATATTAGTTCTGACACAACAGAGAAACACTTCTTTTTCCTTCTGCACATAAGGCTAAAGGATTCTGTGTGCACAAATGTTTAGGACCACAAAAACCCATAAGGAGCTGAATGTAAAAGACACATTAACATGAATGTTATCCTATGCTAGGAAAGAAATGGGTCTAACTTTTAGCTTCTTAATACTTTTTTTCATTCTCCTCAGACTAAGGAAAACAAATTTTCATTCCTACTTGAAAGGAATACATCATCTGTCTGCATTCAATCCATTAGAAATGTTTTCTTCAGCAACAGAAGATTTGCATAACACTGCTCTCCTTGTCAGGTTCACAATAGTGGTGGGACTTACTAGGCTGGCTTTGTGTTGAATATTCAACAGTAACTCACTAGTCAGATAAGCAGCCTCAGAGGAGTCAAAATGTACATGAGCTAAGACAGATGATTTAAAATAAATCCCTACCCAGATTTTGAAAACAAAATGCACTTTGTGGGCAGAGGAGTAAAGGCTGGTGTGCAGGTGAATTGTCAACAAGCCTGCTCTAGCGTATTATTTGTGTACGCTGAATTTTTCTGGTTTAAAATAGAGGCTGTTGAGGGCTTGGCAAAGGCACTTCTTGACAGTGTTATAAATCCTCCCCTTCTTGACCAAGCCACTTTGAACAGCTCCATATCTCACCTGTGATTGCTAAAATCTTTCCCCTTCTATAGACAAATAAGATACCTCACATTAACATTAAAGGCAAATCTTTACAGAGATAAAAATGAGAGAAAAGGGCTCTGGGTACTTTTGTCAGACACAGCTGTAAGGAACAAGTTGGCAGACATCGCAGGATAGAGCAAGTGCAACACAACTCCAACTTTCTATAAACAAAAAGATCATAACTATGAGATCAGAGAAGGATGAAGTTTATACATTGGAAGCAAAAGGAGCCTTTGATATGGTGAAAGCCCTGAACCCCAAAGAGAGAACTTTCCAGAAAGTGGAAAACACCTATCAAACTTTAACATTTTCCAGTGAAATCAGATGAGATGCATTCCCTCCACTACTGGCAAAGCCTACAGTAATATTCTCAAGAAAGGAGACACCTGGTAAGGAAAATGAGCTGAGTGAGAAGCAGCAGACCTCTGACTGGACAGAACTCAGAAGCCAAGGACTGAGAGAGAACCTGAGGAGAACAGTGCTCTCTGGAGAATGAAATAATTCCAACTATCTGGGGATCTGACTGTACAGTCTAATAACTTCAAAGACCTTTCCAAAGCACAACCTCTGCCTGCAAGGTGAGGCAATGGGAGCTGCTCCCCTCTACCAAAGGGCTGAACCTTCACAGCTCCTTCTGAAAGCCATTGCACTGGAACAGGACCAAACACACATCTGTGCCCAAATCACGCATTTATCAGCCACAAAATATCTCCAGATGGCAGACAGTCATCTACTACCAGTAATCCATTTCTCCTCCTACTTTTCTACCCCAGCAAATTGATGTCAAGTCATCCCAGCAGTCTTTTAAAAGAGAACAAGGATGTACAGATGTTGTTTGTTGTTGTTTTTAATAACAGACAGCCCAGGGGAAAATATTAAAAATTAAAGCCCATAGTGCTGCTACAGAACAGAGTCATTCGGTTTAAAATCACATTATTTGCAAATAGTTTCATTTCTGACAAATGGCAAATGCAACCACTGTAGCTGCTTGCCAGGCCAGCTTACTCTTTCTTACCTGCTGTGAGCTGAAGTGTTGGCAAACTTTGTTCTTGCCTTCTCACAATTCCTTTCAGCCTTGCACTGGAACATAGCTTGTAAACATCCCTCCCTTTTTCTCTCCCTTGGCATAGATATTTTGTCTGCTCCTGGAGAATAACTATCCTAGGTATTTCTCTCTGACTAATTTCTAGCTCCTGTAACCCTCTTTTAAATAAAATTTTAATAATCAAGAAAGAAAAAGCAAATGTCCTGGGAACACCAGTTTTGGCAAGATAAAGTAGTACTGGAGCTGGTAAGCAAGTCCTTGCAGAAGTTCAAGACTCAAAAATTCATATCAATTTTCACAGTTGGAGTCATCATGGTAACCAGTTTTCTGATCTGCTCTGGCACAGAAGCTACAGCAGTAACTGTGAGCTTTTAGATGTTCAACACATCTTGGTTCTTGAAATTATATTGAACTCCAGGACTAAAGATCATTGGCTTAAGTAGATGAAAAAGATGCATTTTCACACTTCATTTTTCCCTATGAAGTCAGAATATAAAATTCCTTTCCTCCTTACTAATTTATGAGTTTCACATAATATTTCATGTACAAGGACCCTCAACATCAACACATTTTTAAGCATGTAAATGCCTGCACTAAACCATGTCCTCCAGGACTTTCTGATATTGAAAGACCAGCTAGGAATATGACTGCCCATCTCTTGGTTCTGCATGAATCCCTAAGCCACCAACAGGAGAAAGGCTGCAGGGAGCAAAGGGACCATGTGTGGCACACACCTTCATGGAAGCACCAAAAGGGCAGAAGAGTAAGGTCTCTAAACAATTCAAAGGTCTGAATTTGAGGGTTTTACCCATAAATCATGAGTTTACGCATTGGTTGGGATCCTCTCATTAGTAAATAACAAATCAAGCTAGATGGCCTTGTACCTACCAGCTTGACTTCAGACTGGATTCTCTGTAACAGCATTTTATGCTCCTGGGTACAGCAGAATACAACACAATATAGAATACAAGCAGAATATAAGCAATAAACACACAGGCTCTCTGTAACAGCCACAAAACCAATAAAAAAATATGACCATGTGGTCAGCCAACTCAATTCTCAGCAGTAATAAGCATGATTTAAATGAATACAGAAGTGGAATCAGAAAAAAAATACAGGAGCAGATACCTTTTTTTCCCTTTAACTTTTGTAAAACTAAAGATCGTTGCATTTCTAACTGGAGGTTATTGAAAATAATAAATCCAGTCTCTTTCATGGTTGACATAATGAACCTGAAACTCCCACACTGAAAACTTTTTCTTTGTATAATAACAATTGATAATTTCGATGTCTCACCAAAAAAAACACAAACAGAGTTTGTTGACATTTACCTGCCTCGTGCAACCTTTTCGTGTCAGTCTGGAGAAAACAGAAGATGGGAAACCTCCCAAGAAGTTGGGTTTTTTACTTCTGCTGTTTTTATGTCTGTGACAGTATTTTAGGTTGCAGGTGCCACAATTGCTAAAGGAATAAATGCCCAGAAATTCAACATTAGATGTAAACAACCTCCGAACTCCAGACAGTGATGGGAGCAGTGCTGGAAACATCAGAGCCAGAAACTCTATCCCAAAAGGTCTCATTATACCTGCTAGGCAGCCTGGAAAGCAGAAGGGAGTGCTGTGGCTGAGTCACAGAGGCTGAGCGTGGTCAATTCCGATTTCCAGATTGCAACAACACAAACATCTGGGCAGTGGCAAAGCCTCATCCGGATGTAGCTGGAGCTTGGGAAACAAAGGAGCTCTCTCTTCCCCACACCCAGCCCTAAAGGGTCTGAGCTCAGGTGCTCCTGCTCTGCTCCCCTGGCACCTGAGCACAGGGGACATATCTGGGAAGACACCCCTGCCACCCACCTTGGTCGCTGCTTGAGATTTTCCTTTGAACTTCCACTCCCCTGTCTTTGTTCCCCCTCTGGAAGCTTTTCTGGCATTTTCATTTCTTCATTTCATTCTTTCATTTATAATAGCATATATCAAAAGTTGATCTTTTCTTGCCAGGAACATTCAATAATTTTTAATTCAATGTAACTGCTCTTGATACATTTATGAATCTCTTAATATTAGAAGAGGCTTCAGTAAACACAAATTGCTAGAGAATATTCAGATTTTCAACCATCTCCAGCAGTAAAATTTTTCACATTTGCTGAATGGGCACCCTGGTTTCAGCTGATATAGAATTAATTTTTTTCTCAGTAGCTGGTACAGTGATGAGTTTTGGACATGGAATGAGAAAGGTGTTGATTAGACACTGATGTTTTGGGCTTTGCTCAGTCATGTTTATCCTAAGTCAAGGAGTTTTCTGTATGTGGCTCATGTTTTGCCAGTAGCATAGGTAGGACAGGGGACCTGAAATGGCTTAAGGGATATTGCAAATATTCACACCAAGAACACCACGCCCAGTAAATACATAAGCATTTCCTAGGGGTATCTGGGAAGGAATGGGGGGCAATTAGAGGTCACCATCATGTTGTGCATCACTGGGTTTGGGTTTTCCTTTCCCTTTTTATTATCATCATTACTATTTTATTTTACTTTTTTTTTCCCAATCAAACTCTTCTTCTCTCAACCTACAAGTTTTACTTTTGATTCTCCTGGGAGAATGGGATGGGGGGGTAGGGGGTGAGCAAGCAGCTGCCTGATTAATTTCCAGCTGGGCTTAAACCACAACAATGGGGTAAAATTTATTTCCAGAGGTATATTTGAAAAGAATAGTTTTAATACACATTTCTGAGGAAGAAACGAGGTCTGAAGAGACTTAACCAATAACTGGAAAGGAAGAAAAAAACCCCCATTAGAGTTGCTTAGGTCAGAGAGGTGCAGAAACGCTTCATCTCCACTCCTACACGTCTCTCATCCAGACCCTAAATTGCCTTCATTTGTGCAGTCACTGAGGAGTTTTTCTTGCAGGCTCCAGCAACACTCCCCCTGCACAGAACATGCAAAGCACCAGGAGAAAAGGCTGCTCACAAGAAGTACTTTCTTACTCAAGAAAAGGCATTTTCTGGAAAATCCAGACAGCGTGTGGATAACACACCAACGCAATCTGGAAGTGACTAATGCATAAAGATTGGTTCAAATGAGCATCACCAGCTCTACCACCTGGTTCCTGGCAGTAATGAGCCACAGTTGATGGCAGAAATCAGCATCACATATCCCACATTTCCTACTTTTAAACCACAAGAGCCATTAAACTGTTCAGACTTTTTTTTAAGCATCTTTTTGTGCTCAGGCTGTGACCTCCCTATTCTTGTGAGAATTAAATCTCTGAGATTCTCAAGAAAATCCTAGGGACTCAATAATGGCATGTGTAGCTTGGAACAGGCACATTTAGTCTCCAGATTTTACTTGATTTCACAGTGTTTTTTCACCTCTCCTGATAACTCCTATAAATCACATTCTACTCTGGCCCATGACTTTTTATCTAAAAATTGCACTCAGCATGTGTTTTCTGCAGGAAATATTTTCGACTTCTCAGGCTCAAGTTTTTACTTAATCAGTTCTAAGGGTAATTCACGGGAGAGAAAAAGTAGAAGAATATTTATTTATCGATTAAATTTTTCCACGGACAGAACTCTTCAAGTCTTAATTTTATGGCTCTTTCAGCAGCTCAGCCTTCTAAAAAATAAATCAAATAATCAAAATAAACACTCTAAGATCATGAAATCCCAGGTTTTTGCATCTTTTAAAATACATCATATTAGCCTGTATAGAGACAGACAGATAACATTTCCATAAACAATAGATAAAACAAACCCTACAAAATTTAATGGAGCATTGCAAATGCTTGGTTAGAAGGCATGGTTAGAAAACTAATTTTCAGACTAGCGGGCTGCAAGTGGTAAACAAATTCCCAGTACAAAAATGTTTCAAATGGAAATTGCATAAAATGAATGATGCTTATTCATGGCCACAGCAGGCTGAGAAAAAAATTAATTTAAAAAGTTGTTGGGGTTTTTTTTTTTTTTTTTCCAACCAAGCCCAAGCACATCTGATTTCTAAATCAATAGCTGTCTCCAGCCAAACTGAAGTGCTTGTACAACTCCAGACAGGTAATTACTTACAGGGATTGGATGAGGAACAAGCACATCAAGGGATATTGCTACGTCAATCTCTCTTCTTTTATATTTTATTGTAGCCTTTCGGTTGTTTCAGAAATCAACACTAAGAACTGATTTTATCCTCTAGAAGCTGCAATATAAAGAAAAACCAATGTATTGATACACAGAAAGATGTGCATGGCTGCCTTTTCAAACCATTTAGTGTCACAGTTTTGGGGCAAATTTCACAAGAAACGGACAGATTTCAAGTGATTTCGATTAATTTTTTTTTTCTTTAGACTGATGAATGAAAACTAAGGTCCCTGGAAGGGTCTTATGAAGATGCCAGCACAATGTGTGAAAATTACTTAATTTCAAGATGAAATACGTTTGTAAGATGTATAGAAGGGGTAATGCTGTTGCATTTCCTTAAACTGTACTAACATGAGGCAGTAACCAAACACCATTGAGGAAGCTCCACAATACAAATTCAGCTTAAACAACATCAGGTATGACCACCTGACATTTTTTCATGTCTTTATTAGAGAATTTGAGATATAAGTTACACTCTTAAATTGTGTGGCCTTTATTAAAAAGTTTAGTTTTAGCTGAAAACCTGAAATTTTCAGGTTTTGAAAACTCAAAATCAAAAAGATGTATTTTGCCTCTTTTTATCAAAAGTACAATTTTCTCTAAATATTTGTGTGCATGCCTATGTGTGTATTGCTAAACACATCAGTATTTTCTGCAGGGAAAACTTGTTCTTTGCAGATCTAATTTTCAGTATTAAAGTTCTGGTTTTTTAGAGATTGAAACAGCTTCTGTCTCCGAAGTCCATTTCTGACAGAAACAATAAGAAAAAAATCACATTTATTTTGCCAGTTAGAATAACTTTTTAAAAAATCCCCCCCCTAGGATACTTACTGCAATAAGAGTGAGGTAGTATATGAAAATTATGTAAGTCTTAAAAGGTCTAGGCTTGAATAAGGTCTGCAAGTCTTCATCCAATTTCCTTTGTATTACTAGAAGCTCTTGGCAAGTCTTTCCTCAGAGAGAAGTAAGCCCAAGTATACAAATCTCCTGAGATAATGCTACTTTTTATTAGAAGATGATGTATTTTAATGAACTGGATACATTTAGTTGCCTCTAGTATTTCCTCTGGTGTTCACTACTCTCCCAAGTGATGAGTCCAAATTTGCATATTAACAGAAGCTGAGTACTCTACTGGAAAGGCATCATGCCCAAAAGCTCATAAGTAGATTTTTGTCTATTATTTAGTTTACTGAAATTTGTTACTGCCTTTAAAACCTCTTGTTTAAGACATACACGAAGCTCCTGTTAATTGACCTAATTTACCATCTGTCTTTTTGCACCCAGTTGTAGGATTACTGTATTAGAGCATAAATGTGATGATCTCCTTTGCTGGGCAATTACTGCACCTGTTCTGCACTGATCTGATGGTAGAGAATGGGCAAAAACCTCCTGATCACCTGGAAACTCTGCTTTTGATGAAGGTTGGACTATTCAAGAAGTTTTTCTACTTGAGTTTCAGCCATGCAGAGCTGATAGCAGCTGCCCAGCTGGCTCAAGAGAATAATCAAATGCGCCACCTAACAACAAAAGCAATGCTCCTTTTAGGGAACTTTTAAGATAAAGACACCTTCCCAAAAGAAAGTTATCTCCTGTCCAGCAATCATTTCAAATTTGACTGATCAGCTATTTACATCTTCTCTCCTTGACTTGGGAGATGTCAGCAAACAAGATTCCCTCTTGCCCCTCCATGCCCCATGGCTGTGGGGTGAGGGGGGGGGGCAAGACTCTTCTTCCATCTCATCCTGGCTGCAATCACAACTCATTCACAGTTCTGGTTTGTGTGCACAAGTCCAGCAGCACTGGCTCACCTTAAAAATTAACCCAGGACATCAGTAGAGTATGATTTGGTAAAAAATCCAACCAAAAAAAAAAAAAAAAAAACCAACCCAAAAAAGAAGAAACCAACCCTCAGCTCTCACTTTTCTAGGGTAAAGCTTCACTTCCTGAATTACCCTGTGACTATACAAAATGCTTTGGCTGTTGCAATAGTTCATTTTTTATTAATGATATGAAAGCAGACCAATTCCAAAGCCTCCAAACCCTTCATTTTTCTGCTGAAGTCCCTCTCATTCATTATTTACACCCAAGAATTCTCCCTTGAAGCAAGACACATACATTTTATTTCCCTCTTTCTTTCATTCAAGACCTTTTTAACTATAGCTGCAAACCAAAATATAAATACAACATTTAAAAGTACAATTTGAGTGAAATATTGAATAACTAACAGTGAAATAACTGACAACTTTTGGTTTAGGAAAAAAAACTCTTTTCCTTTTCTGCTTTTTGGAGATATTTCACTTCCAAATCTACTTAAGATGAAAAGTCTACTGAACTGAGACGTTATAATCATATTTGCTGATTGCTTTAGCAATTGTCTCCTGCAATCTTCTAAACAAGTCATTAGACTCCCACTGATGGTTTCCAGGATAGAAAAAGATAGCATGAACATCCAAGTATCATTATTTTTTCAGTCCAGCTGTACTCACATCCCACATTCACACATTTAGGTCTGAACACATCATAGGCTGTCATTACTGTGCAAGGCAAATAAACGATGACCTGAAGGAGCTACAACTGATTTTTACCTCCTCACATTACCATGAGTCACAGATCTCCAAAACTGCGCATCTGTGTGAGGAAAACAAACTAATTCACCCCAGGAGCTGTGGGTTTAATTGTTTTTGCACCTCCCAGCTCCTCCTCCAGCCCTGCAGAGGGGCACAGTGCTGGCAGCTGTGGTCCCAGAGAGCTCCATGTCCTCAGGGGGGCACCTGCTCTGGGAAAACATCAGGCCAAAATTCACCAGCTGTCCATCTCAGGAAAGTCAGTTTGATTGTTTCTGATTGAGAAAGATCCATTTACTGCATGCATTTGCAAGGTAAGGTGTAAGTTACCCACGACAGTTTACCTTCAGAGCTGCAGTGCTAGTAGATTTTGGCAGTGGGGGGTTTTGTTTGGTTGGGCATTGGGTTTTTTTTAGTTAGTTAGTTGGATTTTTTTCATAGCTTGGTGGTGTTCTGTGCACTTGGGTTGTTTTGGTGGGGAGCTTTTTATTGTTATTACTCTTGGATTTGGCCTTTTTGTTTTCATTTTGATTTTATTAGAAGGGAGATAGCTCTTATGCATCTCTGCAAAGAAGTTCCAGGATTTACTGCAACACAGCAACAAAACACAATTATATTGTTCTTTTATAATTTATAACTGTTGTTCCCATGGGTGAATAAGTTAGTAGACCAATACCTGGATAATTAGATTAGACAGCAAGCCTGGTTGTGAAGGGTGAGGAATATCCTTTGATCCTTCTTACCATCTTATCTACACTGTGGAAAGTTCTTAGCCAAGCTGGCAAATACTGCTAAGTCTGAGCTTTGTTCATGTCCCCTGTTGCCCAGTCTAACAGGACATAACCCTGAGTTTCTACATGAGCCCTCTTACCCAGTCTAACAGGACAATGTTCCGGCTCTTTCTGAGCTGTGATAGAAAGCAACTTCTCACTTCCATTTCGATTGCAGCATATATTAGCATAATGGTTACAATTAATTAGCTCTATCCTTGTTGATTTACCAGCTTGTTAGCAGCTGATCATCTTTTCCCACTTGCCTCTGGGGTGCTGAATATGGCTTTGATACATTAGAACTACAGCATAATCAAAGTTATTCCTTATCACATTTAATGATTTCCACCCCCTTCCCTGTGGCAATACAACACACCCAAAAGGGAGCTGGATGAACACAGCCAACTCCTCCCAGAAGAAGTGTGACCATCCAGGAGGTCACAACCCCCCTCCCAGGTCACAGTGCAGCATCCCTGGGTCTCACCTCTAAAGCAGCATGACAGGGAGCCACAGATCTGCTGGCAGATGGAAAGGTGTGCTGGCAGTAAGGACTAACAACGAGCAGTACTGAATGCTGAGGTAAATTATCAATACAGAGGAAGTAAAATACCCAGAACAGGCGACTTTAAAGAGTAATGAAAACAGTGGCTAGGAAAGTGCAATTGCTCCTGTGGTGACCAACTGAGGTTCACTTGGTATCCCTCCCCTCCCTAGACAGAAAGCCAGCACTTTCCCTCTGCAGTTCCTCCCTCTTGCTCTCTGGGTAGGGATACACGCAGTTATTTCCACAGCCCCACCCAGCACAGCAAGGGACAGGGCAGGAGTGCCCTTCTCAGGGGGTGAGGCCACCTCAGAGGGCAGAACCAGGGATGTAGGGCATTCCATGAGCAGGATTCCAGACAAACCAGGGTTTCCTTTGTTATATTCCTTCCCTCCCATAGACCTGGCCTCATCCACCTCCAGCAGTTTCCCTCTCAACCTCTCTTGTTAAGTTTGGCAGGCACTGTGCCTGCTAGAGTAATTTACTATAAGGACAGAAGGAAATGATAAATCAGTTTCAAAACACATTCACACACAGGAGTGCATCTTCATCACACACCAGTGAAACAGTTTTGCTGGTAGAGCAAGAGGCCACAGCTCCTCTGTGTTCCAGGGTCAGCTTGGGCATATTTTTTAGCATCAGCTGGGCTTAGCAATTACCACTGTGTTCTTTGCTGTTTAGTTACAGAAATAAGTGACATTCGCTTCACTCCCAGCACTAGGCAGTGGTAGAGGGCAAAATTCAGCCCACAGCGTGGTTAGGGACACTCCTGGAACTGAGGCCACTGTGGAGTTCTTTACCTCGTGGCTTGGCTTCACTGCATAATTGCAGATACCTCCCAGGGTGCTTGGTAGCTATGGAATAACCTAGGCAACAGAGCAGGAGGGCCTCTCTGCTTGCCTTTTTTTAAATAAATAAATGCAAGGAAAAAATGTAATTACCAGTGTGACCATGCCCATTGATGCAGTGGAGTGTGGCGGAGGAGGAGAGAATGTCCCAGTACTGAGAACAGCTTTTAAGAATATACCATGCATTCATTAGCTTTGTTTACCCAGAAAAATGCCATGTAAGTCAGCAGTGGTGTAATTGGGCGCATAATACAAATACATTCTTTAGTTCAAAGGCACAATGAAAAGGAGGGGGGAAGTAATACTTCACACTATGAGGTTATTTATTGTTCAGCAAAGCACAAAACCTGATAAGAGGTTGTTTTCATTTTTCTGACTATTTACTACTGATTTGTAAGCTTTTACTTTCCCCAAGTGCAGGCCAAATTTTACCCAACTGTGTCCGCTGAGAACAAAACATTTCAATTTTATAATTGAAAAAAAATTTTCTTATAAACATAACTTAATTTTATGAAATAACAGAAGTCAAATATGATAATGCTTTCTTGACTTTTCAGGCACCAACTTATAGGAAGTCATTTCCAGTTAAACTTTCAGCTTGCTGGAAACCAGATGTCTGCGGAGCCCTGAGGAAGGACAACAGGCAGTGCTCAGAAATCAGGAGACTGAGCAGAGATGTCACCACCTTGGTTGATATTGCAGGGAGAGGAGCTTCTGCAGCTGACAATGAGCCCTCTCTGCCCAGCACACCTCAATGGCACCCTGCCAGCTGTGAAACACCTCAAACTGCTGAGCTGGGTGGCTGCACTGTGGGTCCTTTTCATGCTGCTTTGCAAAGGAACAGCCAGGAAGGGCATGGGTATTATCATCCTGACATTAAAGGAAAGCATGAAAAGTAGAGAGCTGAAGGAATTGTTCTAAATGGGAAACTTTCTTGCATGACCAGAAAGAGCAAGGGTTGTTAATGTCCAGTCCATGTTCTCAGGCTGTTTCACTGCCAGGACAATGTATTCAGACTAAAAATAAAAGTACATTTTTATTTCCACCAACCAAAATGATGCAACAGTTCACCCAAAATTAGTCAGCTGTGGTCACTTCTACATCAAAGAATATATTTAGAATCAGAGAGGACATTTTCCCCATCAGACAGGATGCTACAATTCAAGCAGGAATTTGTACTTAGAAAATCCTTATGTCACACTGCTCAGGAGGTTCAGGCAGCCTTGAACTCTGGGCTACAAAACCTGAGATGGGTGAAGTACAGACGACAATAAAACATGGTCCTGTATTTGATGCAAGCTTTGAGAAATAATCCACTTACAGGGAAGAAATCTTTCTATTTTATCATCATGTCGATCAATTTTTTTTCTAACTGACCATACTTTAAAAGATATTTTCTACTGACATTTGACAGAAGAAAAGAGAAAGTTTTGTAACTAAAGAAAAAGTCAGTAAATCACTTCCCTATTCTTCTGTTGACAATATCTCTCTGTCACTCAGAAAGCCATTTTCCATTATTGCTACCACAGTAATGCAAAATCTTTTTTACTCCTTGGAAAGAATATTCATCATTTATAAATAATCTCTCAGTTGTTTCACTTTATCTCTTACTAAAACTGTTCCCTTCAAATCTCAATTTTTCTTGGGTTTTGTGAAACTTTCATGCAATTCTTACTTGTCCAGAAAAACATCTGGTAACTTTATACATCAAAATGTTAGAACCTGAGTAAAGTCCTTCCTGAAATGACTCTCCTCAGTTCTTCAGCTCTGACCTTTTAAACTGTGAGGCTCTTTACCCACGATGCCTTTCATGATCTCAGTTACTTTAGTTAAAAAGTTCACTTCCAAAGAAAAGGACTATTGAGCTAGAACTACTATTGGAATGCCTTCAAAGGGTCTCCTACTCAGACCCTTTGTTAACAGTCTATTGACCATTTCTTTGATTGCACTCTCTTTTGCCACCTTCCGTATGGGTTACCTTGGTCCAAGTTTCCCCTCATTTTTGGGTTAAACCTCAAAGACTTCTCTCCTAACACCTTCTTACACCAGAAACACCATTCCTTTTTCAGTATTGTGTCTTATCCCTGGTGGAGAATTTGGCTCTGGCCTTATTTCCACTCCTGCCACAGACATCATGAGACAGAAGTGGTGATGAAATACAACAATTTAAAATCACTCTAGCCTTATAGGGAAAGTTCCACATTCCCACTATTATCCTCTGCACAGAAAAAAGGTAAAAGCCTACAACTCTGTGTCATTTGAAACTGAAAGCAACCCCTCCCTAGTTTGATTTTATGGCATGGAAAAGGTACACACAGTTGTCATAGCAAAGCTCCAGGTTAATCAGCTATGTTGAGGATTTTTTCCTTCCTTTGTAGCACTGATCTTCCCAAAGAGCTTTTACATTTCAGCTTGAGAAAGCACACAGAATATTTAACCTTTCCCAGATACCCCCTGCAAGAAGAAGTTGAGTTTCGCTTTTTTTTCCTTTTCTCTTTTTTTTTCAAAAAAAGAGGCTCTTAACCTTCTAGCAGTCACTTGTGACAAGCTAGAGTGTTTGTTAAGTACTAAAGCCCCAACGCATGCTTGAAGAAGTAGCTTTGTGCCTAGTGGTGTGGAATCTACATTCCCTGCAAACCTTGTGTGGGAAAACTTGAGAGCAGAATGCTCAGGGTTTAACCCCAGCTGGCAACTAAGTACCAGACAACTCCTCACTCAGTCCTCCATCAGGGATGGAGAAACTCAGGAGAGTAAAAGTAGAAAAATTCATGGGTTGAGATAAAGACACTTTGAGCTGCAAGGAAAAAGCTGTGTACATAAGCAAAGCAAGGAATTCATTCACTGTTTCCCATCAGCAGATGTTCAGTCATCTCCATTACTCATTACAAAACTGATTACTTGGGAAGACAAACAAGAGCAGTCCCAGCATCCCTCCATTCCTTTCCCCTCCTATATTTACTGAGCAAGGGGCCCTATGGTCTGGAATATCCCTGTGATCATTTGGCATCAGCTGTCCTGGCTCTGTCCCCTCCCTGCTCCTTGTGCACCCCAGGACTGGTGGAGTGGGGTGGGGAGCAGAAAAGGCCCTGACTCTGGGATTGCATTGCCATCCTCTCCTGAAAACTCTTAATGGATCTTACTTCCATGCCCTTTTCAAACAAGCTGTATTTTTGGCCTTCAAAACACCTTTTACATAGCACATAATTATATTGCTGACACTGCCATCAAAGATATTTTTGTTCAGACCTCCTACATTATTTCAACTGGCCTTCAAGTTCTTGTCATGGCTGAAAACATCATTCACCATCTCTTTCCTGAATGACAATATTTCATTCTAAGCCAACCACTGTGCACATTTAGTTAGGGGAAGCTTCTTCCTCATGCTCATTACTTTGCTTTTACTGACATAGAATTATTTTGCCACTTTCATGTTCTGAAATTCAGGATGGTGAAGTCCTCCTGCTCCTCTATCAAGTCTTGATTCTCTCTTTTCACTCACCCCTTTTTCCTATTGCTATGAAATACAGTTTAGTCTATTGCACAAACTGATTTTTTTCAAACCATCTCTCACAATGTTCCACTTGCACGATCAGTGACAGCTTAGTTACTACAGACACTACTGGTTAGAACTAACCAAAAGGATTTTTAAAGAATCTAACTATAGCACAGTATCCAGGTCACTTTCATTCACAAATACATATATTTACTTGCATAAAAATGAAGAATTGCAATGCCTCCCCAAAAGGACACAATAAAATGAACAGATATATGTTTTGATAACAAGTAGCAGCTATTTTCCATGGACTTGTGGTTTTAAAACTGCAATCAGTAGTTCAATAATTCTGCATTTCCTTTCTTTTTGAAATCTTGGTCAAGCATCCCCAATATAGGCACTTGCCACTCAACCTTCTTAGAACTTTATTGGTTCCCTTTAGGGAAGGGAGGGGTAGTCCTCCTTTTACCTCCCTTTTCCAGTAAAAGAAGCCTGTTTTTTCCACTTCCAGTAAGAACAGCCTGTTCTTTATCAAATCATAAAAACCTGTGTGGGAGTGAAAAAACAGCAAAAATAAGGAAGAGGGCAAAGTAAATTAAAAGCAGCTAAGTATGCATACCATAGAAAAGAAAAGTTTAAATGACCTTCTTGCACTTTGACAGCTACTTTTGACAAGCTTTATATAGAAATCCACTGCACTTTGGGTTTCTGATGGATTTCCTGGGCCAGCTCTGGCTCTGATGCTTGACAAAGAGACAGCCATTTGCAACGTTCCAGAAAGATAAATATATCATTGTGTCCTTGTAACACTCATAACAAAGATAAGGAGTTTTGAACAGCATCAACCTCTAACCCCTAACAGGATAAGCATCCATCTCAGCCCCGACTGCTGGGCTGCAGCAGGAAGGTAGTGCACTGCTACTTTCATACAGAAATAACCCCATACCCTCAGATCCCTTTGATAAATCTATGTCCAAATATACGTTCTCACTAGTTACATTTAGTTTCTTTTTCTCTTCTTTTATAGGCCTTATTTTTTCCACAGTGTTTGGCTAAACTTGTGAGATTATAACCAAATTATTTAAAAGCAATGGAAATGTTGATAGGGTGCTGCTGGCATCAGAAGCAGGCTCACCCATTGATGAGATCTGGGATCCACTGAAAGAGAAATGTTATAAGTAAGGTGGAGAAGGTGATTTATCTCACTAACACAAAAATTACCCCACCGAAGTTCCCCAAACATGCAGGAAAAATCCCTACACAAAATAAGGAAGTTGTTCTCTAGGTAAAATTCCTACAGGCTTCCCACCACATGCTAAGCACACAAATCCTTGAACTTAACAAGGGTAAAATTGTAGAATCTGGATTATGGGGATAAAATCAAAATAATTTCCCATTGATATTTAACTGGATGACAATTGTGAATGGGACAAATTCTGAACTTGTTATCTGAGCCTGGCCACTGCTGTCTTCTTGTCTGTATTCCACACTCTCCTTTAAGAGAACTGGTTCTGTTCTGATCAGATAACCTGAATGCACAGATAACATAAAGCCTTTGAGGGAATCTTCATCTTGCAGGATGATGATTAAGGTGCTATTAAGATATGGGGGGAAAGGGTAGAGTGGAAAGACAAAGGCTTGGGATTTTTTTGGGAGTAATGTAGGGATGGGAGGTTGTGGGAGGGGATTAAGTAGATGTATCTTCTGGGGTTTTAGGTGGGAAAAATACAGCTGTTGGACTCCAGCATACACAAATGTGGATTAAAATTGTTAAGACCACTGAACTGCAGACACCCATAAACACCACTGATTTTATATTAGGGAGAATATACCTAAATCTCCTTTCTCTTTAGGCTAAAGGGATTTCCTAGCCCAATCAGCTTAGCTATGTGAAAGAGAAAGGCAAGGAAGCAAAAGGAAATCTTTGTGTTTGTTGGGTGTTCAGACACAGAACACTCAATAGATCACAGAACATAAATGGAGTGAGCTGTACAGGCTTCTGGCTCTCTGATCACCAGAGAAGAAGATGAACACTTAAAAGAAACAAATTATATAAGCAATATGAGTGCAAGTAAAATGATTTGGGAAAGGGCAGCTCTCTCTCCTCACTGCTGATAAAAGCTGGCAGATGGCAGCCAGAAGCTCTGGGCACTGCCTGGCAGATTTCAGCAAGCTGTGCCTTTGAAGGAACTGCAAACACGGAGTGAGTGACAACAACAATCAGTCAGAAGAGAACATGTATTACATTTTATCAAATCAGAGTGCACTAACCATTCCAGAGAGCACCTCTACAATAAAAAATATCCAGAGCATTAGAATAAATGCCTCAAAATGCATTAATGGTAGACATTAAAATGACTTGTAGCACAGAGGCACTTGCTATAGACACAGGCTGCCATGAGACATTTAAGAGGAAACGTAAAATTCAAAACCAACTATAGCTATGTCAAATATCAACAGTACTTCTGGTCTTAGAGGCAGCAACAGAGGTGCTCATCACAGTGAGCATCCACCAGATTGCAGGGATCTCTGCCTTTCTCTGTCAGAGGCCATGTGCATGTTCACATCAGTGCTTCCATCTGAAGACAGCACTGAGCTGAGAACAGCTGAGCTCAGCACCTTCTCCTATTTTAGAGCACATGCAACAAGAGTACTGCAACAAGCAGTATAAACCAAGGGTCTTTATTCCTAGCATCAGGTACAAAAAGCTGTTTCCAGAAATGGTCATCTAGTTCTTAAACAGGACATATCCTTTGTAAAGGCTCTGGGAAGCCAGTAAATGCATTTGTGCTAGAGAGACCATACATTTATATTTCAATGATGGTTTCTTCTTCATTTCACTTTCAATAGAATAGAATCATTAAGTAGTTTGGGTTGGAAGAGGCGTTTAAAGATCATCTTTTCCAACTCCCTTGCAACAAGCAGGAACATCTCAAGCTAGAGTAGATTGTTCAAAGTCCCATCCAGCCTGACCTTGGATGTTTCCATGGGCATCTACCACCTCTTTGAGCAGCCTGTTCTCCTGTTTCACCACTTCCTTTATGGAAAATTTATTCCTTGTGTCTAGCCCAAATCTACCCTGTTTTAGTTCAAAGTCATTAGCCCTTGTCCTATTGCAAAGGCCCAACTGAGAAACCTTTCCCCATCTTTCTTACAAGCCCATTTACGTACTGAAAGGCTGCAATAAGGTTCTTCCCAGAGGCTTCTCTTCTGCAGATGCAGCTTATCTTCATAGGAAAGGCATTCCATGCCTTTGACCATTTTCCTGGTCCTCCTGCAGACCCACTCCAACAGGTCCATGTCTTTCCTGTGCTGAGGATCCCCGTCCTCACCCTGCTGGCCAGGACACAGTGGCCTTTCTGGGCTGTGCTGGCCCATCGCCAGCTCCTGTCCAGCCTCTCCTCCACCAGCACACCCAAGCCCTTCTGTTCAGGGCTGTTCTCCTTCTGTCCATCCTGTTGATGGCCCTGACCCTGTGACCTTGCACTTGGCCTTGTTGAACCTCTTGAGCTGCCCAGGGGCTCACTGCTGGAGCTTGTCCAAGTTTACTGCAGGAGAACTCAGCCCCATCACCTCATTGCCAAAGGCATTTAAGGTCCCTGCCCCAATGCAGAGCCCTGAGGGACACCTCTCTCCTCACTGAATGGCAGTGATGGGACTTCCCTAAGCTCAGAGAACTTGTAGGAGGGAACAGATCTGAGCAGTCCAGACAGCATCTCATCAGTGAAGGTGGAGTCTAATAAATTAATAAACACTAATCAGGGTTTCCTCAATCACTCTGCAACACACCTATATCCTTTCCCATTTCTCTTGGCTTGGAGTTGGTGAGTTTTGGGCCTTTCTGTAAATAATTCATAGAGGTCAGTTATTTTTCTAAAGCTTTTCTAGCCTTATGTACTGTATATGCCATGGCAATACCTCAGGAAAAAAAAAAAAAAAAGCCAAATTTGGAATGCAGCACAGGAGAAGAGGAAAGAGTGAATACAGTTTGCAGGAAGGGTGAATGTAGGACATCCCATGAATAATGGATGCCAGAAGGAATAAACTGGAGAACTGAGACTTGCACAACTCTCCTGGAAAGTTCAGTATTTTCCTTTCTTCATTTTTGCAGCAATTGTAATAAATGCCTCCTGTTCAAATAGTCATTAAAATAATTTATTTTTCTTATCTTCAAACCGTCTCTTCAAACAGGTACTTTGCAAAACCATAATCTCAGACAATTTTCCTCCAGGTTGGGAGCCAAGGATCAATAGTGACACTCATTGGAATGTTTCCCATTCAGTGGGCATGTTACAGGAACAGAATGCATATCCTCATCGTTGTTTCTTATCATCTTAGACCTTAATCTCAGCAGATTTATTCTATATATATTTGCCAAAAATGGTATATGCTATCACACAAAGGTGTTTGAAGGTAAAAGAACAAGGATGGTAGAGTTGTTTAGTCAAAAGCACATTAATTTTCAAATTAGCACAGTCTCTCCCATACCAAGGAGTGACTTTAAGGCAGTTCTGTGCAGACAGCACCCCAAAATTCTGTGCATTTACCAACCAATTTAAGCAGCCATTATTCCTAATGAATGAAGTGTGCCTCTTCTCGCCCTAAGAGCAAGCCAACTCTCCTATCTCATGGTAAGGCACATTAAGCCCTGTGGTTAAGTATCAAAATATTACTTTGTTTGTAATTTCCATTGCTTAAATTCAGAAGCATGGAAGGAGAGAAAAACACCACCAAGGACCAGACCAGGATAATCCTTTTAAGGAGGAAAAGCCACTGAAATCAGCAGCTAGGCTAAGCAAGTCCCTCCCATACTCAGCTGCAGAAGGACTCGTGAACCTGCTTGTCAGTGGAAAGCAATTCAGGGATTCTCCCTTTCCATCACATCTCAGATGAGCAAGACAAGAGGTGCCACCCCAGTTGCTGCCAGTAGAGCCTGAGCACCACCACCAGAGCCTGTTGTTGCTGCTGCCTCATCCTTGGTGTGCTCAGCCCCAGCCCAAACCAGCTCTGCCCCAGTTCACTGCAGGGTTTCTGCTTCAGGTGCTGCCACAGGGAACCAGGCCAGCAGGTGGGTGAGCACCTCCCCTGTTCCAGGCCCTTCTCTAACCCATGGGAAGACATTTATTTAAAGATCTTTCTCGTTGACACAAACTCAGCAGGCCTCTCACCCACCCACCAGCATCACCACCCCAGGGCAGGAGCTCCAGGATTATGTCTGCACAGATGGAGAATTAAGTTTTCCTTTCCCCATGAGTTTCTTGGTGCAAATTCCAACTCTTTTTGGCATTAAGAAAGGTTAAGTGCAGCTGACAGTATAGTCCTGTTCCTCTTGACTTCTTGGAGTGAAAAGACATAGGAGAAAGGGTTTTCAGATCCTTCTTTCTGACCAGTTTTTATTGCTGTTTTTTAACTAACACTCATGTCACCTGCTGTGCTAGTGATAGTCAGGATTCCCACAGTTTTTGTTGGGTCTGATAACGCAAAAGCTATGTATTTCTAAGAGTTCTGAGATCAGGAGATAGAGGATTATAAAAGTCAATTTTATGGGAGAAGGGAACACGAACATTTAGAAGTGTTTGGAAAAAAGCTTTTCAACATGTCAGAACAACAAGAAAAGTGAAATTAGTGGCAATTTGTTTGTGCATTTTGAATTTTATGATGCAAAAGCTTTCAGATCTGTACTGTTTACATTTCTATTACCATGACAATGCTCTGAAAGTGCATCCAAGTGCAGAAAGAGTGGCCTCCTTGGCTCAGAGTACCTTAAAAATCTCTGCAGTTACTTGATTCACGTGGGTATGAACAGCCAGCTAGTGGCTGTTTTCTCTGTGCCTGATGAACACCCAGACACAGCTCACTTCCACAACTGTACATGAGAAATAGCTCAACCACACAGGACTAACACCTTGAGTTTTAATTCTGTGTATGCCCCTATAATCCCTGTCACACTTTCCACAACCATTAAAAAAAAAAGGGATGGAGATACATGGCACTTTGTTCAGTTTCTATTAACTTTCCTGAGCTCTGGGCCAGTCTTGATTTTATTGTCAATTTGCAGCTATTTTCCACAGTCTCCCCCTCTTGGCTCTGAATTTAGCTGTAGGGAGTGATTTTCTCTTCTTTGCTTCATCTAAGCATCCAACCCCATCTTATCCCAACACCTTTTCTGTTTCTTCAGCAAGAAATACTGCCCTCATCCAGCCTCTTCAAAGACTCCTGCAGCTTTAGTGAGCAACACTGGTGCAGAGCAAAGACAGCTTTCCCCTTTGAACCAGATTTTCTGACCATGCTCCTCATTACCACAAACACAAAGGTGTGATTAAAATTAATTGCAAGCAGTACCAGGAAAAGCACTTTTCTCAGTGCTTAAAACACCTCATTTCCTCCTGCAGAACTGGACTCTGTGCTCTCTGCACCTCAACACTTAACTACTTTTAACATCTGCAGATCAATTAGTCAGATACCTACACAGATCTAATTTCCACCCAAACACATGTTCAGTTACTCATCAGTGAACACATTTAAAGAGAACACAGCACAGGTTGTGTTCTGTTTAAAAACATGCCAGTTAGCTCTCAATTTAACAAGCATTAGAGTCAAACTGCTTTCCATTGTTAGCTCTTATAGAGCTTTCAGACACTGTCTGAACTCCAGCTGAACAGATTTGTGTGGGCTTCCTCTTGCCTAAGCCTCAGATTCTTTGCTTTATTCCAAAACTACAAAGAATCAGTACAGTTTGAAATAAAGCCCCTCTGGTGTTCCAGAGCAAGTATATTTATTTTTTTTCATTGTATATCTTATTTTTTCTTTTAGTTTGTACAATAAAAAACCAGCCTGTTCAAGATCCACATTTTATCCTGTTTGATACCTTGGCCTTCACCAGAACAGATACAACAGCTAGAAACCATATAATAACTTTCAGTGACATTTTAAAAGCTTGTTTCTGTGAGTATTAGGCAGTTTAAATGCTGGAAGTAGAGGTGGTGTAAAACAAATATTTTCCCTTTTCTCCAGAAAATTTATCCAAATTACAACAAGCGTAAAAGAAATAGGCCCTACAGAAGCGTAACAGATCCTAAAGGAACAGTTATAACCACCTTCTGAATTTGTAGATAGTATCATCTTGTTTCTAAAACTTTTCCTTATACTACCAAGTAGAACTGAGGGAATAATTACATCCTAGAAATTTTCAGTGCTGGCACCAGACTGCTAAATTTTACATGACAGCATGAAACTTGTTATAAATTAGCATATTTCCAACTCCTGCTGAGCTTTTCTATGAGAACAGGTAAGCTTAAAAGTAATTGGTTTTTCTAAAGAGACCAACAAACATGTTTATCGTGAATGACTAAAATATTGGACTTATACAATTCGGTGCTTTTCTTTTCCTCATTTGGCAGTCCCATCAGAATTTTTCTGACAAGGTAAATGCTCCAGCACTTCACAGAAGCAAGATGCTGCTCACCCAGTGAATTGTTCTGACAGTGGAGAAAAGCTCAGCTTCCAGGCCTGATCCTGTGAGAGGCACCACAGGGTTCAGCAGTCAAAGCTTTCTGCAGGGTCAGAGCCAGGGGGATCCCCAGAGAAAACTTAATTTCTCAGGCAGGCACAGCTATGCACTTCAGCTGGGAAGGTATTTGCTGACACAGCCCAGTCTAAATATTTGACTCCATCTACTATGAAATCTAAAAAGAAACAGTGCATTAAGGTTTCAGTTTGGCTTTGGGGAGGAGATCAATGCCATTCAATCCCAAAATGACTTCTTGCATAACCTCAGAACAACTGCTGAAGTGTTCTGCCACTCAGAGGCAGAAAGCTGAGCCAGCCCAGTCAAGCAGATGCCTGCTCTGTTCTCCATGGGGTATTTCATTACCTTCATTAAAGAAACACTTCCCACTAGTGAATTGCAAGATGCAATTACATCTGTTGTATATAAAGCAGAGGGAATGTTCTTTCATCTTTCTCTTGGATCACTCTCTCCCCTTAAAGAAATCCCAAACTTAATTCTGCACTGATAGAAACAGAAGACCAAAGACAGGCAGAAACACATTCTCCAGTGCTTTCTAAGGTGTCCCTGTTTGGGTACACTTTAGTTTAAAAAGCATCTTTCACATCTTATGCTGGATATATCGGGACACCAAAAATCCCTCAGCCAGGAATGAAGCAGCAATGCTGGGAACAGTGTGAGAAAAGCTTCCCCTGAGGGAGCAAGAACTCCCATAGACTTCTGATCAGCAGATTTCGAGGAGAAAAGAGGAGCATTTGACATAAAATTTGAATCCCCAATGTCTTTCATGTCCAGTTCCCATTTTAATCTATACCCAGCTGTCTAACCTGTGAGCAGACACCAAAACAACTTGACAACTTTGACTCGATCTCCTGTCCTTTAAGGACATTACGTAGCTTGATTTCAGGTGCTTCATTTGCAGTGGATAAGTCAAACACTCTAGTAATAAAATTCCTTCTGGTATGTGGCGATTCACATGCTTCACTGGCAAAATTTCAGTCAAGTAGATGTAAGAACAGTTATATGCCTAGAAAGTCTAGGCTTCTGAAATTATGTGTATGGTCCAGCCATTGGCAGTAGCAGAAAACAAAATGCTGACTATTCAATAACACTTAAAATTATAATTTTTCAAGAACTGTTTGGAAGAAAGTGATTTATCTGAATAACCAAATATTTAGTACAACATCCCCCATAATATCTCACGAATTTGTAGATCAAGTTCCAAGAGCTCATTTCTTTGCTGAGGCTCCACCATCTCTTTAGACCATCCCAAGACATGAAGCTCCCACCATGAACCAGATTTTTTGCAGTACCTGAGAAGACCACATTGCATCACCACTTCAGTTGGCTCTCACTGCATCGGTTTCTACAGATGCAGGTAAAGTTGTAGCGTGCTGCAAATATTACATGGCTCAGAGCTTCAGCTGGGAGCTGCTCACCTGTGCTCTGGTTTGGCTCTTCCTCATGAAACTCCTCCAGCTGCAGAGTGCAGCAGAGCTGTGCTGACACTGGGCCTTTTTGGCCATCCCCCAAAGGGTGTTGAAGTAGGTCAAATGCACCAGCTGTCAGAGTGATACAGAGACATTGCAGAACAAAGGTTTCTGATCACCCAAAGCCTCTCCTTTGATGCCCTTCATTTCTCTGAGCCCTGCCCTGCTGCCCTATGCATCGTTATCAATTCATACAGCTATCTGAAAAGCTGCTGCCCTAAGACACCTGAGCAAAATTAGCTGTAAAGTAGCAGATGAGCAGCAGTTTACAGAGTTCCCAAACCAGCAAATTGCTGCCTGTAGAGCACTTTGTCCATGATGGATACCACAGCTTCATTAAGAAGCCACACGCTCCAGTCTTGATTCACAGCACATGGATCTTCTGCTTGAGCTCTAATTAACTCACATCAGACTGCAGTTCAAACAGCTAAATAGGTAAATAGGGTTGTGCTCAAGTTACCAGGCTTCTGCTGGCTACTGAGGCTTCCTCTCCCTTGTTAAATACTTAATGCTGCCCAGCATTATTTTTTCTCTTATTAAAATACTAGATGAGTAACTATTCAGAAGATTTGGGATTCAGTAAATTCAGCAAATGCCTAAAAAATCTCAACTGGCTCATTGAAACCTCACTGCCACTTTCTCATGAGTTCCAAATCCATGTTTTGCACCTTCTGGTAATCCTCTCAGAGAAGACCCCTGCAATAAATTTGAAGGCATCTAACACATCTAACACTCCTGTTAAACATGGGAGTGACCAATCCAGAGCAGTCTCCTCTGTCCATGCATTCATTCCATGGCACACAGCAAAGCTTCATTGCTTGTGGTCTCCAGACTTCACAGGATCATGAACATCAATGCTGTGGGGCCTGCATCATGCTACACACTTTTTAGCAAATTTCTTGTCTTCTAGTAATAACAGACAACTTTGCAAGACATTTACTGGACAACCAGTAAAACCAGGAATGTGGACAGAATGTGATCCAGCTGGTCATGGATGCTTTCCTTGGTTTGTTAGATCAGGCAGCTTGTTTTCCTTTAATATTTCCTTTCTTGGCTATTCTAAAACTAATGGAAGCATTTTAGGGAGCTGTAGAAATAATGCATAAAATTTTGCCCATCCCTGGAGATGTTATAGCATGCTTTTCTGTAGCAATGGTAATATATCAAATGTAATTCAACAACTGTCAGGCTTAGTTTCAGTAAAACTGTGCGGGGTTTAGAAAATCATGGTTGCAGACCTTGGATCTTGTGTAACAGTCAGGCACATTTACTTATGTGAAATAATATTTAATTAATCCCACAAATATGAGATAGGTGCTTCTGAAAATTATTTCCAAATCAGCACCTGCAGCTTTATGATGGAGAATTATAATTTTCTTTACTGTTTTTCTCTGGCAAAGGCAATAGAGTTGGATGCTCAGAAAGAGGAGAGCTGTCGCTCATTATTGTGTGAGCACAAAAGATAAACCCTGCACTCTTTACTTGACAAAAGGCAAAGACAAAAGAATGAGGTCAGTATTCAAAGAGCAGAACTTTAACATACAAAGCAAGCTCATTTATTAGATAAGCAATTATTAGACCAATAAGACAGCTTAATCAAGTGCACTGTCCTGTGAGTACACAAATGGTCTCTAAATTATAAGGTCTGTAAGTGAGGACATGTTTTCTTAGCCCTTTCCCACCTATTGAGCAATGTTGTACACACCTCTGATGGTCTACGAAGGAATAAATAAAGGTGATAAATTCATCTGAAGAGAAATTAACTCTATCCCAGCTGAAACCAAGACAATGTCGTTTCCTAACTTTGTCAGGATAGAGAAAGCAGGGCAAATAGAGCTTTTTATTCTGCCTCCCCCAACCCCAAACTCCTGCCATCCACTTGGTTGTCGCTCCAACAGAGGCTGTAACTGTGTCAAGCAGAAACATAGAAGACACTATGTTAACCAAATCCAAAACAGTAATTCATCTGCTTGGATGTTTAATTGTCCAGTTCCTCCTCACTGAGCAGATGTGTTTGGAAAAGAGCTGCATTAGATGTTCTAATTTAGTTTATTAAGGAAAATGAGCATTCAGAATCAGATCAGGAGTGAAATGCTAGCTTTCATCTCTGATTACTCAAAGTGCTCAGGAAAGCACATATCTACAGAAAAGCCCATAGCTTATGTTTGCCAGTGATTGGGATAATGGTGGTGGGGAACAGGCACTAACCTCCATTCTTACAGCGGAATCAATAATGATGTGCACAATTATCATAATAGCATCGCTGCAAATATCTGGGACTTCCACAGTTCCTTTGCAAGTTTACGCAGCCCAGAGAAACTATGGGTTATGGCACAGAAAGGCTAATTTACATCAGGTAAAGTACACAGGAATAAAAGCCTTTTTTTTCCTAAGAATATTGTCTGTATAAGCTCCACATTTCCATTTAGTTGCCCTTACAAGTATCTTGAAACACTTAAAATTGAAGAAGGACATGATGTTTTATAAGACCAAAGTGTCTTGTTCAAACACTATTTAATATTTTTTAAAAACTCAGAGGTCACTTTGGGGAGAAACCAAAAAGGGCATGAATCTTTCCCAATGAAAGTTCACTAAATAGGTTTCTCTGCATCATTTTCCTCAGAACAGCATTTGGCAACACAAATTCATTCTCTCCCAGAGTTCCCAGCTATCTCATGCTTCAAGGCTTTTTTTTTTTTCCCCAGTGACACCAGATAAATTATTTTCTAGTAAGGTCCAGCTGCCTGCACAGCCATAGGCTGGGCAGGTACTCCACAGCTCCAGGAGCTTTTCCAGTCAGCCAGCAGTCATTTGTAGGATTAAAGTAAAACTTTGGAAGTTATTGAAGATTTGCTTTATTTCCCCCAGAACCCACAAAACTGGAATTTTAGCAGCATAGGACATTAAAAAAAAAAAAAATCAGCCTGAACACCTTCTAATAACTTCTCTACAAACTCAGAAGCCCAAGATCAATGAAACAACAAAACACCCAGACACAGCCAAACAACAGCTTTAGTAAACAGACTTAAGTAAAATCTCTGAACTGTAGAAACATGTCAAAAATCATATGAGGAATTCTGTTTGTAAACATTTTAATCATACCACAGAAATCTACTCAAGAATAGCTTTACTGGAGTCCAAGTTCAACTAATATATGAGCTTGGTTCCATGCATTACTCCCCACAAGCCTGACACAGTCCATTAACCATCTAATACATTAGAAACAGTTTTCTTGTACCCAGCTAAAGCCACAATATGTTTTTGCTAGAAACAAGTTTGTTCTGTACTCACTTTTAAACATACTAGATGACTGAGGGAGCTCTGAGCAAAGTGGTAATTTTAGTACAGCCACTCAAGACCGATACAACTAAAATTAAATGCCCTTGCCAGAAATTTTGGTACATTGACATGAAAGCAGCAAGTTATGTCTATATTGCTACCATTATTTTCATATCACCTCTTGTTGCTGGTTACAATTTCTATTTAGCAGCAAGGCCACGGTGTCAGTACAAGAAAAATGGGGCCCTGGGAGGCACAGCAAGTGCTCAATAAATAACTTGTTGTGAGGCTCATCTGCCTTGGGGTTTTGTACCAGTGTGTTCCTCACAAAGGTAATTCCATGATTTTCAAGAACTTGCTTTTCTGTGAATTGTACAAGCTGTTTGCTTGTCAGAATTGTCCCTTAATAAAATACAAGGAACATTCCAATGCTCATACCAAATTTCTAGGCTCAGCAAAAGCCTCAGGAGCAACCACTCATTGACATCTTCATCCCAATTTTCAAGTCAGACGTGCAAAGACATTTGAATCCTTTTAGTGGCACACTTGCCAGAGAAGTAAGCATATGAAAGAAGTATATAAAGTTTTGAGCTGCCTTTGCATCTCACAGGGAAACAGCAGCAAGTAGGAAGATTTGTGTTCATAGACCATGAGTGAAATATGTGATCTAATGCACAGAAGAATTTACTTGTAGTAGTCTGTCATTCTGACTCACATTGTCAGCTCTTTCAGTTCCATTTTCTTTGGCTTATAAAGAGCCTCACCAAAATTTAGAAGCCCACATTCTGATTACACCATATACTAAAAGAAAAAAAATCCACCTAGGAATTCATGACTCTTCTCCTTGAAATCCCTGTCACCATAACTTGAATTCTAAAAGTATTTTGTTTCTGAGGGTACAGGCATGTATTGTTAAGGGTTTTCAAAGGAAAATTTGTATTCTTCACCTGTGCAGTCAGAAAAATCTCTCCTTTAGATCTTTTAGTCTTCCTAGAAAGTTTTTTGAATCATTACTGCAAAAAAAAATTATGCCTTATTCTCAACTTGATAAATAAGTGGGTTGTGAAGTTAGAGACAGTGTTGGCAAACAAAGACAGGCTGCTAATTTTCACCTTCTTTCTGTTTTCACACACTAAATGATGCCACTTCAGGAAAGAAAATCTGAGCAGAAATACAACAAGGCTGGAATTTTTTAACATAAGAGTTCACTTCAAACAGACACTAGCACAAGTGCCTGCTGCTTTCAGCTGAAGAAGCACTACAGTAATTCCTACCTGCTTTCACTAGATACAGAGAAAATCAGCATTAAGCTATGAGCATGCAAACTGCTGATAAAATGGATTAACTTGTAAAAGGCTCATTTCTGCAAAATCCTGTTCCTTGTTGCTGAACTCCTTGTGTCTGCAAGTCTGGTCTCACCTTCAGACCAAATGCTTCAGACTTTTCATCTCTGCAGCAAAGAGGAAGAGGACAAAAGTTTTGGCCTTATGTTACTAACATCTATTACTGTGCCAAATATAGGTTTATTCCTTGTTTTTTTTACTGCAGTCTCAAAGCACACCACAGCTACTGAAAATGCTCCATTTTGCCAAAACAACCACTGAACTGATTATATGGTTATAAGCTGCAGGAACTAGAAACTGTATCCAGATGTCCTAGATTTTGCTTCTAAGAATACCTCTGTTTTCCTTTACATCTGAGGGTTTTTTCTCATCATGACTAATACTGTAGGTCTTACCATCTTCTCTTTAAAGCTGCCATATGTGAGAGAAGAGGTTCCAGGATCAGGCATCTCTTTTAACAGATGAGAGAGAATTAAAATTCTTTCCAGGTACCTCAGGACACAGGTTAGAGTCCAGAAGAGCAGTAGAGCTGAGGTGACACAAACATTTTGGCATAACAAAGTCTCAACAGCTCAACACCTTAAAGCTGCTGTATCTCAAAATGACCAAGAAATGAGCTGACATTGGGCTGACAGCTTCAAGGAATGGGATGAAGCACTAAACACTTCATCTGCTTCCCTAAAAAGCTACTGTAAGTTGAAACTCTTCAGTTTCAAAAATATCCTGCGAGGCCCACACATCACATGCCTTCTGGGGACTAGTGCTAGAATTAAGAATTTGAGCTCATGGTCAAAGACACAAAACCTTCCAGATATAGAGAGGGTGAAGGAAGTTCATCATGCTTTTGCCAAGCATGAGCATATTCCACTTGAAAGCTCCAAAGCCAGCACGGAAACTGAAGTCAGTGATCCTGATGCCACCTGCTCTTGTCAGTTTTGAGACCTTTGGCATTCTGCAAGTTCACCAGTTTTGTTCAACAAAACTTTTCTTTTTCTGCTGCTACAAGTTCATGGTGCCTAAAAGGAATATTCCCCCAAAACACTTCTGGCACAGACATTTCACAGCTGTTTCCAGTTTGAGGGTAAAACTGAATGAAGAGATACATTACCATTCTTCCTACAAAAACTGATGGGAAATGAATAATTGCTCTGCCTCTGTTCTAGATAACATCCACATTTATCTGGCACATTAAACAGTTATGTTTTCTGCAGTTCTGAACATTTGAACTGAGTGTGGATATGTGTAGCCAAAATGAGTGAAAAAAAGCCCCAAGAGTGCCATAGTCCTTAGCTTATTGTTGTTAGAACATCACGGAAATGAGTAATGAAAGCCCCACAAGAGAGATGGGACTTCCAAATAGAATGCAGAGAACTCAAGGCTAACTCCAGCTGACCTGGACCCAGAATGGGAAGCAGAGTCCAATGTTTCCTCTGCAGCCTGTCCCTCACACAAGGACATGAGCTCACCATTGCCAGAGAAGCAATTTGGCAGGCAGCCCTTACCATGCATTTGTTATCATCTGCCACCTGCAGATCATCCCTCCCTTCCATTTACCACACTCTGATGCTCACTGAAAACTTTCCTAGTCCTGAGTAATACAGCTGCTACCTGGGGTTTGAGCTAAATAAGCTCTCTTTGCTCTCTTCAGCCCTCACTGAGAGTCCCACCAGCTGTGGAGATCACTGGTAGGGATATTTCTTTTTTAAACCAGTTGAGTTTGAATCATTAAGAGAACATACTCTCATACATGTTGCAGAATAAGGAACTTACAGAGTTTTGAGTAGTTAACTATCATTTATTCTGTTTTTAATATCACAACTCCTATGTCCTCTTTTAAAAAACTCACAACTAAAGTGTATTTCCACTGAAACACAATTCTCTTGAGGGTCCTCATTCTATCTCCTAGCTTTATTAGAATTAATCTTTGTAAGAAAAGTATGAGCTTTCCTAACAAAACTTTATCAAAGGAAGGTGATTTTGATCACCAAACTCCAGCTGTCTCAAATTATTAACATATACATTACAGGCTAAATAATATTAAAAATACCTCCTCCCCAATCCTCCCTAGTAGGTTTACTGTGTCAGTAAAATGAGTAGTAGGGTCCATGATTCAAAACCGCGTAGTAAAAAGATTCAGAAAGAAAAATATCAAAACTAAGCTTATAACACATAAAAATCTCTTAGGAAAAAAAGAGCAGTCAACTAAACTGAGCTAGAACAAAATTCCAACAGTAAATGTAGAAGCTATATGACAAAGAGGTCTCAGCTGCAGGAAAACAGCCTTGCTGGATTATTCCATCCTTTTATCACAGCTCTGCAGCTCCTCCACTTGCACAGTGTTTTAAACTTATGCCCACCCCAAAGACCCTATGGGAAGTTTGGACAGCTTTTAAGGTCCTTTTGTTTCAAGCCTTGACTTCCCACAGCTTCCAACAAGACTGAAAGCTTTTTCATGCAGTCAGTGTTCTTTCGGTAGCTGTAACACATTGATACATGGATACATAGAACCCTTTTACATAGTGAAAGTTTATAGAAGCAGAGATAGGAAAGAAAGTAATATTGATTAAAGCATCTCATCCTGCTTTGTAGTTCCATCACAGTTCCTAAATGTGTTTCTTCCACCAATCCCTCCCTTCAGTTCCCTAAGCCTTATAGCATACTTTGTCTCTGTTGGACTACTGCATTGCACTGGGGTAAAACACGTCTTTAAACTTCACAAAACAATTTTCTTTAAACAGCCTTGAAGATAGAATTAGCTTTTTCTTCAGCTCCTCTCTGCCCAGCTATTAGGAGCATTATGTATTTTAAATCCTGAAGGCATAACTCCCATCCCTGGAAGAGGGGGCAACACAGCACAATATGAAACTGGCACTGAAATTCTGATTTCCTCTTACTGTCCACTTTTACTGTATGGTGAAGTCATACAAGAAACAGACTCCTTGACTTGGGTCCAAGAACTTTTCCTAATAGTGGATCAAAGGTTTATTGAATTAGATACATGGTTTTCCATAAACAGCAAGACAACACTTTCCATGAAGCAAGTTGCGATAAAGACAAGCCTTCGGAAAGCCAAGAACTTCAAACCACAAGATGAGATTTTGTTCAGTAGAGAGTTGTCACTGATCTCTGAGGAATGATTTTATTTCTAGGTCACCTGAGAGATGCAGCTGAAGAACTCAGACAAAAGGTTCCCTCTTTTGAGTTCTCTTTATCTATTGGTTCCAAGACAGAAGGGTCATGGTCATCTTTCTGACATGTTCTTATATCACACTCTTTTATAAAGCTGGGACGCACCAGGCACATTTCAAATTTTAACAAGATGATAGAGCTAGAACATCCCTATGTCTACAACAGAGACTCTCAATTATCCATAAACATTCATGGCACAGTTTTGGTAATTAGTTTGAAAAAGTTACAACATCGCTGTGGATGTTCCAGAAAGAGATGTAGAGAGCCAGGACTGCCAGATGGATTATTTTCTGCAAGTTATTTATTCAGATAGAATAAAATTCAGATAGAATGTAACACAATAGGACAGTGTAACAATTATTCTAAATCTCTGTGTAGTTTAGAAGAAATTACTTCCCTTTTGTAGCTCTACTGAGCCCTCAGCATGCTTCTGTAACTGAATTATGGTAAAATCTACTTTTTACTTCTCTAGGAAATTCTATCAGACAGTTCTTTGCCAAACAAAGGAGAAAAGTTTCAGAACTTTAAGGTTTATTCAGTCCTCAGAATTTTTTTTAAGGGGTTAGAAAGAAAGATACATTATGGTCTCATTCTAGTACAGATTTTTTAAAAAATCTGGCCTTTACCTACCAAGCAAATGAGATTGGAAAGAGGTTTTACATGCTGGAACAGCCACATTGTACATCTAAATCTACCAGTGCAAATTACTTCAAATTCATCGGTCCCCAAAATGAATGGGGATTTTTAACCCAGTGTAGTGCCTTGTACCTCCAGGCAGCACCCCTGGAACCAATTTTCCCTTCAAAGAGAACAAAGTGATACTGGACACCAGTGCCTTTGAAGCATCATAGTCTGAATATAAAGGAAACTTCCTATAAGAGAGGTAGACCAAAAGAATTTGGTCGTATAAGTCACTCATTTGGTCATGTTTGGTCATCCATATATGGAGCATATACAGAAGGTCAAGGTAAGAAAGTGAAGTTCTGCCCTGCAGTTTGAGTGGTCCAACAGGCACTGCACATTGTCAGTACTAATCTCTGGCAGTCAAGCTCCAGTCATTCCAAATGCAGGTTGTGAGTTATGTGAATGGCCAGGGTGCAGTGGTGCCTTTGGCTTCACCAACTCTCCAATGGCTCAGCTGAACCAGGTGCAGGGACACGACACCAGTGTTGTAATTATAGCTCTCACATTGTTAACATTGGTTCTGTTTGCAATAACTGAGGTTTTATAGGCTATGTCCATCCAGCCTGCAATATCTGAAATGATGTTGATATAAAAATTCAGGCCAGTCACCCATTTCCAGGAGTGCGACAAGGCAGGGTGGTGACAAATACTAGCAAAAAATCAAATGCAGAGTCATGACTGATTTTAAGTAGCAATTACCATTATTCCCCCTCCCCCTCAGTGTGCTACAATGCATTTTTAAAGGCCTAGGAAGAAAAGGGAATTTTTGGAAAAAGTCTTGTGCAAACTTAAAGCTCTAGGTGGGTTAGGTAATATACCTCCGGATAACAGTAAAAGATTACATCAGTGGCTCCTTCTGGTGTGGTTTAAATCTAGTATTTTACGGGGTAGCAACAGCCAATTAATCTCCTGCCTTGATTTATCCTTAGATAAAAGGATAGAATTACCTTATTTGTGCTGAACAGACCTAGTTACTAATTTCAGAGGGAATTCCATCATAACAGAACTGAATCCCAGACTGCTACCACTGGAAGCCCATATAACCCAACTCTGTGTATGCTGACTTCTACAGCAGCAAGAACTGCTACAAAACCCTTTAGGATTCAATTCCTCTCCCTGTGTTAAGTTGATTGGTATCTAAATTAATTAACTAATCCAGATTCTTTCCATAATCTATGGAAATAGAATACACATCTTGAGAGAAATTGGTTTCACTCCAAGTCTCTCTGGAGGTGCCTCTTGTTTTCTATTGAATACAGAGGGAGCTTGGGCACTACATCCAAATAAACTGGACCTTAACATTTGAAGTTTTTTGATATTTCATTAGTGGTGCAATTATTTTAAAACTAATTTTATCTTTCAATATGAAAGTAATTTGCTTGGCATACACAGACAATGTGTACAAGAATGATTTAATTCATATGGCTGTTTGTGGGTATATTAACAATAAATATCCAAAGAGGGAAAAAACCTCCCAACTCTAAAAAAAGTAAGATGTTATTATACTCTAAAAATCATCTCTGATTCATGTCTCTAAAGGTTGACATTAGATTGCTTCCCTACAGTTTTCCTATTTGCATGCTGCTAATGAGAAATTGCAAGCCATTTCTTTTGCTGGGCTTCTAATGAACCTTATTTGTTTCAGTCTGCAATCTCTATACAATTATATCCCAAGCACTGAATGTCAAGTGCCACTCCCCTCCCTCACCTGTGTTCCTAAAAACCTAGTCAACTCATCCTCTGGGAGAAAGAGAGATGCTAACAACCAAAATTACAAATACTTCATTGTCTTATTACAATATGCTTATTTATATAAATGCCCTCTATTCATCTTATTGGATCAGCCTGACAAAAACAGAATTTGCATTTAAATAGTATGACTATAATTGGCATCAAGTACCTGCACTTATTTTCATACTCTTATATCCACATATAAGAGGCAGGGATAAGCTTTTTCTACTCAGAGAACAAAAGATTAGGTTGAGATAATAAGCAGAGCAATTTCTCAAATTTTATTTTGTGAATTCTCCGTGGACCCTGCACTTTCCCCCACTATAAAGTCTGATAGTGGAATAAGCAGCAGAGAAAAATCAGACTTGATCTAGTCAAGGAGAAATTGAATCAGCTTGGGTGATGTAACAAAAAAGAGTCACTTTTAGATAACATCTCTGAGTAGAAGCATCCCAGGCAAAAGATACAGCAAATGGTGAGCACCGGCCATTGCTTTTGTTTGTGGGGTTTGCCTTTTTTTTTCTAATCAGGACAACTGTCAAATCATACACAGAAACACAGGTCCAAAGTAAAAAGGTTTTGTTATCAGTCTGGAAGGAAAAGCTGTCACTTCAGAACTCAAAAAGAATGCTGCAGAAAGGCCCTGGAAATTCATTCAGCACCCCTTCCAGCTGCAGGAAGGGAATAGGATCACAACTGAGAGGCAAGATGAGAGAATCTGCTGGTCCTGTTCTCCTCTGAGGATGGAGAAGTGGAACAGGAAAAGACTAAACACCAGCAGCTACAAGAACTGGGACGGGATCACAGGGCAGATTAATGCCTGAGCTCCAACTGACTGGAGATGAGCAGCCCCCTCCTGAAACCATCCCATAGACACACATAGCAATTAGAAACTGCTTTGCCATCTCAAAAGGAGCCCAGAACAGAATGAATTATTGAAAGCTTCATTTCCTGATGTTCTGGAATACGACACAATTGCTTGGATGAAGGAGTACAGTAATTATGGGATTCTGATTATGGTTTCACTTGGTGTCATTGTTGACACTGTGGTTCTCTTCGCTGCATTTCTCCTCCATAAAGCCACAGAAGTGTGTCATTGCCACATGACAAAGCTCCTAAATGAAACATTTAAATGAGTTGATTTGTTAAATTGAAGAAAGTGAAAAAAACTGTAACAGCATTCAGGGGGTAAAAGCTTGCAGCAGAGTTGTGTGAGCACAGCTGAACTGCTCCAGCTAAAGCAGCATTCTCAGGCATGGGCCAGAAAACAGAAAGCTCACACAGGACCTCCCCCGGTAGAAAAGAGGATGGCAACTCCCTTCCCCTAAAGATGGGATTATCCAGTCATGGACTGCAAGAGTTTCCCAAGAAAGGGAAGGGTCAGTTACTCCTAACTGCTCCCACTGTGACTTCAAGTCACAATAGAATTTAAACATTTCCCCAGTTTTTGGGGTGGAAAGGCAATCTCAGAGTAGGCAGAGTTCACAGAGGCTGACACAGATGGACTGATGTTTATGACCTTTACAAACCCCTCCTTTGTGGCAGCCTCAGTGCCACATCAGCATCAGTTTGTTGAGCTGAACTAGAATGATCTATTTGCTCAAATATTTTGTGGCTCAAGGACAGAAAGAGACTCCATTACATTTAAATATATCCAGCTCACTCCTTGCAATATCAGCAGCATATGCTATGTGTTTGATGTCTCCCCTTTTTTAATCCAAATTATTAAGAGAAAGAACATTTTTGGAAAAGAAAAGCAAGAAAGAATTCATAACTAAAGGCTGGGCAGAAAAAATTGTTTCCAAATAGCCTCCAAAGCTAACATTTATATTTTGCAAGGCATTTTTTAATTACTCAAATTCAGAAAAATAGAAAACTTGAGGGCTTAGTCCTCAGATTAACAGCTTTCAGCTGCTTTGTCAAGCCAAACAACCATCCCTTTCCCCATTTGTCTAGAGAACTCTGTAAGTTATATCAATACCTCCCAAAAACCTCAGATATTCTCAAAATTCACCTGGCCACAATCAAAGATATACAAATACCAACTTGTTAACCTGATTTTTAAATTTCTGACTCCAGAATCTCACACATGGGCCTTAGCTCAAGGACGTGCACAAAGACATGGTTTGCAGGATGCCACACCAAACAATTTAAAGGGCCCTTTTCAATGCAACTTCCTCATGAGAAGAAGAAATAGCACCCAAGATTCCAGTAACAGTATCTCAGACTCAAAAGGCAATATAAAAAAGTTAGTGGCAAAACACAATTAACTGAAATTTCAAGTCCCCTAGCAAAATTACCAACATTTTCACAGAATCACAGAATTACCAGGTTGGAAGAGACCTTCAAGTCCAACCTCTGTCCTAACACCTGAACTAAACTAAACCATGGCACCAAGTGCCACATCCAGTCTCTTTTTAAACATGTCCAGGGATGGTGGCTCCACCACCTCCCCAGGCAGACCATTCCAATATTTTATCACTCTTTCTGTAAAAAAAGTTTCTTCTAATATCTAACCTATATTTTCCTTGGTGCAACTTAAGACTGTGTCCTCTTGTTCTGTCAGTTGTTGCCCGGAAAAAGAGACCAACCCCCACCTCACTACAGCCACCTTTCAGGAAGTTGTAGAGAGTGATAAGGTCACCTCTGAGTCTCCTTTTCTCCAGGCTAAACAACCCCAGCTCCCTCAGCCATTCCTCGTAGGGCTTGTGTTCCAAGCCCCTCACCAGCCTTGTTGCCTCCTCTGGACACGCTCAAGTGTCTCCACGTCCTTCCTGAACTGAGGGGCCCAGAACTGGACACAGTACTCAAGGTGCGGCCTCACCAGTGTTGAGTATAGGGGAAGGATGACTCCCCTGCTCCTGCTGGCCACACTATTCCGGATACAGGCCAGAATACCATTGGCCTTTTTGGCCACCTGGGCACACTGCTGGCTCATGTTGAGTCGGCTGTCGACCAGTACCCCCAAGTCTCTCTCTGCCTAGGCACTCTCTAGCCACTCTGTTTCCAACCTATAGCATTGCAGGGGGTTGTTGTGGCCAAAATACAGGACTTGGCACTTGGACTGGTTAAACTTCATCCTATTGGACTCAGTCCATGTATCTAACCTTTCCAGGTCTCTCTGCAGAGCCCTCCTACCCTCCAACAGATCGACACATGTTCCCAGCTTAGTGTCATCTGCAAATTTACTAATGAAAGACTCAATACCCTCATCGATGTCATCAATAAAAATATCACACAGAGCTGGTCCCAGTACAGACCCCTGAGGGACACCACTGGTGACTGGCCGCCAGCTGGATGCAGCACCATTCACCACCACCCTCTGGGCCCGGCCTTCCAGCCAGTTCTTAGCCCAGCAAAGAGTGCCCCTGCCCAAGCCACGGGCTGCCAGCTTTTCCAGGAGTATGCTGTGGGAGACAGTGTCAAAGGCTTTGCTTCTGTGTGGGTGTCATCTATTGCCATCTTCCCAAGAATTTAAGTCAAAAGATTACAAGTCATCTTGGTTTAAAAAAAGCTTTGGTAGATGCTTCAGGTCTTTTTTCAATACTCTGATTTGTCAGGCACTCTCTCTCTTAAATGTATCTAGTCACTTAAATTGATGCAAATTCTACCAGGGTCAAAATGGTATTTTTCATTGCCTACAAACCTAAGTTAGGCCAATGACCTACTAAAAATTATGGCAAAAAAAGAATATTCTCCTTTCCTTTGCATTATTTGAGCTTCTACACATCTTTTACAAAGCTTTTGTAAAACCCAGCTGAGCAATTAATGGGATCTGGAAAATAATTTGCCTTGTTTCCCTGCATTTTTGCAGACCAACATACTTGTCAGCTCTGACAAAGAAGAGATTTTGTTCTTTTCCTGCCAAAATATATCATCCAGTTAACAGCTGAATTGTTATTTTTTTTCAAATCAATTCTCCACGTTCAGACAAATCAGAATAAAGTGACCCCCTGATCCACTCAACTATTTGGGATTATAGGTAGCAGAGTGTTCAGTCCCCAGTGCTGTTAATGTGCATAAAAAGAAACTGCCTTACAGGGGTCAGAAGTCAAAACATGAATTCTAAGAAGTTAAAGGTTTTCACTTCTCCAGCAGAGGACTCAAGTTCTCTACAGGCAGGTTATTCTGTGCACTTGAAACCTCTACATGACCCCATAACCCATCGGCTGCTTTTTCATTTTGCATCAGGCATCTGATCCTTCGC
Source organism: Petroica traversi (assembly GCA_025920805.1). Classification (NCBI taxonomy): domain Eukaryota; kingdom Metazoa; phylum Chordata; class Aves; order Passeriformes; family Petroicidae; genus Petroica; species Petroica traversi. The sequence goes on along the minus strand of JAHLSL010000018.1, from coordinate 8,870,579 downwards.
TTCCTTTGTGTTTTTATTTGATATTTATCCAGTTAGGTCATCCTATTCTCGACATCCATCTGTTGTCCATGCCACATTTCTGTGACCCATTTTTTTCCCCATGCACATCCTGATCTGCTTGTAAGGTGGGTCCTCACTCCTTTTCATGCTGGAAGGGTCCCAAGAGCTTCCAGTCAAATGCGACTGAATATCTCCATGCCAAGGACATGAGGACACTGCACAGCACCAGCTGTTCTGCTCATCTCTTCTATAAGGCATCAGCTTCAACCCAATGAAGAGCAAACTCCAGCTTCAACTCATGCAATACTTCAGAAGTGAACAGCTTTTGACCTGCTCAATTGAGTCAGTTGAGGCACATCTAAATTTCATAGAGAAACACTTCTTCCTGGTCTTTATGACCCCATGGGCTCTTGAATATGTATAACTAAGGATTTAACTATAAGCAGTATTTTATAGCACTGAATTCACTCTTTTCTCACTCTCCTTTCGCTTTTCCTTGCATCCTTAATGTCTAAAAGATACTTAGTTTTCAGGGAGTAGCAGATTCTTAATGTTGCTTTTGTTCCGTTTGCAAATTACCTCGTCCTTTCCCCCTTACTTCATGTATCACCAATTATCCTTTTTATTGTATTCCACTAAGAAATTTCTTTTTTCATTTGTACCTTTCCAGTCCTCTTTCTTACTCTCCCACCCCACTGCTTGTGGATTTTGTTATCCCAGCATCTGTTTCTTCCTGATATTGTTTCAGTTCAGTCTTGAACATCAATCACTTATTTTAGAATATGATTTTCATTTTTTTTTCCTTTGGCTCCGTCATCACTGCAATATTCCATGAGGTGCTCACTAGGCATCCAGAAGTTCTGCTTAATTACTTGCCTTCAGCACTGCAAGCTGCCCACATGGTCAGAGGCAAAAGCTCCAGAAGTCACAGGAGGAAGTAATTTTCTGACATTTTAGTTGAAATTTAAAGAACAAGAGGATCTAGGGACACCTACAGAAGTGAGCTGTGCTGACTAACCCAGTGGCCATTTCACAAGCTCAGGAGAGTTTGCAGGATAAGGATGATAATTATGTTTTGTACTGTCTTTCCTAATTTCTACTCCAGATATTTTTATCCTCTATGACAATTTTGCTGATGTTTATCCACACAGAAATAGCAGGCTTGCAGCTACTACAGGCTCCTCTCAATCAGCTACCTGCAAGCAAGAGACTGCTTGATTATTTTCCCCCTTCCCCTTTCATTTGAAGAGTCAGGTAGCAAAAGAATCCTGTGATACAGGCCTGGAGATCCTTAGCAGTCCCAGCTCAGCCAAGAGGAGAAGTTCAGGTTGGATTGGTACATCTGCCAGCCTGCAGTGCCATTTCTTGCCTTTGAATGACAAGAGAAGGCAGCAATAGGAGGCAACATGGCAAAACCCTACAAGGATTATTTAGGAGAATCACACCATCCTACATAGAGAGCTAAGTCTGCAATTCCATATTTTCTGTCTAAGTGGCAGAACTACATCCTTCAGCAAGCCAGCAGTGCACATGAAGCAAGAGTCACTCTATTTTACTGTACAGTTTGTCCCTGCCTGTGCCCTGCAGCCTGATTTGGGCAGCTATTTGTCAACCCACTTACTTGGGCCTTCCTTCTGCACAAAGCCAAAGCACTCAGCTCTTGCTGTTTTAAGGCCAGGTACAATGACAGTGATGGACTGCAGTTGTACTTAGCATTAGAGCTGCTTTTGCTGAAATCAGGGCTGGATAAGCCACCCACAGAACACACAATGCTGATCAAACATTTGCACGCTCTCATCTCTCTCGGGTCATTCTCTAAACACCAAATTCACCAGGAGCAATCAATTTTTTCCCAGTAAAACCCAGTCCTTGAGCCCACACTGCTCCTGACTCTCCCAGCCTGAAGCACCTGCCACTAACACCAGGGAAGAAATTCACTTGAGCAGACAGAGCATCCAGGACAATTATTACTTCAGTCAGGGAAAGCAGAGCATTATGTTGTCCCATCTCTATTATGAAGGAACTCTAAAGCCTTAGAAAAGTCATTATTGATGGACCTGAATAAGTTTGTAAATCTATTATACTGCATATCACCTAGACAACTTGTTTTCTCGGGTTCTGGCTTGCATAATCAGTGAAAAACTGGGGCAGGGTGAGGAGATCTGGAGGGAGAAAAAGCCTTTTCTGCCTACTAATTAAATAATAAATAATAGCAGAGAACACAAGATATCCATTTTCTGTATAGAATCAAATCCCCAGGGGCTGACTACCTCCTTCACTAACCCATCAAACTTCATCCAGGCAGAGCACAGTTTCTCATTAACTGTTCAGGGTTTTTTGATGAAAGGAAATCTTTGAAAACGATATATTTAAATGAGGCAGCATTGAAATTACTTGTTTTGATAATGTTTGACTAACAAAATTGTTTTAAAATGTTCATTTCAAGTTGAATTTGCCCACAAAGAGAAAGGGCAAAGTTTCAAATCTAGTGATTTAATTGGTCCATCTAACAAAATAAAGATTTTTTAAATAATACTGCCTTGTTCCAGCTCATGATGGATATAGCAATTCAAGAGAGACACATTTTCCACACACAAAAAAAAATAATCTGAGTTTTCCCCCTGTGAGCATGGCTATGACTAGAAGTCAGACCAGGGCTTGAGTGCCAGGTAATGACTTTTCCTTCCCACAGTTTGTTGGGAAAGAGTGACAGCTACTGAGCTTCACAAATCTTTCTTGGACAGGGCAGTGCATTATCCCACAAAACAATGGCAATTCTCCACCCAGCTCAGAGAGGAACTGATGCACTGCTGGTTTATCTAATTCCTTAATTTTTCCTGTATTTCAGCAACTGTTATAACATTCAACATCAACTTTTACCAAGTCATTTTACTTTTCCTTATTTCCCTGCTAAGGCATTTCCTCATCACTCAATTGCAAACTCAAAACATCTCCCCTCACACAATTCTATTTTCAAGGGAACAAGAAATAAGTGGGGAAAAAGAGACAGAAAGAAGAGATGCTTGCAGAAGTCATCTCTAAAATAAATTTGAGTAGTGCTTCATCTCCTCTCCATTCCCACTGTGCTATATCCCAAGTGTTTCACTTAAACTGTAAGTAATGAGCAAAACCAACAAGCTGAGCCATAAGGCAGCACCTGCAGCAGAGCCTCTGCTGTGGTGTCAGGTGGCAGAGTTCAGCAGTCCCCACAGCCATCCTCACCACTCCAGGAGAAACCACAATCTCCCTTTCAATTTATTTCTTGCCAGTCAAAGCCTAAGGCCTGTATTTAAATGCTGTACTCTGGATTTACACACAGATGAAATCCCACCAACTCCAGAGGCAGCTGCTTCATTTCGAGTTGAGTGGAAATAACCACAGCAGCAGCTGACAGCTGATTAGCCCAGTCCCAGTTGGAAGAAGAAAAAGGTTTCTGACTAAACCAAGTTCTCCATAAAGCACAGAGGCAGGGCAGCTAAGTGAAAAAAGTGGATTTGATAGGAAAAACGTAACTGATTCTGTCACTAAGAAATGGGGCATTTTCCTGATGACAAAGCTTTGCCTAAGGGATCACGAGAGCTTGGTTCAAATCCTGGGTGCATATTCTTATCAGAAGGGCCTCTCTAAATCCTCATCATGGAAACTTCAAAATGTACGAGCATTTTCTTGGTTTGGTGAGTCTGGAGGAAACTCCAAAACACAGCAGAAAATATTGCCCCAGTACAGAAGCAGCCCAAAGTTACATTAAAGTTACAATTAAAGGGTGATTCCACAGCAACATGGAAACCAATAGACTTCAATATTTATTAATAAATAGAAAATAAAAATCTCTTAAATTAGTTATTTTAGCATTATTAGAGCACTAAATGTACATCAAGACACTGTCACAAACATAATGCATGCAACCACATCTCCTGTTTTTACCTGCAAGTTTCCTATTTGAAACCCACAGGAACTCAGTCCAAAAGCCCACAGGAAAACACTTTATAACAGTGCCAGGAAATAAGCAAAGTGTAAGAATCACCTAGATCTTCCTTGGGATCAGCACACTTCAGAGTAGACAGAAGTAAACCAGATTAGAAACTCAAGCTCTGTGCCAGAAATTATTAGAATTTCACAGAAAAGAATAAAAAATCAAACGTGAATATTTATGTCTCCAAGAGAGAGGATAAAAGGAAAAAGCTCCCTACATGTTTTCCCTACTCTGATTTTAAAGGCCTTAGACAATCAGGGTCCCCCTTGAAGTGGCCAGTTATTTTTCATTTCCATCAGGTTACACATATCCTCAACCCAGTGTTCCTGATGAAAATTCTGCTCTGCTTCTCAGAAGAAAAGCCAAAGCACCTTATAGACAGTCTATAAGTCTCAAAAAATGCCCTCATTCAGGAAGAAAACAAATATTCAGACTTGTTCCACAATCCTCTACCCCAACAGCAATTTTACTAAGGATGGAGAACAGAAGAAATATTTTTCCCCTATTAAACAGGAAAACAAGTAACAAAAATAACTTCTTAAAAGCAAGCTTTAAATTTTCAACTTTTTAGCTTTCCTCAGAATCCAGCAGTAGTTCAAGGAAAGAACTCTCTGTTCCTGCAGTGAGCTCCACTGCTGAGTGAGAGCAAAACAAACCTCTGTTTTGAGGAGGTCTGGGGCACTAACTCAAGTAAGGTTCTGTTTATTCCTCCTGGAGAAGGTGAGTGTGCTTGCCTGCCTTGTGAGGTGATATTAAAGCACTTTGCAGTCCTCTGCCCTGTGCTGCTGTTTGCACAGAAGAGGAAAAGGATGGAGGGGCAGTTCAGTGGAACAGGACACCCCTGTGGCTCCGCCTGGGCTTGGGCAGCAACAGCGTTTTCACACCTGGGAAGGCAGGTAGGAGCCTAGGGGAGCAAGAGGATCAGAACAAGGGAGCAGATGGAGGTCCTGGAAGCTGGAAAACAAGGACACCAAACATGCAAAGTAGAAATCACTGGGCTGCAGGACACAGGAACAGGAATGCCTGCAGCAGCAAAGCCAAATGCAGGTCCTTCAAATGCTGAGAGCAGTGCCAGTCATCACAGAAATTCTAAAGAGCAAGATTCAGTGTCCCCAGGAATGTTACAGCACTGATTTGACACAAAAATTTTTTGTCAACACACATACCAAGATAGACTTCTCATTCTTATTAAGAGATTCTGCTGCACCAGACCCTACTCAATTTTCCCCAGATATTTTTCTTTATCTTCAAAACTGAGAGGTCTTAATCAAAAAACACCTTCTTATCAGTATCACTCTTTTTTTTTTTTTTTTTGCAGTACCTTCTGTGCAAATATAAATCAGTCCCCACGTCTCCTGCCGGGGGAATGGGGATGTGCTCTCTCAAACCCGCCCCAAGGCCTGGCCACAACCTCATCTTTCTGCCTCTGAGAGCTCCAGTTAAATAGCAGTTTTATGTCAGGAAAATGGAAAGCACCTGGGAAGAAACTCAGCCTCTGTGACCTCTGCTATAGAGATTCCCAGGATGTTCCATGCTGAAAACTCTTCTACCTCAGTTTTACTCAATAGCCACATTAGCAGGTTATTACCTTCGCAGGAATAATGGCCCCAGGACTTGGATGCTCTGTTTTAGCTTCCAACTCTATAGTTTTGTTGTGACAGGATAAGGATAAAAAAGTCTGCATTTATTTAAAAAAGAAAATTAATTTGACCTAACAAGCTAAGGAATGTTCAGGGTGCAAGGTATTCGTCCTTTGGAAAATAATGTTGAAGTTACCAAGAGTCCCTAGAAACTGTGTCAAGTGAATTTTACTAATTAATATAGATAGAAATCATTCCCAGCTCACAAAACTCTCTGGGCTGAAAAACAGAGGACAGGGGGACACTCAAGACAATTAATTCCTCCTCCTTAAGCATCCCCTTTGATCTTTGCTAGAGGGCTCTCAAAACTGCCATTATTGATCAGGGCCTGGCATGACAGAGCCAATGCAGCTCAGAGAAATTAACTTAAGCTTGTCCACCTGAAAATTCCTAAAACATAGAGAAAAATAAATGCCACTTTACCAGCTGACACTGGTGGTGAGCTTCCAGAAAGAAGACCCTTTTCCCATAGCATTTTATATTAGAAGCAAAGTAGCCCCATGTTTGGGGGATTTTAGTGAATCAAATAAAGGAGCAGTAAGGCCAAAAAAAAGCCACTGCCCTTCCTCTGCACTGTTCACCTGCACAGCCCCACTGCTCAGACAGCTGAAAGTGAGGAGTCTCCATGGAGTGGGATTTTACACGTGGACAGCAGCCTCCCATAGAACAGTCCCTTTGGATCCAAGGCTGTGCAGTTACAGCCCAGAGTGAGCACGGACTGCTTGAGGTCAGAAGCAGCCTGGTAACACCATCAGTGAGAGCCAGAGCCCACCAAGGAGTCCAGAGTTTCTCTCAGGACAGAGGAAAATCAGCAGCCCAGCTCCTCATGTGAAACCCACGGGGATGAGCCAAAGAAACTCCCCCTAGCAAGTCCTGCAAACTGAAGGGGGTTACTGCCTCAAGAAGGGTAGGAGAATTAAGAGTGCATTTTGGGGCTGTAAAAAACTTACTATGGAGCATTCAGGTGAAGGACTCTGGAATCGATCCAGAAAAAAAGAGGATACAAGCAAGTGAGCTATGAAAAAGCTTCACAAGGAAAATGCATATATTATTAGATACCAGAGAGCCATAGAAAAGAACCTCAGGCTGTTCTGGGATCAGCAGAGCTTAAAGTTCTACCAGTAGGAAAATTCTAGCAGAAAAAACAGTCTTTTTGCCTGGCAAGTAGTCAAATTGGAAAGAGTAAATAAAAGCATCAAGTGTCACAGCCTGACATAAAACACTGGGGGTATGAAAATCATTGTTAGAAGGACTATTATAGAGTTTAGCCAAGGTTTTCAGAGTTATTTACCCCAAATTCCTTCTTTACAGGTACTCAAGTAATAATTAAATCTCAGTACTGTGTGTAAAATGCAGGTGCTTTACAATTTTATGGGTGCATAATTACAATTATTTCTAGACAAAAACGGTAGCTGTGGATATGAATGCAATGTTTCAGCATTAAGTTTAATATCAGCAGGCAGGAGAGAAATTAGTTAATGGGCATGCAGAGTTTTAGTAAAAGGATGAAAGCATTAATTATTATTTCTTTTATTTTAAATTGCTCTAATAGGCAGAGTCCTCCCAGAGTACATCTAAAGATTTATTTCTATTCAGGTATTGTTTTATACATTGAAATTCAGGCTTGAAATTAGATGTTGCCCAGGGAATTGGTAATGACTATTATTCCTAATTTTTTCTCCTTGAGAAGCAAATCCCATACTCTTAAGAAGTAACTCACAAAAGGCATTAATGATTCTGCACTACAGTTGTCAGCAAATGCACAAATTTGCCTAATTCAGCAGTGATTTCCAAGGCAAGCATTTGTTAAAGTGTCCCTGACCACCACATAAGTATAAACATTGTGCTTATTACAAACTACAGGAATTTTCTTTTGGTACCAGAAAATTACAGGACTGACCAAGTTCAGAGGAAGGTTACTCTGAAACTGAGTTTAATGCAGAACACAGAGCAGCAGCATCGCTTCAGACATGTCATGGAGTGACAATAAGGGAATTGCATGTTTTTCAATGTCAGAAGCCATTTTCTGTTTGGGAAGCTTTCATTAACACCATACATGTAGCAGAAATTAAATGGTGACAACCCAGGGCCAGCAGGAAGTGATCTTTCCAGAGAAACACAAACAGGAAACTCTCCCATGGGGCAGAATGGCCTCGCATCACTTTGGGTAAACGCAGAGATGCTGGTGTTCAGGTTTTGGAGTTATTCTAAATGCCATCATATTCAGCTTGTTGGGAGGATATGCTGAGCCTCAGGGGCATCTGTCAGGAGCAGGGCTGCCCTTCTCACCCAACAGCATCTTGCAGCTCACAGACAGAGCTCACTCCAAGCCCTGAAGCTTTCACAGCTCCAGGCTGAGCCCAGCAGGAACTCTGCTGCTGCCACAGCAGGAGTTGGTGCCCAGAAAGAGCCAAGTCAAAGCTCTGCCCCTCACCAAAGGCACTTCCCAGAGAGGAGCCTGAGATGCACCAGCCCCTGTCAAGCAAAGAGATTTTTCTGGGAACAGCCCAGGTGATCCCTGCCAGGAAATTCAAGTTCCCACTCTGGCCTCAGCTGGTCCCTACAAGGAAAAGGATGCTGATTTCCAGAACCATAGCTGCATTTGGAGTACAAACTGTTTCCATGGCATAGCTGCAGCATTCAAAGGGGAAGGTACAAGAGTTGTGCTCATTATTCAGCTGCCAGAAAAAAATATTCCCACCAGCAGAGCATGGAAGGAGTTGTTCAAAACAAGGTACTACATCCAGTATTTACATTTTGCATCACCACCAGTCTTATTAGTACATATATACAAACGAAAGGATTTTTTTATCCTGTTTCAGAGGTTATTAAATATTCCCTAAACTATTCCCCATGTCAGTCTAGTAAGGTATATAAACAGATACTGATTCATACTTATTAAAGACTTCACCATTGTTACTTTCACAATTATTTTTTGTACTAATTGAAATACTATATGCAGATAAACTCCACACTAAATGACTCCAGACTGAAAGCATCTAAGCAATTCATCACATCTCTAAAATATGCAGGCATGTTTCTCAGCACTAGAACATCTCCTTTCTAATTTAGAGGTGAATTAGGCATTGCTGCAAGTTTGTGACTCAAAAGATAATTGCAAGACACTTTTCCTGGCTTCTTGTCTTTTCAATTTGTGATTACTGCAAGGAGTTTAATAGCAGCTGTAATTCTCTGTGCCGCCCCAGAAGTCCCCAAGGGGCAGGCCACAATGCCAGTTTCTCAGAAGTAACCCATTACACTTGCTTGCTATAAAGATCAGAATGTAAAATATATTTGAAATAGAATGTAATTAAGAACTCTTTTGCCAAGAACCATTTCCCTCCAGGACATTATTCAGAAAGTCTGAGTGTTTTGATGAAAACAAGTAAAGACCAATCCCCTGTCCAAGCAGCAAGGGCTACCTCTCATGACAATTACTTTCTTAAAAATTAAGAAGCCCCATCAATTGTCTACTCACTGTAGACTAGGCTGAAACGTGTTTTCTAAGTTGCTTAATGTTGAGTCACATTGCTTGGCTCACAAGAGACAAGTACCTAAGTTCCCCATGAGGTAGGTTAAAATAAGGAAAGACAAATAGGCTTTTCAGAACACAGTCCATGGGCCAATTTCTCATACTGAAGGCTAGAAAAAAATAAAAGGGTTTGCTGTTCTGCAGGTTTGTTTTTTCCAAGTTCTGCCTGTAGTGCTAAATAGACTTGAGCAGGTGTTTACAGTCACTTCAAGAAGGGAAAAAAATCCTCTTCTTAGTGATATCGTTGAAAGCAATTAGAGAAGAGCAGAAGCAAGATTGTGAGCAAGATACTGGCACTGCATTGTTGTACATTTGTAACAAACCCATACAGCCAGGATCAAAGAAGAGCTGACATCCTTTCATCCCACTGTGACTAAAGCCAACAAACTTCATCAAAACCAAGGCAGTCAGTGTGAGAAAACTCCACCAGAACTCACTCAGCCCAGACACAGAAGTTCTTACTGCAACCTTGTACTGAACTCCCAGACCACAAGACTTAGTATAAATTAAATGTGGGGAGCACACCCACACAGCCCTGAATATGCCCCACTCTGAGTCCCTTCAGCTTTGAACCAACACAAAAGGTGCTGGAAGTACCTGGGAAGGGATCTGTGCCCCTGCCTGTACACCCTGCTGAGATAAATTGGGCAGGACTCAATGCTGCACCCAGACACCACCAGGCTGTTCCAGTGGTGAGCATCTCTCCTCAGACACTGAATGCATTGCCAGGAATAGCCAAAGTATTTTAAATATCATCCCTGACCATCACAGCAAAACTCCATGCATTCACTGCTGCCAAGTGTTAGGAGAGAATTCCTGATCACCTTCCAACAAGTACTTCAGTGACCCTTCCCCTCACTCCTTCCCACAGAGGCACGACACTGCCCTGAAATGCTTTAATTTCCTTGAAGGGCATAACTCCCTTAAACACACAGTAAGGTTTTACCATTCGTTAAAAACCACATGTCCCAGGGCTCTGCCATCAAGATATCTCAATAACAATAGATCACTTGTGAATCAGATGAAAGAGACTAAAAAATGAACAAGCAAAAGCTGCTCTCAAAGTCAAGGCAAGCACATTTTTAGGGCATGAAAACAAGAGAGGGAATATGGAGTCCCCAGCAGAGGACTACAACAGAATTATATATCAAACACCCCGTCAGTGCAGGCAGATTATGAACATCACTGCCAGCACCACACGCTGCCTCAGCTCTAATCAAACCCCCTAAAGCACTTGTATTCAAGCAGATTTTGCATCTTCTCAGAACACAATCAGCTGCAAGAAAGCTTAAGGGCCCCAAAGACACACAAGTCTGAACCATAAATCTGAGGCTTGATGTTATATAAGAGTAATTCCATATTAGAAACAGAAAAGCACAGATTCAAAAAAAGAAGGAAATATGATTAATAGGGCAGGCTATTTTAAAATAAAATAAAAGCATTACAGAACAAAATGGCTTATTTTCAAGTTTCTTCACCCTAGCCTTCATATCAGCTCAGCAGATCAGAGCAGAACTCTCATGAGTCACTTCATGGTCTTTGTCTGACAGGGTACATGATGCACCCTTAAAACAGCACCTTTTACAAGGAAAAAGAAATCCATAACATTCACCTGCAAAGGGCTCCAACAGCTTGCAGGCAACAGTCACATTTGATTTCAGTATGGGCTGGACCATGTCCACAATGAAAATGACTGTTCAAGATACAAATAATCCTACACAGCAACGCTGCACCTTGCAATTCACAAAGAACAGAGGGAACTGACATTTCTTGACACCAAAGCACTGAAGATAACGTGGGTGTTTGTACTGTCCCAGCCAGACATGCAAGGCTTCACTTGACTTTGGAATGGCCTGAGTGCCTGGCAGGAACACACATCACCCTAAAGAGGTTTTGGTTGTTTTTTAGGGGTTCTTTTTGTGAGCACTAAGGACATTTTTGAAACACTGGAGCTTAACAATGGATATTTGGACACACCTGAGCAGAATTTCTGCCCAGAATTCCACAGCCACTTTGGGGGCACTCAGTTGAGCCCAGCAATCACAACAAGCACATGCAGGGTGGCCACCAGTAAGGCATCATTATGTTGGGGCTGGAGTTGTCTAAATGCATTGGAACAGAGACTCATTGTTCAACCAAGAGCCAACGCTGCCTTTGGAGATTCTCTGGCAGATTGTGTCTTCTCCCTGTTCAGCCAGGCCTTGTGGGTCACCACCAGTAAGTTTGTCATATGCCAATTGATGCCTTACACTCCTTTAAGGAGGATCATTAAAGTACTTCAGAATGCTTTTACCTACTTTTTAAGAGTAAAATATTCGACCAGGAAGAAAAAATGCTCCCTCTTTGTGAAATAGCATGAAGATGAGGAGACAGCAGCAGCTCTACAAGTGCCATGTAGATAAACCAGAACAGGTACAGACCCATGGCGTGGGACAATGGGGGAGAGCTCCAACCTTCTTTACAGAGATCTGGGGGGACTCATCCCCCAGCAGCTCTGCAAGCCCCTCTTGATCACATGTAAAGATCTGCCAAGCTTCCTGTGCAGGTCCAACAGCCACACACACTCACTTCTTCCTGCAGCACCCTTGTTTGTAGGTATTGCTGAGCATTTGCCTGTTTGCTCAACTTTTCAAAGCTGGATTGCTGAATAAGGTCTTCATCCAGTGAAAGACCATTATTCACACAGCAGTGTTTGTTAGAAACCAAAACAATATATTATTCATACAGTTATTCCATTCAGTCAGACTCACCCTCCCAACACCTCATTTTTCCTACTTAGTCTAGCACAGCATTTTCCTGAAATTGGGCATAAGGCTGAGATTTTTGATTTATTTTTGAAGCCACTTGATAAGTACTAGACTAAAAGGAACTCTACCATATACATACAAAAAAAAATAGCCTTATTTCCCTCCACTCTCACTGCATTATCCTTCAACTCTTTGAGGAAGACCCATTCCCTGCTGAGTAATACACTCCATTTATCAGCACCTGCAGAGAACCTGCATCAGGATGTGTGTCTGTGCTGCAGCACCCCACTGTCTGCTCTGAAGGTTACAGAAGAGTGCAAACACATATATTGTACCCACTATTTAACATCTCATCTTTCATCTGCAAACTGTCTGAAAATTCAAATTGAACCAGTACAAAAGATGTCTATTACACTTCCCTGAACTAAAACTTGGGTACAATCTCAGCTCTTCATATTTCAGTTGAACAAAAACCTCTGGTTACTTCTATAACCAGCATGCCAATAAAACAAAGGTTTATTTGGATGTGAATCACTGATTCACAAACACATTGACAGGAAAGCAAAGTGTCCTTTAACATACAAGAGGGAAAAGCAATTAACAGCCCAAAATACAAAATTTGTACCTCTGTTACACTATAGACTTTTTATCACTAATTAAGCAGTCTACACTAAATAAATTCTACCTTCACTTTTTGAAAAGAAGTTTAATACATTCTTTGCTCATCATGTCCTGTTAAAGCTTAACATACTCTGTTTTGCAGCCCTTACTTTAAAACTGGAATAAGTTTCAGCCTGCCAAGTTCAGGGGACAGCATATGACTCAAGGAGCTGTGTTAGTCACCAGGTCAGCATTCATCCTATCTCTTTCAGCATCTTTTGTCTTTCAAGCAAAGGTTTCAATCAAGACTGAAGTACAAATCCAGCAGTTACACCAAGCTACAGTGAAAGCAAGGCTTACGTCTCTGGATAGAACAAATTCTGCACTTCCTGTCACAAACCCCGGGCAGACAGAGTAAAAGGGTGTGAGACAGTAAGAAGTTCCTATGACAATCCTGCCATTGGCTTTGCAGATGAACAATTTTATTCGTTACTTTTATTTAAAAAGCCAACATTTCTTTCCAGAAGAAAACTGATGAACCCTCCTAAGAGGAGGATTCAAAACATCTAATCCTGGATGACAGCCCACATAGTTTTGGGTAAAGCTCACAATTTCCTCCACCGTTGCACTTTGCTAAGGCTCAACACTACTTCAGTAAATCTTTATATAAACACTCTTATTGGAATTAGGTTTTTTTTCCAGAGGAAAGCCTTGAGTCACTGCAGGTTTTAATCACTATTTTGGAACTGTGCAGAGAGGCAGGCAGTAATCTAACAAGAAAATGCTTACATTAGGCAGACTACGAAGAGCACCTGGAGAGAAATAGATTTTAGTTACAGAATCTCTTCCACAGTAAGAAACTAACAAAATACAATGCTCCAAATCTCTGCCACGGTTGCCTAGAGCTCCATTTCAGGCATCAACATCCCCTGTGAGAGGATTGGTCTCCAGGAACATGATCCAAAGCAAGTACCACACCTTCTGCAAAAGTTACTGTGTTAAGGAAAGAAGTGAACTATATCTCCCATATTCAGCACAGTAGGAAGCTTACACCCATGTCTAGAGTTTTGCTGATTACTGATATAAAATAAAGAGCTCCCAAACCAAGACTTTAAAAGGAACCCATAGCAAATCTAGTACCTAATTTTCCTCAGGACTAATAATGAATTTTCTGCAGTTCACCACTATCACCTAACCAAGGCACTTATACACACACACCATTTGACAACATCAAACAACTTCAAAACAACATTTTCAGAAATCAGCAGACACTAAAAGTAGAGAAGACTACAATATATTCACATATCTAATCTTCAGTCACATAAACATTTCAGCCAGCTTCTACATTTCTCTTCTGCCTCAGCAGGACCCTGATAATCACTTACTTTCAGTGGTACCTTATCCAAACAACACCTTCTTCCCACAAAAACCCACAGCAAGACCACAACCCCTCTCTCACAACTCTCAACTTAGTTCCTTTATTTTCTTCAATGAACTGACTAATTAAGCCATCAACTCAGCTTTGCCTAGAGCAAGTGGAGAAGGTCTCATATTGCAGGTGTGAACAATGCATCACATAAGTCATGTAACATTGACAAAACAGGAGTCTTTTTACAGAACTGAGGACAAAGTGCATTGGAAGGTGATCTTAGGAGAAAAAGCCCGGGTAAGCCATTCTTAAGATCTGTAGCACATAAGATACTTGAGTTATAGATGTGCCCTTCCTAAGAGATATAGGGTTAACTGAATTATACTAAAGGAAAGAAGCTCCCAGATCACCTGATCACTCAAAAACTGGCACAAGAAATCTTTGTATGTTTTTCTCTGCATGAAAGGTGCTCTTTTGATGAAGTTAGCAGCCAAGTCAGAGCAATGTGACAGAACTGGATGATGAGATGGCATTTACAGGCTCAATAAGAATAGCAGGATGTCAGAGCTCAGTTAGGTGGTCTGATGATATTTTTGACATTAAGGCCCAAGCATGAAAGACAGGAGAGAAACAGTGGGTAGGCTGTTTCACTCCTGTAAATCCTTATTCTCCAACATATATACTATAGACTCTCCAACATCTATACTTCCCACAGCTGGCTATTCACAGTTAGCTGCATGCTTTCCTTTTATATGCTATGAACAGGTTTTGTAAGAAGAAATATTTTGGGTGTCCTCCTGAATCCACTACAGAAAACACAAACATTTTCAGAGGCTTTCCTTTTTGTTGAGATTATCTAATGGGGTTAAGTTAAATGCTTCATCTTTGTCCCTTAGCCAGAATTAGTTGTGTTACATTCCACCCATTTTCTTTGATTAATTAAAACACACAGAGGAAGCTAGACAGTAATTTTATTGCTGTTTTCCACTGAAAAGCATTTCACGTTCTGGATATTATCTGGCAAATGTGCAGAACCACAAAACAGGATTGATAATAAATACAAACTTGTTAGTATTGTAGCAACACTAACACCACTGCCACAAGTTAGGAAAGTCATGACACACTGCGCATTACTCAAGGAATTTGACTTTTTATTATTTTGTTGTTACTGCTGCTGAATAAAAACATGGTGCACTCTTTTGATGTCATAACAAAAATGCATCAGGTTGTCCACATGTTGCTTTAAGTATCATGGACAAATCTTCAGTCACCATTCCTGTCCACAGTTTTTCTAATGGTAACTAAAATAATTGCTTTTTTACTTTCCCAGTAAAGTGTGAAATGTTTTGCAAAACTAATTAGCACATTGTGCTGCGAGTAAGAATTAATACAGCCATTGACATCACATAACCCCTAGAAGTCCACAAGAGAATGGATTTTGAAACAAATCACCTAAATCTTCATAAGATCTTGAGCCCAAAGAGGCAGAGAAAATTACCACAGAGATTAATGTGAGCTCGAATTAAAGTATTAAGTCATATGTGGGAATATACTGTAATTAAATCAAAAGTAAACAATATCTTGCTTTGCTTTGCAATGATAATAAACAGCCTGTGGTGACAAAGTTACACAGTCTAAATCTCCTTTACCTGTAGCTTTCTGCTACGGAGAAAATAAGAGGAAGCTCAGAGATGCTTCCAACAGCTGCAGACAAACAGCAAAAACCTTGTATTTCTCCACCCTGCTAACACAGCTGTTATCAGCTGGGTTTGGACCAAAGTGAAGCTCTCCAGCTTCCCAGGAAATCCATGGAAGCAACTGGGCAAGGTGATGCATTGCTAGATGTGTTTTAGCATTAAACATGACATAGAAGAAAAAGCTCTATTTTTGGTGTGGCATCTTTCACTAAAAATTAAATTCAGTTTTAGTGTGAAAAACAAACAAAAATTTCAAATACATTTCTCTTCCTCTTAGTAGTTTTAAAGTTATTTCTTTTTGTCCAGCTTTTTTTGGTGTGTGTTTGTGTGTGGAAGTGTCACTTTTTAATTAGCATGCTGCTTTTCTGGTTCATGAGTAAAATGCTTATTTATTTCCTTTTCTTTTCCTAAGATATTTTAGAAAATTTCTATTCTTCCCAGGTACTATAGGTGTCTTCGGTAAAGAAGCACATGTTTGACCTTCCAGTCACTGTGATTGCTCCACTGACCCAAATCAGCTTCCCAGAGCCCAGCTGAACTTTCAAATACTGCCAAATATTTGGTGAAATCCCATCCAGAAGTGACTTCATCAAAGTACCCACATTTCACCTCAAAGGGAGAGCACAAATTACTTGGTCAGGGCAGTTTCCTGTTGTGGGGTACCAGGTTTCCCCTGAGGGGTGCGGGGGTGGCCAAGTAGGTTCTTCTTTGGCTAAGAACTGCTCAGGAACTTACTTATTTCCCCAGAGTTTGGAAACCTTGAGAATACCTTCCTTTAATCCTGATTCTCAGCTGAGCCCATTTCCCATTCCAAGGGATCCATAACAAACCAACAGGGAGTTCTGAGTGTGGGGTGCTGCCTTTTCTTCCACAGAACCCAGCAGTATTTGCCCCACAGCATTTTAGCCCTAAAAGGGAAAAACAAGAAGCAGCAGCCGACCATCCAAGAAAACAGTGGGGCAACTGTTTAGTGGACAACTTCTACATCTGGGATATGGCAGCAAAGGGCATTTCAGAAAGAAAGGACTGGAGACAAAGCTGAGAGATATTTCCAAGAGATTAACCTGGGAGAAAGGTTCCTTAGGGGTTCAGCCAGGAGCCAGGGTCACAGTCCCAGCCCTGCCTCAGCTGGTGGGGCTCTCCTGTGCCAGGGCAGGGGTGGGAGCAGCTGGGCAGGGACACAAAGGGACCTTCCAGGGCTGCCAGTGTGACCCATCCTGCATTTGAAAGGTTACATGTGCAAATGTTAACTCCAATATAGAAGCCAACAAAAAAATAACCCTCAGTTTTACGATCTCAGCAGCTTTCTGGGCTCTCCTTCAGCTACATGAACACTTGCTGGGATTAACCTTTTTTTTCAGTTTGTTTTTTCATAAATATTGCTAGGCAATTATCTTCAGTACCAGCTTAGGCGATCCAGCTAACTGTTCTCAAATGCTGGAAGTCCTTGCTCATCATTAGCACTCAGTTCACCAGCTGACTGAATTATTGTTTGTAAGTACTTTTGGATTAATTATCTCTTTTGAGATGCTTGAATCATTGTACATCAATTTCTTGATCTTAAATTGTAAAACATCAGAGAATTGGACTCAGAGAAATGCTTTATTCTACCCTATTTTATGCTGTTTGTATCATTTACATGGCTACTTCTGGCCCCAAGCTGGACTGAAATGCATATTCCAAGGTAACTGTGTCCAATTTTACAAGTAATTAAGGCACAATTAGATCCCTGAGATGTCCAAAGTTTTCTCTCAGAACTGGAAGGTCAGTCCAAATTATGCTGATTTTCTCTTTCCCTTCCCTACATCAAGGTTTTTAGCCAAAAACTTTTTTAAGATTTACAAAGATTTCCTGGGAGATGGCAGACCTGTTTGAGGCAGGGGATAGAGGCTGAATTTCATTCTTTGCCTTTGACTTTCCAGGCATCCTCAGGCCTCTCTCACATCTCACATCACTGACTTCATTTACCATTCACGTGGGTACCATTTCCCATTCACATTCACTTCCCATCACATGGGAAAAAAGGTATTTAGCAACATTTTGCAAGGACATGACAATCCTATAGAACATTTTTCAAGCCTAACATGAAATATACAAATGAAAGGGAAAATATTATTATTCAGTTCTGGTGTGATTCTTCTGCAGATCACAAAGTTGTCAGCTGCAGGGACAGTTTTGCACAGTTAATCACAGTCTGTTTGCTTTTTTCAAACTGTTCATCAGTGTTTGGATATAAAAAAATCATGCCTATCACTGTGGGATTAATACTGTAAGATTTCCTAAAAGAGAGCTGCAGCAAAGAAATTCTCTCTGTTCAGAGCAGACAAATTTCATGCATCCAAACTACTCACTTTTTTAAATGTCTCTTTTTGAATCTGCCATTGATGGCATGATCTGTCCTAGAGCTGTTGAATTTTTCTGCTCCTGGATTTTCTG
Organism: Petroica traversi; assembly: GCA_025920805.1. Lineage (NCBI taxonomy): Eukaryota > Metazoa > Chordata > Aves > Passeriformes > Petroicidae > Petroica > Petroica traversi. Next base: position 8,852,585 of record JAHLSL010000018.1, on the reverse strand, counting down.
GAAGTAGAAAGTCTTTATATTTTAGAACTAGCAAAAAGAAACAATTTTATTTTTAAACCCTCAAATGACAGAAGATCAATATGAAACCTGCAGAAGTACAATCTTTCACAATTTTAAAACCAGCCATTTTTAAGGAGGAGTTCAAAGTGTGCCTCCCAGACCAGCTATTAAAACAAATACATTTCAGCTTGGAGATGAAAGTCCTTGATATTTGCCAAGTTTTCCCGGGATTTATTCTGCAGTTTGCATTGTGCAACTGTGAGTGATTCTGAGCACTGCATTTCTCATTGCAGCAGCCTCCAGCAGTGGGAACCAGACAAGACACAATCTGTTCAGTCACATCTTCAAAGCAGGACAAACACACAATATTCCCACTTCACATGGAACAAGAGGATTTGTATTAATCATTATTGTGGGCATTTAAGTAGATTTCAAAAAAGCTACAAGAGAGCTGCCAGTTGGAACCCAAATACCCTCAATCTGAGTTCTAATTCCATGAAATGTGACCCCAATAATTGCCCCGCTGTTTATTATGGCAGTGGTGCCCACTGATTCCCCCAGGTGGGGCCAGACTTTCCAGATGACTGTTATTACCAAAAACACCCCTTTTTGCTCTGTGTAGACACTGCCAGCAGTGCAGACAAGGTGGTCTTGAGCTGAGGGAGGTCTCTAAGGACTGGTAAAGTTTAAAATAGAGTGTTTGTTCCTTGGATAAAGTCACATAGCAGCCAACCAAAGGGACATGTAGCTCAGAGCAGCAGAAAAGAGCTATTAAAAGATAACTGCCTAATTAATTAATTGAAGACTTCTGGAACATATGAAGACATGAAATTGAAGACTTGAAGGCAGCACTGAAAATCTGTAACTGCTGAGGCTTTGCAGCTATGAAAGGAAAGCATTTCATATCCACAGTAAGGAGCACATCCTCCTTCCTGCTGGCTGCTGGAATTCTCAGCTCCCGGGAGGCCCTGCCTGGGCTCACCCCTGGGAGCTTGAGATGAGCTCCGGCAGTTTCAATATTAGTCAAGCAGGATGTTCAAAGTCACATCAGGCATTTACAGGCCCAGATTCCATTAATTGTGGAAGGAACGGAATGCTCCAAAACCTTAGGGACCATCAAGCATTTTACTCTCATTTTCATGTCTAAAATATCCTTTAAAAGAAAGCTTTTGGTAAGAGATGCCATGGGGAAAGCGCTGATTTGCAGCTCTTGCTGAACTGATTACTACAAGCAACGAGTTAATGAGTTTTCTTTGTGGTTTCTTCGTCCTGTTTGCAGAGGTGATTTCTGTATCACTTCTCAGCTCTTCCTTGGAGGTGACAGCTGCAAGGTGGGGTGAAGAGAGGCGATCTGTGCAAAATGTGCTGGCAGAAGTTAAAGTATAAAAGTTTTAAATCACTTGCTTATGACAAGCAGAAGGACTCTGTGGGTAAGGTTTACTGACTCTCTGACACAGCAGTTAATCACTCCTGGCCATTCTGTCTCTCTGCTTGCTTCTACCAGGTAAAGTGCTACAAGAAATGAAACAAATGACAGCACAAGCTCACACACATATTTTATTACTGATAGACCCAAGGCACTACTACAACCTTCAGATGTTTATCCTGATGATTCAAGGAAAGCAAACATTCAGGCCTCAGGTTTTCTTTCAGCTTGTTCTAAAGATGAGGATTAGCCAGGTAAGCATCAGTTGCCAGGTCAGTCGTAGGAGATCTCACAGGAATTTAGTCAGACTGTGATGCTTTGGTCAGTCCCACTGCAGATGCAGGGAGATAACTTCTACATAAAGTAGGTCTTTCGGAATTGCTATGTATCTGGCACTCCACAGAGACTCACTGGAGGGCTCCTGCCCTACAGCTCTGCACAAATAAGTCTGAAGTGCAACCCTCTGCTAAGCAGTGCTGTACCCCCCCCTCCAACCTTGTGGTCTCTCTCTGGGTAGTCTTCCCTCTGCCTGCAGGGATTTTTGGTGCCAGCAATCATGGAACTTGCTAAAGAACACAGTTTCTGCAGGATTCAGTTAGGTGCTTTTTAATATTTTACAGGAGAGCAAACTTGGGACGTGGTTTGCAGCATTTGTTAACCTTAGCAGACAGGTATTGTAAGTAACCTCCTCCTGTCACCTTCCTTGTCCAGGTGACAAGAAATCTGCTCCATGCCTTTCCTCTCAGGATCATTTCCCTTGCTGCTTTCAGACAGTTTCATATATGAGCAATATTGAAAGAAAAAGAATAAATAAAACTCCTTTCTTAAAACAGGGATTTACTACAGAACAAAGTAACAAGAAAATTCCATCTTTCTGCCACACAAGCTCTTTCTCAGGAAAGAGTGTTCAAGGCACCTTCAGTGTCCTGAGTGATTTTCAGAGCTCTCTGCATGAAAAATTACAGTCATTGAACACGTCAGTTCAGTGGTCAAGCCATGAAGCAACCCAAGAGCCTAATTCCTGAATGAGTAGGGAGAAAAATCTCTTTTAGGCTTTTAGAAGAGTATTAAGATCAGCAGGAGGGATGCACTCACAGTGCTGTGTCCTGGCACAGGGCAGAGATAGGATTCTGCTCCTGGGAAGGAGGACAGGGACTTCCGCAGCTGTAAGGATTGAGGGAAATAAAAGGATAAACAACAACTTTTAACTTTTATTTTTTAAGGAAAAGTTCCAATTTTGAAAGCCTTAATTTCTTCCCCAAATATGGCAGCAGATTTATGAAAGCAAAAGTGTAACATCGCCCAAGTTTATGGGGTCACAGTACACCCTGCCAAGGAGGGGCTCTGTTCCTGCACACACACGGATACCACATGCAGGGCACATCCACACTTCCCAAATCTCACCATGGAGCAGGAGCTGATTCCTGTTATGTTTTCTTTGATTGGCTGAGTCTCACTGCCTACCACTATTTATATCCTTCTCTGATGCAGAAGTGAAGGATAATACTGACATTTGCTTAAAAATTATCCCACAGCAGGAAAAATTATCCTGACACAGGGTATGATGCAGTGTCCTCCAACTAAAAGTCAGCCTGTGAACTTTACAACATAATTCAGTATCAGAAACAATAAATAATAAATTCCATGTCTATATAGACCACTAAAAAGTCTATTTCACACTAAATATCCCTTTCCCATACACTGATGGACACCCCAACATCTAATCCAAATTATCAGCTGCAGAGCAGGAATAGCAGTTAAAAGAGAAGAGGGGGAGATACAGCTGTAAAATTTCAAGTGGGCTGTAGAAATAGAGCTCTCCTGCACATACCCTTATGAAAGGAAAGAGATAATTCAGTTAGTGTGAATTGCAAACCCATTGCAAGCTGGCCAGAGGAAAAGCCTGTGCAGGAGCAATTCATGCAAACACTAATGAGCCTTTTAAAATCATTGATGCTGCAGCACTGAGGGACACAGGAGATCACACAACAAAAGCCATCCTGCATTTCAGCCTGTGTTCTCAGGCATGAACTTTGAGATTTGGAAATTAATTTTCAAGGTAAATAATTTAACTGTGAGGATTTTTCGACTTATGTCTTAGCCCATGCCCCAAGCTGCTGCCAGGGGCAGGATGGCACAGACATGGTTTTCTTACAGCAGGACAAATCCTGCATTTTGATACTTCACAGAAACTAAAGAGTAGTGTTCAGGGTTGTGTCTTTTAATTCTACAATATCACAGATAATTTGCTCCATTTCAGCTCTGCTGAATAAATGAAAATCCTTGGTTCTTCCCTTCTGGAAACATAATTCCCTCAATCACTTTGGAGAGGTACTCTGCAGAATTAAACTCCTCCCCAGGGAGATTTTGCAGGTACAGTAACACGTTTAAAGATCACTGCCAGGCTGCCCACGCCATTAAAATCCTTCCTGAACTATTTAAAACAAGCACAGTGGAGAGGTTGAAGTGAGGGAAATGTGAGAGTTGTGCAAGTATGTGATAACCTTTCTGAGAGAAAAAGAGTGAGGTGATTACCTGAGTCAAGAATCAATTTCTAATGCAGCAGAAACAGCAAGGTTGCTTTTAAATTTGTGATAAGAAGAAACAAAGCTATAAGAAAACTCTGATAACAGTTTTATTACAGGTTCTATAAGAAATTCACTAATAAAAGTGTATTAAAAACATATTATTAAAGTTTTGTGGTAGAGATTCAGGAGGCTGAATCCAAGAGCTGCAGCAGAGTCTGACACATTTTTATGAATTCATAAAATGTTTTACAGGATCTCATGAGCAAGACCCTGCAAATTTGGAGCCTGAAGCAAATTTTTTTTACAGTTCACATATATAAAAACAGAACCAGAGGTTTTTAATGGCAATGTTGACACATTGTTAACTATACGTGAAGCTTGAAATGCTAAAAACTAAGAGGGGAAAGAAATGAAAGAATTTCTGTGGTACTCTGAGTGTGTCTGTGTTTTCTGTTATTTCACCTGGGAGCCAAACCATTAATTGAAACAAAGACAAATGGTAAATCACTGCTGAAATCCTCCTTCATGCCACTGGAAATTAATAGTTCTCTTCACAAACACCTTCGGATGAGGACAAAGTTGTAACCTGACTGAGCTGCTCCCAGCACTCCGTTGTTACCATTTGTTTCTTTGTAATGCATTAACAAACTCCTTTTTCTCCTGACTGGAAAGGCAAGAGATTGGTGTTTATTAGATGCTCATTATGCAGAATTTTTTTAAAAAGCTAAAACATTTTTAAAAGGCTAAACCAAAAAAAAAAAAAAAAGGCATACATATCCTGTAGAGGAGGGAGACAGAGAAATCTACCTAATAATTAATTAACTTTATATTCATTTACTTAGTCAAGTTTTGCTAGTTTTCCTTTACAAATATTATGTGTAGGAAAACAACTGCTGTAAAATGAAATACATTAAAGTGCTGTCAATCCTCTTGTTTCACAAAGACAACCATGATTGGGTTATCGTGCTGAGAAGACAGAGAATTTATTGAACTGGGACCATTTAAATAAAAGAAAAAAACCACTTTTACCTCCTTCCTCCTTCATCAGTCTTCATGTATTGTGCCTTGCATGAGCTAATACCAGATTCATTGCAGCCATGCTGTAACTGATTGCTGTAACTTTGCATATTTTCCTTATGTGTGTGAAGAAGAAGCGCTGAGACTCTCAGGATTAACAGATCTATGCTTTGAATTACTTCTCATTTCCATTCAAAGTCAATGCAATTCTTTACAAGGGCTCTTCAACAGAAGTTCTGCAGGAAACAAAGCCAGAAAATCCACAGTAGATTAAAACTCAGCAGGGGTGAATTCATATATGGTGAAGAAAGGAAATACAATATGAAAACTGGTTTCACTTTTACATTTTTAAAAACACTGAGCAATCATGACCTTACAGTGATCATAATTCTCACAGCAGCACAAAATTAAGTGTTCCAAAGGCTGCCTGTGTCTGTTAATTTGTCTAAGGATGGCCTGGAGATCTAAAACAAATTCCACAGGTCTGTTCCAGTTCCCAACAGGAGCAAAATGATAGAATCATTTAGGAAGTAAGGAGGTCCAGCCCCCCCCACCCTGCCCCAACAGAGGGCCAGTTCAGCACAGGCTGCTCAGAGTTCCTCCAGTCTAGTGTTTGAACCCTCCACAGGCAGAGATTCACCAGTCCCTCTGTGCCCTTGCTGCAGGATTTCACTGCCCTCACAGGGGATGTTTCCCCTGATATCTGATAGGAATTTCTCTTCGTGCAGCTTGTGTCTGTTGCCTCTGTACTCACTGACTTTTAAGAACATTTCAAGATTGGTCTATCTGGTACACTAAAGAAAAAAAAACCCTGGATTTTCCAATACAATTTTTTACTCTGTACTTTACTTTAATCCTGGTTTGTTGTTGTCTTCTTAGAAACAATTTATCCAGAGTGGCTTTAGAAGACACACCTGGAGAAATCCAGTAGAGGAAACAATCCAGGACCTTTCTTAGGCATTTGAGAGAGAAAGTGAGAATGATTGCAGTAGGATATGAGAAATTTGAGTAAATATCTGTTGCCTCTCTGTGTTCATTGAATACCAGTCTCTACTATGAGTTAAGTTTTTTAATTCCCCAGAGTTCAAGCCCAAGTTCTTCAGCTGACTGTGTAAGTGATTTATCTAACACATGGTATGGTTAGCATATCTCTTTGGGTGAGCCTCTGTGATTCTGATAACTGGGAATAATCTTGAAATTCCTTCCCCAAGAAGCAGCATCCCCTGCATGCTGATGTCACTGACAGTCCTTTAAACCACTCTGTTCAGCTGTCTAAGGAGGTTTACACATCCTGCTCCCAGCTCCATGGAGTTCCCTTAACTCCTGCACTACCCCAGCAACTCCACCCTTCTGGAACAGCCCTCTCTTCCAGCAGCTCTGGCGTCAGCCATCAATAATGCTCTGGAAGAGGGAGACAAGGTGAGGGTTTTATGAGAATTTGCCCTTTGGGTTGATTCCTTTCCGAAACCCTACTCTTAAATAAAGTTTGCCCAGGGAGACAAGGTTTTCCCACAAAAGAAAAAGGAGAGACAGCAGAAGAGAAGAGGAGGAAGAGAAGGCCTCATGTAGCCCTTCATGGCCCAACACTACTTTTTTCCAAGGGTGGAAAGATGTAGTCCAGTTGCTTCATTTTTTCTCCTGCCCTGAAGTTTCAAGTGGGTGTTAGGTTCTTATTCATTGAACTGGTGTCATTTAATGGTGTCTCAAATTGTTAAGCAGTTTCTGAATCCTCTCATCTGATGGATGAGGCAATTCTGTCTTTACGTAATTCAGAGGAGCCACATGAGACTTAATTAATATTTATAAAGCATTCAGGATGCTCAGTAGAAAAGGATGATGATATAAAAGCTCTATAAAAACACTCACAATTTTTCAAACTCTCTACTGTTGCAGGTCAAATTAAAGACTCATTTTCCCCCCTCATTTTCCAGCAGCAACTGTGTCCCCTATGGGCTGTGTGGAAACAGTCAATACCCAGAAGCAGTAACAGAGGGAATTTAAAAAGAGTGGATAACCTATTTATATTGTAAAGGACAGCGGGCCACAAACAGCAAAACCAATGAAATGTTGTTTCCTGTGAGTCCGTGTTCTGTCTCCTCTAACCACCAGCTCATCAGACACCTTCCCACAGCCCTGTGACTGGCACAGGCACGGGGTGGCTCCAGCAGGAGCTGACCAAGGGCACCAAGGGGCTGGGCAGTGTGGGCAGCTTGGTCACTGATGGCTGCAGCTGGAGAGGGCTGAGCTGGAGTTGTGATGGCAGGAGAGCTCCTTAGGACACCTGCAATCACCCTGCCTTTTGCAAGGCTGCTTGAAAACTGTCTGGAAAAGAGGACAGACATCCCAGCTGCATGAAGAACCTCATTTTTTAAAATTACCAAGCACAGCCACAAGCAGATCAGACCAGACTGAGGCTCTTGAGGCCTCTCAGTGATGTCAGGCTTCTACCTCTGCCTCACTTGCAAACAGCTCTTGGTGCCAGCAGAGAAATAAAGCACTGTTGAACAGAGGCTGGAGCCAAGTGGAAACGGTCCTGCTGCAGGGCACTACCAAAGAGATGCAGTGGGGATCACAGTGACAACAGCAAAGGCACCGGGCTGGAAGGGATGTGTTACAGCTGACAAACACAAGCACCAGCCAGAGAAACATCACAGCCCACAGGGAATCGTGTGTTTGTTTTCCAGGACACATCTACCATGCAGAGGAAAATGATAGAGAAAGAGTGTGTTGTGTGTGTTTGTATCTCCACTCAGCTGTGCTGGAAAAGTGACACCATCAAGCCCATGATTTGTCTAATGTGGGATGATTTAATGGCAAGTGGCATAATTCAGCAAGTAACCTGAGGCAATCTGCACCCCAGCAGCCTGTGCTGACACCCTCCAGCCCCTCAGTAAAGGCTTCCTGGGGCTCCTTAGGGCTCCTTGGGATGTGGCTGCCTGTCCCCACAGCCTCCTGCTGTTGCTTGATCCAAGTGCTGCTCCCACCCCTCATGAGGAGACAAGGGGGTGGCATCAGCTGCTGCCAAGACAGAAAGGTGGAAGTTGGTTTATTTCTTGACATACAATGCCTACAGCTGCTTCCTGCAGACATTCCAATGATCTTATCCCTGCTGTGTATCAAGTTGAGGGATCACTGGACCAAGTTCCCCAACCACAGTACCTCAGCAGCACACTCTGAAGTGTGGGGCACATGTGGGCTCCTTTTGTGAAGATTTTCCTCCCCTGGTGCCAACTGCAGCACATTTCTGGTCCAGGAACATGCTGACACTGACCTGTGGTGCTTTGCAGGGAGCTGAACTGGGACGTCCATGTGCCTGAAAAATAACCCATAAGAAAAAAGGATGGAGGGGGTGAAGGTGCAGAATTTAATTCAGCTGCACTCCCAGCAAAGCCTCAAGCCAGGACACAGCACTGGAGGGGAAACTGAGGAGGGAGAGGGAAGGGAGAGGGAGAGGGAAGGGAAAGAGCAGGATTTGTTGGGATCAACAGTCTTTCAAGGCATGCATATGAGTGACATCTCCTGAGAGCCACAAAGCCACTGGGACACAAAGCCACAAAGCCACAAAGGACACTGGGACAAAGATGCTCAGCAGGGCCCCAAATCTCTCCCTGTCCAGCCCCACACCTGTGAGCTGTGCAGCAGTGAACAGCACTGTTCCCCCTGCCTGAAGCATTTCTTAGACTCAGTGGACTCCTCAGTTTTTATTGAGGACAGCTTCAAATCTGCTTTGCACTAGAGGGGCCATCAGGAGCTTTTTAAGCAAAAAACCTCTGTGTGCTGATGAATTAGCATGCTCACTGGTGTTTTAATGACTTCTTTCTGGGATACTTGAGATCAAGAAGGTTATCTTCACAAGGAAAAGCCTGCAGAATATTTTAAAATTAAATTAGTGCTTGTAATGCTTTACAGAATATTTATGAAGATGATGTGATATGGGGATAACACCTTGTACCCATATTCAGACTAAGTCTTGGAGCTGCCCTGCAGCATCAGGGGAAGGTTTATATCTAAAGGGGGATAAGGTGAGCTGACAGCCCTGCCAGTCCCTCTCCTTTCCACCTACCTTGCACAAGATCCAGTTCTCTGCCTCCTACAGCTGTAAGGGATTGGTTTACATGTGGCAAGTGGAGGGGGTCTGATATAGATCTTCAACCCAGAACTCTGGCCTTGAATTTGGGACACTTCCAAACTCCAGCCATGCTCAGGTCTGGTCTTGGAGTGATGGTTTCATTTCTTTAAATCGCCTGTCTGCCCCAGAGAGTGCAGGAGGAAGATGGGTGAAGAGTTTCTCTCCTAATACACATTTTCACTTGAAGACGAGCAAACCCCACATGATCTTTCAAGGTGGTGGTGTTTGTGTCAGATGTCAAACCCAGCCCGACTCCTGAAACTATAAAAATCAATCACAGCAACAGATAAACCAACTCCGCAAATGAAGTGTTTCCTATGTCCAGCAAATACTGCAGCTGGCTGCCAAGGAAATTATGTTTTGTTTCTAAGGGACAGTCCGGGGACTGAGGTTTGGGAATGGTGGTGCCCGATTCCTCAGCAGGAATTGCAGCTGTAGATGAAGCTCCACCACCATCTGCTGGACACACTAGGGATGGAGCTGGGCTCATCTGTGTTTTGCTACGAGCAAAATGACAATATTCCTCTAAAGAAAAAAAGTTTTAAATGCTTTAAGTCCTTAGTCCCGTTTTGCAGCCATCAGGAATTTTTTTCTGCTCATGGATTTAAGCAGCAGCTATGTATCTCCTTTGAAAACTCTTCTTTAATTTTATTGTATCTGTTGATAGATCTGAGATAAAATTCATGTGTTAAAGCAGGCAAACAGTGGGGAAATGGTGTTTTCTTAGGCAATTTAAAGAGAACCCCCTTACGTTGTTTACATAGCAGTGAGCAGCCAGACTGGGTTAATCCCTTGTGTGAGAATGAGAAAGAAATCAGTGTACCTGGGACCACAGAGGACATTGCTCTACTCACATAGCAGCAACAGGGAGAGCTGAAGAAAGACTGTATTGAAGAAGAAAATCACCCTGAGCTAGTTGTGCCTGGGGTCTCACCGTGTGCCAGTTACCCTCAGGATGTCCTGCATACCCAAAATTTCCGCCACAAACTCAACTTCCAGCTTCTGCTGGATCTGCAGCCCAGCACAACACACCAGGCTACTGAAAGCAGGAATGTCTCAGGCCTGCTGCATCATTTAGATCTGATTCTTTAACAAATGAAGAATTGAGGGTTTAATAAGAGATAAGGGAGCTTTAGACTGCTGTGCTCAGACTAATCTTTTAAGGGTTGAAAGTGATAGACAAGCTACTCCAATTTCTTATCTAGCATTTTCCTTTGAATTATTAATAACCAATTTGTACTTAATTTACTTAGTTCAGAAAATTAACTAAATGTGTCACTGATTCCAACGATTTCCATTTTTACTGCCTTCTTTATCGATAAAGGGATAACTTCATATAAACCAATTAAAAGACAAAAAACACACACACAAAACCTCCTGCCCTGCTTTGCTCTCTCAGTTCTCTGGAATATCTCCAGAAACGCCAGCTTCTAATGTATCTGTGCTTCTTTGCTTCAGAGTTCTGTAAACTACAACTTGGGTTAATGATTACAGCTGGTAAAGGGATGGAATTCTCCTAATATCTAAACCAGTTTTCCTAGACTCTTAGAAAAGAAGCATTTTGGGGTAAAAGGGACAGAATTTGCAGGTTTGAGGGATGCAGGAGTTTTAAAGCCCAGTACCAGAACAAACTCATATCTAACTACTACAAAAATGTAAACACAAAATGTGTTTAAACTGCCTCACCTCCTAGAAAAGGGAACATTCATTTTATTACATGCAATGATTTCTTTTGGGGGATTAAAAAACCTTTTTTCAAGGATAAACCAAAGAAACTGGAGGCTATAAATGGCCAGCCAGCCAGGAAGACAGAGGAAGAGATTTTCAGGCAAAGGTGCTGAACTATGATAATTTAGTTTAATGAAGGGGAAATATCAACACCGAAAAAGGCTTTTACTGCCTTCCGACAGGTAGCAGTTTAATTTGCCTTCTCCATCCTGCAGAGACAAGAGGAAGTCTGATTTAAAAAGAGCTGAGCACCATGGCTAAAATTAAGCTTCAGCTAAATTTAAAAAAATCATACATTAACAAGGCCATAAGGTGAGCCCCTGAAACTTTCCACAGATACGCCAAACATTTAACTGGTGAACAAAACCTCAGCCCTTCCTCAGCCTCATCTGAAGGGGGACACCAAATCAAAGGTGTGACACTGGTTTTACAGACTCGCCACAGCGAGCAGTTAACCAGCCATGCCAGGTACCAATTACACAGCAGCCTCACAGCACAGAGCTCTCTCAAAGAGGCTGCTTCAGTACTTTTGGGGGGATCCTGGAAACTCTTCCAATGAAAATGCATTAAAATAGTGCCACTGTCAATTCTGTGGCATTTATAAATGTTGTTTTCTTTGGGTAGATACAATCACTGGAGCCTGAACTCCTGAGATAATGCAACAGTCAAGCCAGCAGCAAACCCAAAACTCAGGAAGTATCACTCGGCTTTCAGTATTTCCAAAGCAGTGCCAGAGTTAAAGTGTAAACTGTTAACAGATTACAGGGTTAATTTGTAATTTATTACTGTTATCTGCCAGGAACACTCTGGAAGATGAAAATGCCAGGGTCAGGATTCCTTACCCCTTTTCCTGACACCAGGGATTTCACTACTGGCAGAGGTAAGAGACTCCTACACCTCTCTCTATGAAAATGCTCACACAACGTGGGAAGACAATGTGATATCTGATTTCTTCCCCAGTCCTTTCCTGCTCCCTGCTGGCACTCCATCTGTTTTTTGACCAGCAGAAACACTAAGAAAACATTTTTATAGAACAATCTTAATAAAGCCCTCATCTATTTTACTCCTCAATGATTACAGGAATAAGAAGTGTAATTCATACTACAGCTACTCCTGATCTCAAACACAAAGCATCAGCCAGACCACCAGCCAAAGCAGCCAGACCAAGCTGTTTCTGTACAAACCCATTTCTACTTTGCCCAGGAAAGATGCCCAGACCAGGAAGGCAGAACTTCACCTTTCTATTATGCTCACCACCACACAGCAAGGTCCAACCAACAGTGTTTCACCTGGAAGAGGAAACACCAGCCCTCCCAGGCCATCTACCTCAGCACTTCTCTGCTCACAGTAAAAATTATTTTACATTATCTACCGTGGTTCTTTTCACTGCAACTGAAGACTAAATGCACTGCTTTCCTCCAGTCTGGGTACTCCCATAGCCAGGGAATAATCCAGATTCTTTTCTTATCCATAGAGGGGGCTGAGGGAAAGACTTCTTTTCCCCCTTCTATCTTGACTGTAGCATCCTTCAAACAGAACTCATCAAACAGAGCAAGGCATCCCAGCTGAGACCTCATGGACTGCACAGTTTTGCCCTGTTTGTCATTCCAGTGCAGGAGGAAGGGATCATGATGCCCTCCACTGCACTACCTGGCTCTCCCAGCTTATTTCCTACAAATGTAAAGAGCAAATTCTCTTCCATTCCCAAGATCACTAATGAAAATACTGAACAGACAAGACTCAGGAAAGATCTAGAATTGTGTCCACTCCTAATAGTAATCCTTCAGCTCCAAAATTCTTTCATTCTGACTGTGGCTTGTGTTTCAAGCCACCCTGCAGTACCCCTGTACCCCTGCAGTTTTCCTCAAAGTACCCCTGCAGTTTTCCTCAAAGTACTTCCTAATGAAAATACAGCACCAGAAGTGGCATGTGACTAAGGCCATGAATGGGTTCAAAGAATCTTTGAGCCTAATTTACATCACTTGATCTCCATACCTGAGTTTCCTCACCTCTCACGGACTGTGGTCTGGAAAACATTGGAGACCAAGACATTGCAAATACTACAAGTTTAACAACCAATTTATTACTATGCTGGAGAACAACCTTTTCATGCAAATTACTCATACCAATTAAGCGATGTGTCTTTTACTGAAATTTGGCACTGCATAATTACTTGCACATAGATTTGCATAACTAATAGTAATTAATTAAATAGCTTTTGTTTCTCTAACTGTCATTGCTTTATGACAGATGAAAGCTGAAAGTCTTTTTGGGGTTTATGGTCTCTCAGGCCTGAAGTCTGGCTCAACACACAGTGATGAACATTTCTTGTGTGTTTCTTCAGAAAAGACAGGAAGTCCCTTATTCTAAAGATAGCATCTACTATGATAATGCCTTCTGGATAATTACATTAACAGGTTGGCCAACTTACAGGAGAATGAATAAGGACAATAATTCTCGCCCAGCACTGGAAAACACAAGGAACATCTATAAATAAAGACTGAAAAGAAAATACTTCAAGCAGCAACTCAGATCAATGTGGATCTTACCTTGGGAACACAGGGCTACTGAAAACACGATGTACCATAGGAGAACAAAGCAGAGAGCTCAAAGCAATGATCCTTCTAAATAAGCCTGACAAGCTTTTATTATAGAAAAACCGAATTAAGCAAAAACTAGAGATAAGTGCTTTATCTGACATTTGGGATTTCAAAAGACTGAGAAATAGGAAGACATTTACAGAACTAACATATAAGGTCATCACCAACAAGAATTGGGTTTAATTCAAGCTATTGACAATAATTGAATTCTAAGTTTCCTGGTTCAGCCTAGAGTTGTCAATTAATTGAGCCTTGCTTGCATGTGAACATTGCTAGAGGCCTCTTACAGAATCAGCTGATTATAACTTTTTTTTCTCCAGAAGAGTGAAGCAGCATCCCTCCTTCTCAATTTAGGTAATGATCATCTATGCAGGTGTTATTACATTAAAGGCCCATTCCAATTAATTCACATTTGCCAGATGCTGTCACAATTGCTGACAGGTGTTCGTTACACTCCAGGTCAGCTTGAAATCACAAGAAGGGAAATCTGCAGCATCAGAGCCTTCCCAGGCTCCTGAATGACACACAAATACCTCCATGAGGAGGGAGGACCTGCAAAAGAACTCCATGTGCAAGAACCTTGTAGGGATGGGGGAACAGAGAGGCAAAATGGCACCTCCACTTTGCAACAAAACAGTGGCTCGGGAGTCGGGATGTCACCTCAAACTGCTTTTTAAGTGTCTCTGCTCCAGCACATATACTGAGAGATACAACTACATTGAAAGATTTTAATGGTTTAATTTCAGAAACTACCTAGAGTGGGACAAAGTTACTGAATGAATTATCTCAGCAAGCTATTTAAAAAATCACAACAACAACAAAAAAAAAAAATCAAAGAACACCAGGAGAGCTTGTTAAATGTCATATTAGCAAACAGTTTAATTTATTAAAATGACTCCAGTACACCTCTGTGCTTCTACAACAGACACACATTACACATAACAGGTAAAACACAGTAACATTCTCCAGTCAGCAGTTCCCGGCTCATCAGCACAGAAACACAGAAACAACAGTATCCTACATCACCTCCCAGCTCAACCTTCTTCCATGTGGTGCTTGGGGCACTTCTCTGAGGAGCAGGCAGGCAGCTGAATGCAAGTGTGTCTATGTTTCCTGATCAGAGATGAGTGCAGCCCTGTGCTGCCCAGAGCAGGCAGGTTTGCCCTGCCAGGGGCCGGACACAGGCAATGCCCTGCCCGGAGCAGGGGCAGTGAGCACATGGATTGCTGCAGTGCCTGGGGAGTGCAAGTCTACATTTTCATCACTCTAAAAACAGGACATCTACAGGATGTGCGTGGAGAGATTAAGTTTCTCATAGTGTGAAAGACACTGGCCCAAAAAGATTTGCACACCTGAGTATTATGCTCATAAGAACGACAAGACTCATGTAAGTCTTTATAAAGTTTTAAAATACAGTTGTGGTAATTCAGGGCCAGTCCTTTCTCTTTTACTGGTTAACTTTACTGAAACCAACTTGACCTAGAATTCTAACAGCAAAGCAAACATGGGAAGTTAATAAAATCAGAAGACACTGAAGGTGTAAATACAGTGCAAGTGTTGGTTTTAGTCTTTTTGACTGTTACAGCCTGATAATTGTACATTCTGTGCTTTAATTTCAGGGAAAAGCATAGATGTTGTGTGTCAGAACATACACACTAGCATATATACACATATACATACACACTTACTGCAGAATGCAAGGGCTTCCAGTGGCATATGATTCATAGTGCCGATCTATCACATGCAGGTTTTTATTTTCATACAAAACCAAAACAGTTTTAGAGGTGCCCCTCCTACTGCATATATAAGTATCCATTAATGTGTATTCACATGCATTATTACCCACTCATTGATTTTTATTAACCAGATTATTTTTAAAATTGTTTTTTAATGTAAGCCATAAATTATTTTAGTTCCAACACCTAGCCAGAACACTCCAGTGACCACAGTACTCCTGGGTTTTATGGTAACTAATACCTCCGTTGACAAAAGATTCTTAATAAAATGACTCAAGTTTTGTTTGCTTCATATTGCTTCATTTTAAATTTTTTTTTATGTACAATCTTTGCTGTTAGTACACTTCATATTTGCTGAAGTGCAGTAAACTACGAGATCTCGTTATTCAGAAGCACCTAGACTTTTTTTGATATTAAATGGAAGCCATCAGCAACAAACATTGTATGGAGAATTCATCAGATGGATGAACAGTGCACATCAGTGAGTATGAGATGAAACTGTTTTCTAAACAGCTGGTAGCCTTCACAAAACAAATTATGTGTGATGTAGTCAGTCCTGCTGAGACAGCAGAAGGATGTAAGAACACAAGCAACTCTAGGGTCAGTGTTTATCCATATTAATGTAGCTTTGGTTTAGAAATTCTTTAAGTGTTGTAGAGCACCTGGTTTAGTGACAAAACACATGCATCTCACAGTGCTAACAGTATAATGCTAATAAACTATAAACTGCAGCTTTCAAATATTAATAGCAATCAATAAAAAATTTACAGAAATATTCTTGTTGACAAATGTGCAGTAAAAATGCAAGCTCCTTGGCCACAAACTCTAATTGTGTGCATCAGTTTTGTGCTGGCATAACAGTGCAAATGCTGGGATTCAAGTATGCTTTTCCATGTTTGTGTTAAGCATCAGTGATTACATGATGAAGTTTGGGGGATTTTCTGCTCACAAGGCCAGGATGTGAGAATCAAGCAAAGCAATGCAGCAAAGAAAATGTTTCATTTCCCTCTTCTAGAAGGCATAAAGGAGGGAAAACACATTTCACAAGCAAAACAGCTTCACATACCACCAAGTTATTGCTTCAGCTAAATCAGCTGTACTAAAATACAGGACTACAGGTTGCAATCTAATCTGCCCTCACATGAAGAGAAGATGAAATCTACAGTGCAAGTTCTCCATGCAAAAGGATCCCATTGCAACACCAGAGTCCTCTTTCACACGGCACAGTTTATTCATCATTCAGTTTTGCCTATGAATTAATTTTTTTTGGTAAGTCAGTGAGATCACAGTCAAAAGTACATTGTTTGTATTTCTGTGTTTCTAGAGGTATTATTTCATGCCAATTTAGGTCTGCTCAACAACAAAATACAATATGAACACTTGTTTCCAAAGAAATGCCGAAACTATTGCTGAAATTTTTAGGGTCAAAATGAAAAATTGTTTTACCAAATCAAGTCTTTACTCCACTTAAAAAAAAATCTGTCATCCTATTAATTAAAAAAACACGAAACAACACCCCCCCCCCAAACTTATTAGGTTTTTTCAATTAAATAATAATCTAACATTTTACAAGATATTCACATTCAGGCAACTGTCTCCTGACTCATCTGGCTGAATGACAGATGCCATAATAAAAACAAGAACACTACTCTCACATTCTTCCTCACAGCAGTGATTAGTGCAATTTACCACTGCACTACACAGTTTTAATAGTGCAAGGTGTGCCTGGTGACATTTCTCACAATCACCTGCTACATGATCGTTATTCTCAGATGTCTGTTCCTGTAATTTTCATTAGAATTTTGGCATTTATGTTAACACTTATGACAAACTATGGCTTTATCCATGACATATATAGCCTACCTACCTAAGCAAAAATTTTAAACCATTTATTTAAAACAATGAAACTGAACTGGAATGAAAGTTACTTGGTTAAGCCATAAGCTGTGTTGCCACTAAACTCAAGATCTCAGGGTTAGCTACAGAACACCAATATGTGTACTTGTGCATCTGTTACAGTCTTTAAAAGTTCATTTAAAATGTAACACTGATAAAACGTCATTGTTTTTTTACATTTAATTCTAATAATTTATCTTATTTTTTGCAACATGTTTAATTACTTGTATCGAAAGTGTCATCTGAGTATCGCTGTATGACAACAGGACTGGGACTGTAAGAAACCCATAAATGCACACATAAGAAGGCACTTGTCTTCCAGTGGTTCAAGTCAGAGAAGGCCTTACCCAGACAGTGGCACCTTACAGTTTGAAGGATTAGCAAATGTCCCCAGGCTTTGCCACAGTCTCAAAAGCTGTCCTCGTGTCCCTGGACAAAGGTGCTGTGTGTGGTCTATAACACCATGAAGCTCATAACGAATTCCAGCAGTTTCTGCCTGTTGTGCTGAGGTAGGAACGTAGTGCCCAGCTCCAAAATGATGTCTTTCCTTTGCTGAGTCTGCTTGAAAACCTAAAGCACAGCAGGAACACATGTAATCACCACCATGTTAAAGCAATCTCCATTCTTCTGAGAGTAAAATGTTATGGTCTTTACTAAGTTTTCCCATGTTTACAATACTTTTTTGGTTTCTTTTCTCAAAGGCTTAGATGGCAATGCCTTTAGGTATTATTAGAATTCACTCAGTACTGAAGCCCTGCAAGCCTTTATGGAAAAAAAGACATTGAGAAATAAGTACAGTGTATGATAACGAGCCAAATTTCAACAGTGGGGGATAAAACAAGCAATCAAAGGCATCCAATTGAAAGTGTAAGCACTTTAAAAACAAGAATTCAGATGCTACGCTATAATAGATGCTCAGCAGACATTATCTAGTTCCACTTTTCATTCTAGTTTATCCTGCTGTTGGATAAATTATGGATTCAATATATGCTTTCCTCACAGCTATTCAGAGTCCCCAGGAATATACCTTTATTAAGCTAACTATTGTTGCATTATTCAATGTATCAGAACTTAAAGGCAAAGACTTCAAACCCCATATCTAGCAACATTTTGCCTAAATGTCAATACTTTCAAAATTATAATGCTATATCTTATCTGGCATTCAGGAGGCTATGCCATTCTGATGAAAGAAAAACACTTCACTTGCAAAATCTAGAGGATGATTTGAAATTTAGAATACTAGTTGTAAAGTACAAAATTGAATGTTTATCTTAGAGAATACCTGCATCCTCCTGGTGAACACTGAAGGTATGTAAGGGTGGTCCTTCTAGAGCATCAATCACTGCTAAGCCCAAATTCAGTAACTAATGCTTTTTTAAAGATTTAAGTAGACTTGCACAGAACATGCTCTCAGCCTTTCAATATTGTCCAACAGGGACACAGAGTAGAACAGAGCAACTTCATCTGCTGTGAATAAAAACGTCCAGTCACCCAGCCGTCCAGACAGGCCCTCCCAGGGGCAAGAAGTACCCTGTTCTGCAGCTCTTGCTCTATTACAGCCCTCAGAGAGAAGGAAACCAAAATGCTCCAAACTCAACACATTTCCACAGACACATTCACTGATTGTAAACTGACACTGAACAGATTCCTTGAAATGTCCAAATTGTGCTCGTTATTGAAATGAAACTTAACAGACACCAGACATGAGCACCAAACACTTACTCCAATTTCCTTGAAGACTTTCACTGCATTTTTCACATGACTGTAGGTTGCACTCTCAGCTGCAAGAAAGAAAACCCAGACATAAACAAACTGCAGTTCAATTCAGGTTCTACCTTGTGGTAGAAAGAGCAGAATGAACCCAACCCAGTTCCAAAACCTGTTTAACATACCATACACAGCAACATTCCTCTCTGTCCTGCTTATTAAGTGCCTGTGTAGCTTCTGAATATATTCAGACTCTAAAACAGGGCCACTGAAATTGTGCACAAAGATGACAGCAGAGCTGTATGCCTCCAGTAAAGGTCCCAGTAACCTCTGCAGGAAAGTGATGTACTGCTGGTGCTCCTGAGACTGGCTCACCTAAGAAAAGGGAACAAAAGGTTCAGTGACAGAGACCAGTGGAAACCAGAAACAACCTGCAAGGCAGAACATGGCAAAACAGCATCCAAAATAAAAACAAAAGCACAAAACTTGCACAAAAACAAGTGTGGGGGCATGGTACAATATGGGAGCACAGCAAAAGAGAGGTTTATCACAAGGGACAAAACAGGCACTGAACATCACAGACCAATGCTATTTTTTCTTCCTCCAGGGTATTACTATTTTTCCAAGATAAAATTAAAGACATCATGCTGTTCTGCAGCCAACAGAAGGGCTGACCTACATTCTCAGAGATGTACAGAAGTTTTCAAGTCTTAAAGATATCCTAAAGAGTGTTTGTGTCAGCTCTGAGAACACTAGTAATACATCTAAAATCTAAAAGCAATCTATGAAGTGAAATATAGACTCAATACAAATACCAGCTGGATGTGCCCCTTTTAGACTGCATGCACTCAGTAAAGAATAAAATCAAGATACTCAAGTCTTTATCATTTTTTGGCACTCTAACCATTGCTTTCACCTCCCTGTAAGATTTTTTGATGTTTCTTCATCTGTTTTCCTCATGGGAAGGAGATAAAGGTATTTTATAGACTGTACAAAAATACTACAGACTAACATTGCAAACCAACAATCCCCGCCCTCCAAAAAAATCACCATTACCTGTCCTGGATAAGCAAAGTAGCTTCTATCTCTCACAAGAGGGTTCAACACTATTAGCCTTAGAAAAATATTACCTTAAGGTAGCAATCTCTCTGCTCCTCTCCAAAATCACTGTCTTCATCTTCCTCATCACTTCTCCAAGATAATGGCTCAGGGAGTTTTTTATTCCATTGCTGTTCTGTAAGACTGGGGCTAACATCCTCCTGATCATCCTGCTTAAATTTCAAAGACAAGGTGGTAAATAGGTAAAAATTCAAATCCAGGCAAGCAATACGTTTATTTTTAATCTCATCTGGCTTAACAAATGCATTTACTAATCAGTATTTAATGGAAGCAGGTGAGACATAATTATAGGCAGCATTGAGAAAAGGAGAGAGAAGAGACATTTGGTGAAGAAGACTGGGTTCTTTCCTTGCTTCCTCCTGGGTGCCAAGGTTCGTTTACTGTGCACAAAAATAAGTTTATGAAAGATATGCTGAATCAGCTGCCTCTGCTCCTAAGGTTTTCTTTGCACTCTGCACCTCTGGCAAACTGCACCACACAGTGACTTCCCTACAGCCCTGAAACTGTGAGCTGGGGAGTTTTACAGCAATTCTCAGATCAATGCAAAGGTATTAAAGAATGACAAAAGGTCTGGATTCCTGACTCCTGTACAGGAGAAAGTAAAAATCTATGTAGTTATGCTACATTTGAAAGGGCTTCAATAATAAAATAAATCCCAAGTTCCAAGCCAGTACAAAAATATGTGTCTTCCTTAGTAGACTTATGGCAAAAGGAAATTACACACAGAGTCATGAAACATCACAAGCTGACTGTACCCAGCTGTTTGATGCTTATGAACAGAGGAATGAAGCAGCCTCAGTCCTGAGAGTTGTTACAAGCTTTCAATAACAAAGCTTTCTATTTAGAACAAGTCTCACAAGACATATATTTAGAATAAGCCTCGCAACTAAGGAGCATAAACGATCTAGAGTACAGTGCACTACTCCTACAGTATTTCTGCCACTTTACCTCGGCCACCAGAAGAATTCCATACTGGATCAGCCTTTCCACAGATTCATGGCAAACTTGATAGATCACCTGGCAAGGCTGCACAACATGAAAGAAATGCAATGAAAAAACTCACATCCATTCCACCAACATCATCCCCTGTTTAGTATGAAAGTTTCAGATACCACAGTATTATTCCTTTTATGTGAGTTGTTAAACTTTTATCAGCATAGTCCCAATGCACCACTTTTGTGTTTATCTTGGCAGATAATTAAAAAAAAAATACAGTGAAACAGGATATTTAAAATATACGTCTAAGATTTTTCTGAAATGCATTACCCCTGGCAGAAAGCCACATTAAATAGTCTCCCTTTTTAATAGCCTCTAGCCAAATTTTAGTTTGTTACCAATTCTGGAATAAAACCATCACAAAATTAAAGTTATTGAACTCATAAAAGTGATCTATTTAGAATTTAAAGGAAACTATACTTTCAAGAAATTCTCTTACATGTTTTGAAACTGAATTTAAAAACCCAACCTCTTTTACATTATTCATAATAATTTAGAAAAATTTTCTTAGTTAAAAAAATAATCAATTATTAACTTTGAAAGAAACAGGATAACATTATTAAAGAATATCCAATATAAGAGCTAACATGACTACTCATATAAAAATACTACAGTTGGCTTATGCTTCTGTAAAAATGCACAACTCAAATATGAGTACAAATTTAAGAACTAATTCAACAATCCCTAGAATTTTAAGTAACTTCTATACATAAGAAAAAAGAACATCTAGCACTTAAAATTGAAAGTATTCAGTGTCTGAGAAACGAGATAACATAGTCGGTGTTTTGCAAAACAACAAAAACTGAAGTCAGGCCATGTTTAAAATTGCCACTAAATACTGGGTGTGGCACAACATGAGTCCTGCACTCCTATGCAAATATGGGATAGCTTTAGAATATGGAGCCCTACTTCCCAACATAACTTCAATCATCTGTTCACACTCATAGGATCTGGGTACTCACAAAGTTTCTTTAGGGGAAAAAAAAATAGTTTGGGCAGAATGCAAATACAGCTGTGATGATCTAATGATATTAGTGACACAAAATATGTTAGACAAGTTGCTCTCTCAGCTCCCCACAACTCGAGGTGGTTTCTTAATGCCACCTTTCTCAGGAAATGCCTAAAGCACAGCAGAAATGTTGCAGGCTCAGCCCAGCACTGCCCACTGCTGCACTTGCAGGAGCAGCAGGTGGCACTCAGTGTGTGACAGTCATTGATGGCCACCACCCTCACACTGCACTGACAGTGAACAGATCAGAGCTGTGACACTTGTAGAAAGCATTCTGTTATTTTAAAGTAACAGGCAGAACAAAAGTTGGAGAATTGATGCAATTACTTACCAAAGATACAGTGAATTCATTAGAAAGTAAGTAGCACAAGCTGGCAGCTTTTCGGACCAGGTGCTCTTGACTGATTAAACTGGGAGAAGCATTACTGGTACCATTTCTGTACCTCCTGCTCTGAATGGCGTGAAGACTGCAGGCTGGAGCAGAAACAAACAAAGTTTAGTTTTCCAAAGAGCTTTTCCAAAGGAAACATTAAACTTCTCTTTTGTCTACTTCTGGGGCCAAAAGCTGTCAAACATTACACATGCCACTCAAGAATAAAGATGGAATTAACCACTATTTTGTGTCCAGTAATGTCAGATCAAAACAAAATCTCATTAAAATATTGCTCACCAAAGCACGGGTTTTGCCATGTTGGCTCAGAACTCTGACAGTGCCCTGCCTATGGCAGTGACCAATACACATATACTTCCAAGAAAAATAAAGGATGAGGGGAAAAAAATAATGGGAACATTCCACAAACAAAATCCAAGTTTGCTTTAAAATTGTTTGATAAGGTAAACACGGTTTGAAACAGGAAGTGAAAAAATATATTAAAGCAAGTAACACGAGAAACTGATGGGGGTTTTTGTGCAGAAAGAGTTACAAGAAAGTAATCTTGATAAAGCCCAGAACATACCAATAACAGCCTCTTTAATGAACACATGAAGTATTCCATTGCTGTAGAAGTTGAGCTCAAAGACAGCAGGTATTGTGATGCTGGGAGTGACGAAGAACTCATTATTTCTGCTCGTGCTTGTGATATTTACACAGTTCCCCAACAAGTGGATGGCATGCATGACAACATCATCCGAGTTCCCTGAAAAGCCTAAGTCAAAGTCACGGGCTAGGACCTCCTCCTTCATGGAGAAAAAATCTTCTACCAGTCTGGAAAGATCAGTTCCCTAGAAATAAACACAGAACCACACAGTTAAACAACTTTTCTGCACAGGAATCTATCAGTAAATCACATAATCAGGTATATATCTAATATTATACACTAACTGCCAGTAATCCAAAGCACAACAGCCATATCAAAAAAACCGATTTTCACTGAGGTTTTGATTAAGTAGCTCCATGTTGCATGTTTTGAATTACATGCAATTATATTTTATAGTCATGGAATTATTTGGGAATGCATGATTTTTCTTTGCTTCTTGGTTTATTTCACAGCCTGCAAAGATGTAAATATCTCAAGATAACTCAAGAACATGCCAGATGCACCATTACCTATGCTATGAAGTGAATGAGCAATTAGCTAGGAATACTGCACTTAACAGAACTGAATAATTGGTTTGGAACATGAGGAAAAGCATTTCCTCAGGCACCTCCTTTTCTTGTTTTCTGTCAGGATGGCTTCAGATCACATTGTAAAATGCTTCTTTGATTCCACTGTTTTAGGAAATTGGAAAGACTGGACTGATGAGAATGGTGACACTTCCTCCACAAGCAGGATGATACAACTGGCCAGTATTTTTTCTCAATTTATGTGCAATAAAATCTTCAGATTAGAAGGACAAGGAATTTTAGAAAAAAATGCAAAACAAACTTGTAGGAGGAAAAAAAATTCTTCCAAATCTCATTTACAAGACAAGTATCATTCTGCCATTGTGTTATAATATTTTAGTACTGAGAAACAGCAAAATCAGTTTGGAATTGAATTGAACAGTTTCTAGAGTATTCATTACTGAATGTGTTTTGAGATCTAAAAAACAATCCCAATACAATAAATGAAACCATGTAACCTTTAAAAAAAAAGGATAACATTTTGAATAACAAAGATCTTATTTCCACATGAGCATTTATTAGCATCCTATCAATAATGGCATGTATTCAAGCACCCACTGCTAACTAAAATATCAACACTCAGACTACCAGAAATCCACTTTAATTTAAATGCATCTTTTTTTGTATCAGTATCATGCAATAGTAAAACCCATACTAATTTTTTTTTACAAGTTAACAAGGCCAAAGCAGTATTTGGCTATTTAAGTAGCACAGAAGCCTTACCTGCCTGTGTCTGTACAGCAACAAACAGGCAACAATGTGGGTAGACATCACGGCACAGGACTTGTTAGCAGCTAGAGGTGAACAGGATAAACTTGTTAAGCACCTGAGACATTCACAGCACCATTACAAATGCAAGAGTACCCACTATTTAAAAAATAATAGTAGTGATGTGGGCACAGAACTGTATCCACCAAATGAAATATGAAGTGTATTATGTCTATCCAGAAACATTATTAAAGTAATCAAAGTAACTTGGACTAAGAAGGCTGAATAAAGCTTGAATATTTACTAAGGTAAGTAATTTTCTGTGTATCTCTTGTACAACAAACCACAGATCTGCTGACAGAAGCACACACCACATAACCTATAAAACCTGGCAACACTGGTCCATGTAGCTAGATGAGTTTATGTATGAACTTAAATAATGCTATCAAGACACTCCAATAACCCTGAACATGAAGAGATAAGAAATGAGTGTATGAATATGACAATCAAGCACTTCAGAGTACAGAAGGTTTAGTGTACTAGTCCAACAAAGAGAATAAAAATCTTCTACTTGATCAGAAAAAGAGTTTATTAAACTTTAAGAGGAAGGAGTAGGACAAAGGATGGAGAATTGTCAAGATTATGTAAGTCAGGACGTAACCACCTGAATAGAGGAAATTAGAAGTGTGACATTACCACACAGAAAAGTCATGCAGTCAGCAAAACCAAACAGGGAGCTGACAGCAACCTGGCCCATTGGAAGGGGTGTTGAAACAAGATGATCATTAAGGTTCCTTCCGATCCACACCACACTGATTCTGTGGAAGTGATACTCTTCAACACTTACTGAATAAAATGTGCTCAGCCAAGTTGGATATCAGCTCTCTTCTGAAGGGTTCACTGGTAATATCCCTGGAGCTGGGCAGCGAGGCCTCTGCACCTTCATCTACAGCATCATTAGGTCTGAATACAGAATAAAAATTAACACGACAACATTTAAATTTTGATCAAAATGTAAAGTGATCTAAACTGGTTTTTTTTTTTTATTTACACTGACTGAACCACAGCACAAAATACCATTACAGTCTGGTAAGGGCAAAAAATGTTATCAGCAAAAAGCTCAACCAACTCTTCCTGATTATTTCTTTGCACTGCACAACAATCCATTGTAAGACTACCAAAATAAAAACTGCAAGCATTTCCTATGGGTACTCATGACTTCGCTGTAACACCAGTTGCTCTTATTCCTTCAACAAATATGGACAACAGCAGAATAAGCAAATCTGCCTAAAAGACAAAAGCCTGGTCTCTCCATAAACTAGAAATTATCTTTTGTATGGACTTACAACTTTCTAAAGGTACAGGACCGACTTTGTCCCTACCACGCCCACAGGTACCAGGTTTGTGTAACTCCTGAAAAAACCAATTAAAATATGGATCCAACACAAATGCAGAACTAACCCTTGAGCAGTTTTGCAGTTCTGAGTGACAATCACCTCCCTGGAAACTAGGAGTACTCACTCACAGGTCCTATTTGCTTTGGAATTATTCCAAAAGCCTTGTGAAATATTTGGGAGGTTTAGAAACAAATCCTTTACTTTTCACTAAGCATGTCATTTTTTCCCCTAAATTATTCCATAAAATTTATTTAAAAACCAACACAGGTTACTAAATTTTAAAAAATGAAAAAAGTCTTCTTGCATTTATTTAAACAGACATCATCAGGAAGAATGTAACTCTTACAGTAAATTGCACAGTTGTAATTGCCTGAGTTTTGCACTTTTCTATAAACTATTAGATTATCAATGGGGAGTTCAAGCACTGCTTGGAATGTAATGCAGAACACTAAAAAGAAAAACAATCAAACAAATCCCAACCTGTCCTCCCTTTCAAAAACACCCCAAAAAAATCTCTACCTTGATGGAAGAATAGCTGGTAACAAAGCTTGTTCCAGAGAAAGAGGAGCAGGCACAGGTTTTTGACTTTGGCTGTTTACATATTCCTGTTAAAAAAAGACTTGTTATTTCTTGTACTTTTTCCATCTTATTCTTGCATTCAATTGATAATGCTATTACAGGAGAAAGGCAATTTTTCAAAAATACAACCATGATTGCACTAAAAAAACAGTAATGAGGTCAAACTTATTAAAAGTTTTCAACAGCTTTTTCACTTCTGACTTTATTTTATGCAAAAAGCAGACTTCCCACAGCAAGGAATCTGTACTTCATGAAAAAACTTGCAATGAAAACAACACATAACCTCTGTCAGCACCCTGCTGTGAACAACTCCTTTGAGATGAGCTCCACGATTAAATTAATGAGAACTGCCTCATTAACATGAGTGAGAGCAAAGCCTAGCACCCATTCAGAACCAGCATGGAGACTGTAATTATTGCTTGCTGCTGCCTTCCTCAAAGGCCAGAATGGGAAACTTCTCCAAGGCTAAACACTCATGTACAAAACTCCAATTGCAAGACCAACTAAAGCTCCCAGGAAGCAGGCAGGATACTGCATGCTTGGAATTCCTGAATCCCAAATTTTTCAAAAGCCAAACTCCTCTCCTTATGGGTTAAAATTTATGCTGTTCTGTTTACAGGACACTGTGTTCCCTGTTTCTGTAAAGAATGGGAAACTAAAGAGCCACTTAACCTGCTGATCAGGAAAACAGTTCCCTCCCAGGAAGCAGCTTAAAAGACTTTGACACTCTTTCACACTCTCTTCTGCTTCCAAGCCCATGCTCATAGAACTGCAGATGCCCAAAATTAACCCCCAAAGCTCATCTGCTTTGGTAAAACCTGCAGTGACACAACTACAGTTACACTTCTGCAAATCTGAGCTAAGGCACACTTTAACAATTTATGTCCTAGAGCACAATAAGGAACACAGGTACAAATGAGACCTGACAGAAGCTGCTGGGAAGGTATAGAGTGATTAGCATTTCACTAGATTAAGAGGGCAGATAACCTTCTTTTTCTTACACTGATCCAAGAAGAGTTGTTAGCTCCCTACCAAGAATAGCCCAAGCCCTCTCCTTTGGAAGTGAATTAGTATCTTTCCCTACTACACTAATTATAATGCAGTGCAGCCGGTCACAATAATTTCATGCTGTGGTAACTGAACCCTCCAAAGCTCTCTAACCCTACTGCTTTTTCTGAGAGAAGTAGGGCAGAAAGAGGAACACCCAATTAATTTGAATAATGTTCTAGTAAGTTGCTGTTACAGTGCTTAATCTTATTAAAGTCACACTAAAAATAAGGCATACTGTGGCAGAATACAGATTAGTGAAATGTAGATTAGTACCAGCAGATCCTGCAAAGAGATCGGCGAAAATTTAAAGTGAAGCAGACACTGCCACACTGCCCCATTCTCTGAGAAACTACAGAACAGTATATGGTGAAGTAGTGTAGTAATAGCTGTGAACTAATAATGAATGATGGCTTTCAAAAAATATATAGATTTTTATGATATACAGCCCATGACCCTTTTATAGCTGCTAATTTGCTTAGCAATTTTAAAAATCTAGCAAAATAAATGCCCTTCCTCAACCATAGCATATGTCATTAAATTAAACTGGATAACAGTATTCAGCTTCCTTCAACTCCAAATGTCTCTACAATGTAAAGAATTACTATGTGGTATAAGGATCATTTTAAAGATTGCTTGTTAAATAAACAAAGAACCCCATCAATAAGAATACTTAGACCATTTCAAAACTAGTGTATCAACTCTGAGACTATTTCAGTTTAACTCTAATGTGTCCAAAGACTCACACATTCATCAAAAACAGGGATATTTTTGCCTGCCAAAACAGGCTGCAGCAGATAATGCTAATGATGATTACCCACAAAGAGAAAACTGAAATAAATGTGTCCCACTATTGAAACAACAAAAATGTCAAACCTTCAAAAAGACCTTCAAGATACCAAACTTACTTTTAAGGAAAATGGCTGTGCAAAATCTACTCTGACACATCCATAATTCTTCCGCAGCATTCTGAAGACTCCTCTAGCTATACTCCAAAGACTTTCATTCTTCTTAGGCTTGCCCTAGAAAACACAGGTGGTTGTTTTGCTTTTCTTCCACTTTGCAATTAAAAGGTCCTGTTTAAAATGCATGCAACAGCAGACAAAGCAAGGCCAAATCTTTTGATACACCTTGTAATTTCAAGTAAATCTAAAGACCTATTTTTCTCCGTAGATATCCCCTTGAACATATTACTTGTTTATGTCATGAATTTGCATTTAGAAGCGTGTCACCTGCACCTCAGCACTCCCTGTCAGAGAGGTTTTGTGATTCATGGCTCAACACGAACCCCGAGTCCACGGAACAGAGGACTAGCACACCATTTAACTATGTCACATTTTCCTGCACATAAGCAGAAAATGCCCTAGGCAAAACAAGTTATTTGATTGCTCTTACCAGCTGCTCACTGTTATAGTGACCTTCAATGATGCGATCATAGGAGATTCCCACAGGTATAATTAGGACATCAGGAGTAGCATTTGAGAAGAGAGCATCCACCACCACAGACAGAAGACCTGCCCTAGCTCCAGAGGTCTTTCCACTTCGAGATCGTGTGCCTTCCAAGAATATTTCTAGAAACTGCTGCTGTCTCAACAATTCTTCTATGTGCTGAATTCAGAAAGATTGGAAAAGAGAAAAAAAATCTAATTATATTGGCATGCATATATATATAAATATAAATATATATAAATAACATAAATTACATTTCAAATAAATTGCAATGGACAGCAACCATTTCCTTTTAAAAGCATTGGAAGATTATGACTTGGAATGAATACTTGTGGAAAAAAACTCCAGTAATTAATTCCTGACACAAACCCAGACCTATGTGCAACTGAATTTACATAAATATACAAGCAGCATAATGACATTTGTTCAAAAAGCATCACTGGCAACAGTTCAAGCAGTCAATTCACATTCATCTCTCCTTCTGGTTCCCCAGCACATCCCATCTTCCAAGATGCAAATACAGCCACTACACTGAATGGCACAAAGCATTACATCAACTCATCATGAACAGAGACTTCCATTGTGCTGTCTGAATCAGTGTTAAGATGCCTCACAACAAAAGACATCAGAGAAACAAGAGTAAGTTAACTCACAGAGCATTAATTCCACATTCTTTAGTAAGGATTATGCAAGGTGGGTATTTGCTCACCCTCAAAGGGGCTGAGCATGCAATTTTCTTTATTCTATAAATTCAAACTTTCACACAAAAATGAATCCCCATTTTGCAGCATTAAAATTAAGAGAAATTCAAAGCAATAAATTCCTCCCC
Source organism: Petroica traversi (assembly GCA_025920805.1). Lineage (NCBI taxonomy): Eukaryota > Metazoa > Chordata > Aves > Passeriformes > Petroicidae > Petroica > Petroica traversi. The sequence goes on along the minus strand of JAHLSL010000018.1, from coordinate 8,823,082 downwards.
AGAGCGATGGAACTCACTTTCCCACCTGCCACCCAAGTGAAAAGCTACTTACAAAAAGGAAGACAAGAAATACACACCACGTAGAGCAAAGCTCTGTACAGGAAATCCTTGCGACCGTCAGGGTTCTGATCCAACTTCCGACGAATGAAAAATCCTCCCAGCTTGCGGATCAAGGTGCTGCACCAAAGAAGGATTACACTCATTTATTCCAGCTTCCAGGAAACTGCTACACAGCCAGCAAAAAACTCCTTGCACACATCAGGGATTCAAATAACTGAGATTCTTAAGGCTAAACTGTATTACACTATCTGCACATTATGGGACTACACAAATATTTCTCTATTTCACTTATGAACAGTGCTCCATTTCATTGCACTGACAGGCACTGACCATGAGATTCTGATGACCCACATAAGAGTTAACCTGAGCTGGCCCCAGTCCATGCTGTGCTGCACACACAGCATGGCCTTCATGCCCGTGGTGTGCTGCACACTCCTCTCAGCTGCAGCTTCAGTTCAGACAATTGATTTTAACAGAGCAATCTCCAGGCAGCTACCACTTGGCACCAGCAATTACACCACTGCACGGTCCTGCATTTATCTCACAGAGCAGCAAGAAGTTCCCATGAGTACATCCCTTCTGCCTGACAGAAGCAATGGTGAATAGGGTTGTTTTCTTGCAAGAAAATCCTTTTTCAAAAGGATTAAAACACTAAACGGGGGTACCCCTTTCTGCAGGCAGGGTGCTGTGTGTGGATCACGGGACTGCTGAATGCTGCAGAACTCAGGGTTCCCAGTGCCTAATGTAATGCTAGATTATCTATGCTACACTCCTTTTACTCTGCTGGCCCTAAGAACTAGCATTTTAATTGATAATTTACATGAATGCCTTTTGCCCTGGGATTGTTACAGACGAGCACCTACTGGTGTAAAATACTCTCCAAGTCAAGGTATTCCCCTTCTTTCCTCATCATTTCCTATAAAACCCAGTGTTTTCTTAGACATCAAATATGCCTAAATTCTGTCTTAATGGCAAAATATTACCTAAAATACCTCAGGTTCTCCAGCCACCAGAAATATAAACACAGACTCAAGTAAACACTTTTCCACCAAGTATTATTCACCCAGTACTGCTGCTGCTCATTAGCCAGCTCACTAAACTGCATGAAGAGCTGTCCATTCACCACTTTTGCTCCCATATAATCCTTCCTTAGTCACCTACCCACCCTGAGACTCCAAGAAAGGAATATCCTTCCTTCCTACCCTACTAAGGTTGTAATAGAGCTTCTCAGAAGGATGTTGTGATGCTCCCTCTCTGATCATAAGAAGCAAAGAAATTCTACATGATGGCCTAATAACAGTCAGACAATTTTACGTTTGGACATTTTGTGAAACAGGTTAAATCCCACCTCCTCAGTCTTTTTTTTCAAATAAGGAGAGTTTATTACCTGAAGATGGGGATGTTGAGATTGTTCCCTGCAGCTATGTAGGGCGCTTTGATGTTATGGCAGAAAAGAATGAATGTAAGAAGCAGGTAGTCAATGTGGGATTTGTGAACAGGCAAAAAGATAAGAGGCAAATTCATCTGTTGTGGGAGAGAAGGAGAAAAGAAACAAGTTGGTAAGAAATTTTCTTAAATCCACTGTTGAGATAGCTAGCATCATCTTATCTGAACTGATGGTAATTTCCAGGTACTATAATTGAGTTTGTTTATTCCTGGTTTTCCTTCAGCTGGGACAATGAGACCATTTTAGTCAACTTGTCTTTAGTCAACTAAAAACAAGTCTTTAGTCTCAGTTTCCATGGACTGTAGTTTCCAGTTTTATCTATTACACTAACACTGATTATTACCCTCAGTTTATTCAGATTCACAGTGTTGAGACACTAATCAAATAATCAAAGCAATGTGGAAAAATCCTGACTATCACTAAAGTAATGGTATTTCTATTAGACATTAGCAAGGATTTTGAATAGTTGTTTTCCCAAACACAGTATCCAAAGAGCCCAGAAAATAACGAAACTTTTTTATTTGTTTCATGTATCTAATCAGTATTGCTAAGGCAAATCCTGCAAGAAGAGTTAATTCATATGAGTGTAAAGAAAACCTAGCATTTAGGAGTTTGATCAATTTTGATAAATACTGAAAAACTGGAAACAGATTGCTAGTAAGAAATAGGAAAATTTTTTCTTAAAAGTTTTCATTCCAAATCAAGGTAAAAGTGAAAAATCCTAACTAGATCTACTAATTTATTACTGGCTGCCTCAGCTCAAAAAAACCCAGAAATTATGTTGGATGCAAGGTTATCTGAGATACTCTTCAGCCTGATAGTTAAAATTTGATCCCGAATCAAAGGTTAACCCGGAGTTCACATAGTATTTTAGGTTACACAACTCTAGGAGCATGTATTTAATTAAGAGCACTATTTCTTAGATACAAGACTGCTCTACATACAATCTCATTTCATACAGACTTAGTAGAACTCTCACAAGAAGAGAGCTGCATACTTATTATTAGAAACTACTTCAGTAATCTACTTTACTGGATTTTTCCCACCCTCCCTTACCTCTGTTGCTGCTTTGACCATTTCTATTTGACCTCTGTGGATCTGGATATTCCAGAAAAAGCTGTTAAACAACTTCAGTAACACCCAGCCAGTCAACCTAAGGGAGAGCAAACACAACTCGAAAAGCTTCATTTATTTCTGCCTCCGTTTTATAATGCTTCTTTGTGACTAAAGGCAAAGCCTCTTAATCTGATAACTTATATTCAAACAAAATCACTATAAAAACCAATTGCTAAACAAGGTTTAGCCTATGGGTTAGTAGCCACATTTCAGCCTCCTGCAGTCATAACACAAATCTTTTATCAACTTCAGCGAAGGCTGTGAACTAGGAACATGACAGAGACAAAATCATGCTTAGTAGTAAATGCAGACACCACAGCAGAAGATGTTATCTAAAATAAGACTCTGAGATATTTATATCTACAAATTACAATATTGAATAGGCTCCTGGAAAAATGGTCTTTCAGTCTATGATGCTGCAGATAGTTGCTCTGGCCCATATGAGCCTGAAACAACAGATTATGCCAATACTGGTCTAAGCATTAGCACCAACACTAGTTTTGGGAGAAAATAAATAGTTTGCATTTAATGTTATAAAAAGATTTATCCCTTGGAAAGGCAGAGGGTTTCTGCTGCATCTGAAAATGAAGAATACTTTATTAGCTAACATTAAAAAGGGGGGTTTTATGAATAATGTACATTTAGAAAAATTATTATTCTGCACCATGTTACAAGCTCTGTTGGTATTATACAGAACGAGCTTGTCCATCCTTCCACTCACTGACAATATCGAAGAGACCTTTTCCTTACCTGATTAAAGCAGGTGACACATTTGCTACCATTTCCTGGAGAATCTTCCTAGCTTTTTTCTTCACTTTGTTGATAGCTTTAGGATCTGTTTGAACAAAGCTACCTGGAGTACTTGGTTCAGAAGCTTCATCTACAATGGCCTTCTGGACTCTAACATTAAAAAGTAAAGTTTATGAGACAGTCCCACAACAGAAGAGTCCAAGAAATAGACAACAACAGCTTGGAATGAGCTGTGTATTACTACAGGAGTAACTTGCAAACATAAAAAGCATCTGCACTGAACTACTGTATGCTCCAAATGTAATAAATTTAATTCCATTTTCTAAGCTCTGAGGTAGGTGACGATTGAATGGACTCAAAGGTGACTACATGAAACATGTATGTACACAGTTCACAGGTACTAGTATTAAGTGACTGCCAATTTTCTGAAATGGTTAATAAAGTTAAAAATTCACGGGGAAGAGGTGCACTCTCATCTTTGTTAACATTTTTTCCTGCCACAGCAATTTCACTTACCTCATTAGACAGATTTACGCAGCTGCTATTTTGAGCTTCTAGATTATTCCCCTTGAATTTTCAGTTTTACCAAGTCTAACAAAATTTTTTAAGGCCAACTTTCCTCCTTTAAAATATACCCAAGACAGAGTAAGTGGCTTTAAAACACCATGACTATGGCACAATGCAGTCTGCTTTACTTTTCAAAAGCAACACTATCATCTTCAGATGGGACTGAAGCATTAAAAATTCAGGAGAATTAGGAATGTTAATGTAGGCAGTGTGTGCCATTTGACAAAAGTAGCCTCAAGGAGCAAGCATGCGGTTGAATTTCTTTGTGTCCAAGGAAAACTGATACCTTAACAGCTGATCAGGGGCTCAAGATGCCATTTAAAATGAGGCATATGAAACAGAAAACAAGCTCCACAAAGTTAAGCGTGGGTACTCCATTCTACAGCCTTTTTCCATTTTTTGCTGCACTCTCCAGGTGTACACTCAGAGTACTCCAAAATGCTGCTTTCCCATTGTTTTTGAAACGCTCACAATTTCTGATGACTGCAGTATGACTTTGGTGGTAATGATTTACATGAATTAGATAACCAGAAGTTTGAAGAGCTCTCATGCAGCAATTTATTTTCTGTGTATGTCTGCTGTTCCCCACTACACACCATTCATTTAGAGACCTGCAATCCTAATCTTTAACCATTCCAACAGAAATTGCAAGCTACAATCCTGAAAGGCTGTGTAAAGATACTGCACCTTCTAGCATTTTAAATAGTCTGATTTTCAAAACCTGCACTTTCTAAATAAAGGCTTATTTTAATGTACTAGTAATTTTAAAAATTAGTTTATTTTGCATCATCTTACCTGCTGCTATTCAGCACATTTTCTGTCAGGTTCTTGGCAAACATACCCTTATGAACATCTCTCTCTTGCACAAAAAGGACATAACAAAAGCGTCTCGCAAGCCATCCTCTGTACCTACAAAAATATGAAGATTATTTCAGTGTGATCCTCAGTATATTTCACTGCCAAAAAATAGCATCAAAAACAACTAAAAATACAATTAAGAAGCAAAAGTAAGTAAAGTTTTATGAGTGGCTGTCTAAAAGCTTCTGTATCTTCTAGTACATCGCCAGTATCTTAGTGTTATGGATTAAACAACTGATGAATAGCACAAAACATCTGAGACAACTGGGGTCTGCATCCCTTCAGTTTAGGGTGACACTGGCCTTTAAACATCCACAGACTCATAGGAAAGTAACAAGCAAAGCAGCATTTACATTTTGTCTGTCCACTGGAACCAACTTGCCAGCTCAGCGAGGCCAAAAGAAGTGACAGCGTTGATTTCCAATCTGGTGCCCCTTTCCACTGAGGAAAGTAAATGCCCAGCTAAGAGGTTTGTCAACTTCTTCAAGAATACCAAGTCCTTTTGGGAAACCTCCTCACGTCAATGCAGGGTAAACTCTCAAAAACACTTTTGAAAATATGTTTGCATTAGCCACCAAAACTGAAACTACTTTTATAGTTAGCTTTTCTTCCTTTGCAGTGTTTTCGAACATCCAGTCCTATATGTCTCCTCCATACTTTCTCCTAGCAAAGTTACAGCAGGAGTAGAAGCACTGAATAATCAGTAAATCTCACTACAAATTCAAGTGTTTAAGGTAACTTATGCAGACAGTCTTGTTCTTTTCAAATTAACCCTGTCCTGCACTCTCCCAATCATATAAGCAGAAATCAAACATTTGGAATATCAAACATCACAGAAGATGCACGTGACACAGGAATGGCTTACATCCTGTCCCCAGCAGTGGATAATCATCACTATGCTTCTCCCCACCTCCCTCATTTATCAGGCCATGAGTGGACAAGCCACCACTTACACAAACCAAACACCTGGGACCCCCAAACAGCAGAGTTGATGTGCTGGGGCAGAATTAACTGGATGAAAAATTCAGTTCTGGCCATTCCTAAGCCCAGAGCTGTCCTGAGGTCTGCTGGTGCAATGCCTGGCTGCTGTTCCAGTGAGTGTCCCAAACTGAACTGTGGGTGACAAAGCTCATGGTGGTTTCCATGCTGGAGAGCTGCCAACATCTCACCCCTTGTCATCACTCGAGTGACTGATCTTGGCTGTTAAACCTCCCTACCACATTTCAGTAAATTTATACGTGTGTTAAAAACAGAGAGGAAAGATGAGACAGAACTTTTACACTGCAAAAGGCCAAAGCCCTTGAGTGCACTGTAATTAAGATGGGTGCACATGAGCCATGAGCACAGAGTGGCACAGAACGATTACACAAATATTCAGACCAGCTATTCATGCTTCAGAGAAGAAGACTGGTGACTGTTTTAATTGCTCTTTTTCCTTTTACCCCGTCTCTTTGGAGTTTGAGAGCCTTACTGATTTTTCTAGAAAGAAAAGGACATGCTTCTTTCTGACAACGATTTTGGTAACTATGAACATATCAGAACAGCACAGAGCTATTGTAGGGATCTGTCAAGGTATGAAGGCTTCTACATTCATTTCACAGCTTAGACACAATGTAGTTTTATTGGAAAAATCTGTTTTCTGATCATGCAGCAATGAGAGAAGACAAAAACGACACAAAATGGGCTAGTCAAGATATATTTAAAACTGGCAGCTGCCCCTCAGATAAAGGCTGTCAGTACAGTTACAGCAGGCTGGCAGATAAAGAGAACCTCTATTGCTTTCTATGCCAGGAAACTGTGACTGTGTAGCCCCAAGAGATCTCAGAACTTCATTAAAATTGTCCATTTTCACACTATAATGATACTCAGAGCTAAATGCATTTATTTCAGAATAATTCATTAACCCGTATTTTTTTCTCTTTATATTTCCAATTCAAATAACTTTGACTATTTAAAATCATTCAATCATTAGACTTTCAAAACTTAATAAGTTAAACAGTATTTCTGTTATTTTTCTGTATTTCAAACTACAAGCTCAACTCTTAAAAAACCCCATAATTAATTCAAATTTAATAAAGAATAGCCTCTAACATTAGCTTCCTCCCTCTCAAGCACACACAATGCTGCCTTTCTTTCACTCCAACACTTTGGCTCATTTCTTTCAGGCTGCTGGCCTCTCTTTGTTTGCTCTGACTCTACAACAAACACTGCAGGACCTGCTTATGCTGATTACGGTAAAAAAAAACTTAACAAGCATTATTAACTTTCCAAAGAACGGAATATTTTTGTGCAATTCCAGTATCTTCATCCCAGAACACAAGATATGATTCCAATAGCACAAAGACACATCTTCATTTTTTATATTTTTTTTCATTCATACCACGCTTTTCAGAAGCTGCACTCTGCCACTGAGGCAGAGAAAAGAGATTCGTAAGACATATTCAGGTTCAATTGCCATTAGTGATTAATAGTCAACACCTAAATTGTAAGCCAGATCTGCTCAGTAAATTAAAGTGCAGTCTGAAGTATTCTGCATAAGGGAATAAATCAGGTCCTCTCAATATTATGCTATACTTGTTGCCATTTGCACTAAAGGAGAAAGAACTTAAAGGTGCTCCTTTTTTTTTGTGAAACAGGTTTGACCCTACACTTCTTGTCTATAACCCCAAAGAACTTTGCCCAGCTCCCAAATACACAAAGCCAGATGTAACAAGTACATTACTTAAGTCAGCACCAAATTTCTGCATTTTAGGACCACAATATATATCAAGTCTGTCCAGACCATAATAGAACTTTGTCATAAAATCAGAACACGTAGAATTTCAAAAGCAAAAGAAACACCTGCTACATTACCTCGTATGTGTTTCATTGATGTATATGACATTACGTAGACCCAAAGAAGGAATACTAGAATTGAAGAAGTTATCCTGTAAAACCAAGGAAAAAAAAAGACTGAGGAACTACTTCATTATACAAGAATAGCTTTGTCCTTTACATTCATCATAACATTAAAGATAATGCAATGTTTTTCATTTGTACTATAAGCAAAGCCAAAACCAGAGAAGTGCTGGACCTGCTTATACAGTCCACAAACCTCTAAAATGAAAAGGGAATTCAAATCACTATTCCCAAGTCCAATACTTTCAAAGCCTTTATTGTGTGGTTGTATTGGTTATACTCTCCAAGCCACAACATTTCATCAGATTCTGATGTAATATAAACCAGGACTTGTCAAAATACAGAACTCGTCTTTGAGTCAGAACTTTTTTAAGCCACACTGAGCATTGGTGTAACCACGAGCATTTGACACTCAGTCCGTAAAATTCAGTTTGCCAGCAGATCAAGCATCATGTAACAACAGCCCAAGGGTCAGGATATCCATCCATGGTTAGGTGGCAAATCTCCACATTCCTGTTCTGCCTGAACAACAAACTCAGTCTAGCCTTGTAGATCCTTCTTACACTCTCCACATGCCAAGGTATTAACCAGGATGAGTTTAGGAACACTTCCCCAGCAAATATTCCTTAGCAGGAAGACCTAAACTCTACTCTTCCATATTCCAAGTAAATACCTTGACTAAGAGGCTGATTTCTTTCTATCCAAATAATACACAATTATAAAACTGGTACCGTGCTAGCAGTGAATTACAGCTAAAACTACTGGAAGTGTACATGTCAAAGAAAACAAAAAAAGGACAGCAAAGGAGAAAGATTGTCATCAGCAACAGCAGAGCTGCAAAACAGCCTCACCACTAGCTCTTCAGCAGGAGTCAGGTAAGAGTTATTTGTTTGTATTTTGTTTAGGACACACCAATTGCCACAAAATTTAAATATATGACTGTCCTACGTCATTTGCAAATCAGGTAGAAATTATGTGCAGTGGGAGCAGAGGTCTTCTGCTCCCTGCTAAAGCACAGCTGTGCTGTACAATCAACCAGTTGCTGCTCTAAGCTCTTAAAAGGAAATTTCAAGATACTGCTAATTTCTTTGACTATACACTAATGATTTTTTGTGGATCTTTTAAGATGGTGACATGTTCTGGCAAAGAGAAGCAAAATGACTTGCTCTTGGTCTCCCAAACAATCAGTTGAGTATCACTGAATGCCAGTCCATACCAGTCCATACCTGTCTATACCAGTGCTCTAAGTGTCAGGTTATACCTCATTACAAAACTCATCCTCCAGCTGTTTGACAGCTTTTCCTTATTTAACTTTTCTCCAATCCTGTGTCAGGCAGAGCACGTGGATCTGAGAGACCAACTGAGGCAATACAGGATCTCTCTGCTGGCACAAAGAACCACCCTGGCTCTCGCAAGCACATCCTGGCCTTTCCTGCTGATCACCATCCCCCATCTTTTAACTTACAGCACCTCTAGTGTTCTTTACACCCTTTAATGTCCCAACTTCATGCAGACAAGACAAAAAACTAAGACAGACAGACTAAATTAATAAAGCAGGTAGTTTTCAGCTTGGTTAGTGAACTTCATCAGCCCTCAAGAGAGCAAGAAGGAAAATGAGAGGGAGGAGCAAGACTTCCCCCTCTCAGCATTGGCAAGTTGTTAGTTTGGTAAACAAACTTATGGATATTTGTCTCTTTCACTCCTTTTCCTTAAGAAAAATAATGAAGAAGGCAGCTCAAAAAGATATTTGGAATCTACTGAGAGTATTTTCTTTTCTTGTATGTCTGTGCAAGGATGGTATTTTTTTCCTTACAGCAGAAGGGCTTAATAGGTCATACCCCTTTTGTAAGTGGGATCTCAGGATAGTTAATTAGTCTCTTATTAAATGGACAAAATGAACAGAACAAGATTTTTATTTTTAAAGCATAATTCCCAGTTTGAGAGGAACAGCCTAATTACTAACAGGCCAATTAGTAAATGCATAAAGCCCTAAGCTGAGGATTCACATACACCTCTTCATAAGTCAAAACACTTGACTTGTCAGTTTGAAGTAGTCTCAGTTTATCTAATTGTTTGTCTCGCTGTCCATATCATACATGGACTTCACAGTACATTTGGATTTCTATGCCACATTTGTATGTCATTGCTGCAATTTTCAATTCTGGCAGAGGAACAGAGTGAAATAACAACTTCTCTTTGGTCACAGAGACAAGTGAATTTTCCCTCTAGCACAGCCAATGAAGGTGCAACTAAGTGCAATCAATCTAAAGCCCAGGGTGTACACACTGCCAAATTACATGATGAACCAGTTGCAAACTGTATTATGCCATTTATCAGCATTTTGCATCTTGAGCTTACAGAAAGCCTGCCCAATGCAGTTCAATAAAGTTCACATTTTAAATCAGCTTGCACAACCTTCTCTAGAGCCACCATCTTGACACTGTTCCCAGCAGACAAATATCCCCACTATCACAACTGGCAGTCCTTGGTCCCAGGCTGGGCAGAGGCAAGGAATCAGCCAGGTGTAGAAAATTAACTTGCTCTCTCAAGTACAGGACTGAGCAAGTTGGAAAGGAAGCACACTGTTTAGCTTCAAAACTGTATTTATCCTGTGGATAAAGAATTAAAGTGTCCTAAAAGAAAACTTTCACACTTTCATATGCAGCAAATTCTCATTATTAATCTAACACACCAGATAATTTTGCTATCCCATTTCCTAGTAATAATTCTGAGGAGCTGGAGAGTTTTGTGCAAGGAGTAAGTCCACATGGAGAGGTGTCAAAACAGGTGCATGCCATACTTTAATTCCATGACAAACTAAATGTAACCACAAACAACAGTGAAAAACTACAGCACATGAAGTAAAAACATTGTGACCTTAATTCTGAAAGTAAGGAAAACTATTGCAACTTCATTATGCTGCAACTATGCATTATTGTCAAACATAATCCATTCTGTAATCTTCTTACCCGGCTCTGGGGAGTGCATACATAGCAACACCGTCCCACAAACGGCCTTTTCCTGCTCAGCAGAGCCTCCTTCCATCTTAAAGTGGCAGATCGGAACAGAGTGGGACGAGAGTTACACTCTCCCTGCAGAACAAAAGACCACTGTGTCAATATGCAGAAATAGGTGTTTTACTGTGTATGAGAAAGCTTTGAGGAAGAGGAGTTGCCAGACACACACAAAAAATTACCCCTCAGTTACATAAAGCAGAATTTTCCCAATACTTTTGTAAAATTTTAAAAAATAAAAGTAAAATCTCCATGTTGTACTTATGTATCTAAGCACTGCTGCATGGACTGACACACAACATTTTAAAAGGAATGACAACTATAATTAAGAAACACCAAAGAAACTGCCAGCTGAGAAAAATGGAAGAAATTAACGGTACACTACATTCTTAATAATGTAAAGGTGCTTGCAATATGAGCAATGTATTTTAAGGTTCAACTGAAAAGCACCCTGTAAAATTGCAAGAAGACTCAATGTAACCAAAATATTAAATCCATGGACTCTGTAGGCACCTTCAGCAGTTTCATGCAGAATGATATGAAAAAGGAACCCCTGTGCCTTCTCCAAAGTTACACTGTCTATCTGAAGATTACAGAACAAAAAAAAAAATCCAGAGTGACTGCATTCACAGAACACAATCTCTACGTTAGGACATGCAAAAATTGTAGTTAAGTATATTTTCAAAGACCTTGACTGTTTCCATTAAAGTCTACTGAATTTTTGCTTGTCTGAGAATGAGAATTGGGTTGCCATTTTTAAACCACTTGCTTTATTGAGAAGGAAGTTACTTCCAGTATTAAAAGAGAAGTTACAGAAACTAACCAAACCAAACAAAAAATGTTGTTTAAAATAGAAATTTTAAGTGGAGAGCAGCAGGGTAGAACCAAGATTGGAAGACACAAATCAAGATCATCACATAGCACAGTGAGAAACTCCCAGAGAGTTAAAAGCAATGCTGAAGATGCTTAAAAACTAAATTGCGCATGTATAACATTTGGCAGGCAGCATGAACTGGCAAATATTCCAAGGCTAACTCTTCCATCGGAAATAAACACGTATCAAGAGCTAAGCCTGCTATAATCCCTCCTCTATAACCTTCTTTAATGCTAACTCCAAAACAAGCCAACTTTGTAACAATGCCATCTTCCTTCTGCTCGCCTCCGACCCCTCACTTAACTCTCCAGCATTTTCTTACAAAATCTCCTTTCTATCTCTTCTGTCTTGCCTGCCCTTATTCCACTTTCTCACAGACCTCTTGGTTATTGCAGCTCGCTGTTCCATGTAACTTAGAGCCAGCTAGATAGAAATCCCAGCTGCCTGGACATCTGTCCTTTCCCTCAACTCTGACCGTGTCTCCAATTCTTCTTCTGTATCAAGTTCAAACTCCTCCTCTCCAGATCCATGTCTAATTCCTCCTGACCTACACTGCTAAACCAGCCACCACTACCCCGGTCCCCATGTGGCTCTTTTGGCTCCACCCAGACCACTCTGCTCACTGCCTCCTTTGTCCCTTCCAAATCCCAAGACTCACTCAGTGGAGGACACAGACTTTTAATACACTCTTTATTTATAGCCTCCAATTTTTTCTGCCTCCTGGAAGCATGGAAAGCTCCAGCTTCAATACTTGTATGACTGTGCAACTTTAGCATCCAGCTCATTTTCACCTGCACATTTTAAACTGTATCACTCAGAGGAGCAACAAGCTTCCTATTTGACTTACTGTTTGACTTTGGCTACTCCATTTACTGCTGTATAAAATTATTAGCAACATCATTCCAGAAGAGTGCAAGACTATTAATAGGGTTTGACAGGATTTTTCTTTTCTAGCAACATTATTCTTTGGCACAGAACTGAACTGTTGGTTCCTCCTTAAATTAAGACACGTTAAATTAAGACAAACTGTATCATACATGAGGGACATAATCCCTTATTTTCATTCTTCATAACAACAAAAAGTCCACCTTCAACTTGAAGAAATAGTACAATAAATATGGACAGTAACATTCCCAATTTTTACTTACCCACTCTTCACTGGAATGCTTACATCTACTGATGCTGCAATCTGCTGAGGTGGACAAATAGGAAACATCTATTGTTCCAAGGGATAAAGCAGTTTCATCCATGACACAGGAATTGAACTGAAGATCACAAACTGCAAAATAATATAATTAATTATTTTATTATTAGCATATATATATATTCTTTTTATCTATATATTCATATAAGCATGCACAGAAACATTCTCTAATTTCAGTGATGGGCATCTAGCAATAAATCAGCAAACTGCTATTTTTTCACCCTTCAGTAAAAGTTCAGTAACAAAGACACTTCCTTGCAGCTAGAAATCGGCATGATTTTAATATGTTAAAAACCCCTGCATATTTGACTTCCATAAATACAGCACACCAACCAGCTTCCTGCATGCTTTCCTCTCCCTGCTATTCTGCCCATAACAGGTCACTATAGTCTCTTTGTAATTTTCCACTGCTCTTTACTGCATGGTTTAAACCCTGCAGCCATAAGGATACACTTTCATAAGTTTACTATTCTCTTGCACTCTGTGACCTTGCTCTTTCATAATTTGCTTCTCAAGGACACCTCTGATCTACAACAACTGTCATTAATGTTCTCACCTAATCTATCTCACAATATATTTCATGTGCCTGGTCAAGCTGTAGTCAAACCAGTTCGCAAATTCCTCGGGAAGAAGGAGTGCTCTATAAAAAAGCACACCTCTAAATGTGAACACACATGCTGACAAGTGACATTTCAGTCTTGTGGGATTAAAGAGCAGTAAAGAAATCTAAACTTGCATTATTCTTATTTTGAAATGGAAGTTTTGTCGCTCATATAAGGAGCACAGTAAATAATTCTCCCTTGGCCAAAGAAAAAAGGAAGGGCAAACGTATTAAAACAACTTAGTCTTGTACAGTGTATTTGAAAAGACTACAAATTAAACTGCTTTGTAATTGAAAACCACAGAAATAGGAATCCTAGCATTTTCACCCAGAGAAACTGTGAAGAGCCAATACCTCCTCTTCCATCTGTCACTGCAAGGCAATTTCTATCATGGCCAAGCTCTGGGCCATCAGGAATGAGACTGTTCCCAACCTGTATGTTAAGTTAACATCGGCAACAGCAAGACCTAAAACTTTAGTGCAACGCTTCTGCCTTTCTCTAGTGCCTTCCCCAAGCCGCCACAAACCCAATCCGTGATACCTCCTGCAGAGAGCTCCCACTACAAACCGGAGTCTGAGCCAGTACAACCATGCAGACCATGCATATCCCATGCACAGCCTAAGTCATCCCTTTGTCTTTGCTGGCTCTTACATTTAATCCGCCTTTTATTTAAATTAGTCCTCCGGCAAATGACTACCTAACCCTCCCAATAAATACAAAAAAACCAAGCCTGAAAACCTCAAAACGCTGCCACCGAAATGCGTCCCCCTCATGCTCAAGGTGACCTTGGCCGCACCGAAATATACAAAATATGAACTTTATAAAATACGCAATTAAAAGCGCGTTCGAGCAGCAGCAGCAGCCGCATACCTACCTGAGAGCCAACCCGCCCCCGAGCGCCCGCTCCCCGCTGCGGCGCTG
>JAHLSL010000018.1:8774757-8808371 GCA_025920805.1 Petroica traversi | reverse complement strand
GCCATTTAAACACCATTTCGCATCGCTTTTCCAGCGTTTTCCTGTTTTCGCCCCGCTCGGTGCCCGTGCCCAGCCCTGCCCGAGCCGCCCGGCCCTGGGGCAGCCGCCGCATGGTTCAACAGCCGCAACCCCCTCCCCCAGGCCGGAGAGAGCAGCGACTCACGGCTGTTTTGTTCTCAGATCTGCTAAACAGGAAAACGCTGGAAAAGCGATGCGAAATGGTGTTTAAATGGCTTTGCAGCGACTCAGAGTTGCCGCTGAGAACAATTGCGGAAATTTCGGGACAGGTATCGATCTGCCTGCCCGGCCTTGCAGCAGTGCCAGTTTGCCTTTTACTGAGCGCAAAAGCAAATGTTGATTGAGATTGCTGCATGTATCCAAACAAGGGCGACAGTATTTTTTGGCTTTGGCATTCTTGGGCTATTTAAAGACAGTTTCTCTCTGGCTTGAGTTACAGCCCAGCGGGAAGGCTCCTGCCTTCTCTACATTTATTCTTCAAACGTCCAAATCACAGCAGTGCAAAACAGGAATAAAGTGACAAAATACAAGATACCTTTTATACTAATGCAAATGTTTTGCTTACAGATTTAAGTAGCAAGAAGTGTTAATTTTTCACCTTAGGGTTTTCCTTCTAGATGTTGTTTTGAAATTATTACAATGAGAATTGTTAAGTAAGTGTTACAACTGCCTTTCACACATAAAAGAAAACGCGTGAGATGTCATAGACAAAAACCTAACTGCTGCATGCATAGGGGAACTGCCCTAGTTCCCACAACTGAGTGCCTCCAGGGAATACCACTGGAGTATTAGAGCTGATGGTTTACGAAGAGCATTCTGTAGTTTGTGGGTCAGAAGGGATTTTGAGTCAGATTTTTCCTCCTTTAGCAAGGAAAAACACTTTTTTGTTGTTGTTGTTGTTACAATGTGGTTGTTGGAATAAAAGACACCTACTTTTCAAATTAAAAAATACAAAAATATTTGAGCTAGTGAAATGTACTACACATCTTAAGTTTGTATTTCTGTGTAATAAGCAATCCAGTACTTGTATATATCAAATATTCTAAAACATCACATTTTCTATAAAGGAAGGACAATCTGTAATTGTATATCTTAGAGCACATTCGCTTGCTAAGGTTTTTATCCAGTTTTCTGGATAAGACTGGTTTTTATCCAGTCTGGGCCAGGAATTTCAAATTTGACAGTTCTGGTAAATTAGTGCCAAACACCCACTTTAAAATTTTAGCCTTGCAAAGGAACATACCCAGAATCTCTGGCCACTCCTAAAATGCAAGCCCATAGCTGTCCAGCTTTATAACAAAGCTTTCCACTTAATGTCAACTTTCTTTTTGGAGTGATTTTTTGAATGTCAGTTGGGAAGGAGGGGGCAGGGTCTGCTTTCAGATGGCTCGGCTGCAGCTGCGAGGATTTGTGTCTCACCGACAGTGACAGTGCCACTGCCACCTCTCTGTCACTGCACCCTCACCTCAGCTTTGCTTGCTCATTCCTGAGCATCTCATTCCTTAGTGGAGGCCAGAGAAGGAAACGCCTGGCTTTGATCCTGTGACCAGCAGCAGAACCACATCCCACACTCAGGATTGGGTGGTGTTTGACCCAAGGGTGTTGGAAGATTTGAAAGGGGAAGCTCTGAACTCCACTCAGAGAAGTGAAATCCAGTGTTACATCATGTATTTTTCTAACTCTCTTTGTATAAGGAGCAGATCACAGAATCAAAGCCAAAGTCTCAATAAAAAGCTGCAGCCTACATCCCTATCATTGCTTCCAGCGTGAGTCTACATGCCATGAGGGGAGTCAGAGCTTGACTCATCTTAGCAATCACATTGGAGGAGATGATTCAAGAGCTGGATTACATGAAAACTTAATATAACAGAGATGGCACTGAAGTAGAATCTTAAGAAAATGCAGGAAACTCAAGGCTGTTAAAATTCTTACATTGAATAATTTGTTTCATTGCATTTGTGTTGTTATTTGGGAATATCTTAGTAGGTACTTTATAAGAGACCCTAAATCCTGCTTACACACAACCTTTTCTAGGTGTGGAATCATGTTGATTTTTTCCCCCTTCCACTCATAAAAATAGGGCATCAAAGAGGGCACTTGTTTTCAGTGTGCTATAGTGTAACTCAGAGCAAACTCTCAGCCACTGAGTGTAAAGCCAACTTTTCTGCTTTACTTCCCTCTATAAAAGATGAATTATAGTACATTTAAAAGCTAATATGGAACTTTTGGCATATTTTTTCATTGTACACTTTTACACTAGTATGTTTTTGTTTCTGGTTGCAAAATAGTTATTTCTGTGATATAAGTAATACGAGAATCAGAAGAAAAGCCTCAATGGCTTTATCATAATTTTGTGCAGTCTCTGGAGTCTTATTTTAGTGTAATTTATGAGAAAACTCCTTAGGCTATTCTTTAGACTGCTTTGGAAATGATAGTAAATAGATGGTGGTTTACTTAAACATAGTGATTCTGTGTAATGACAGAATGATTCTTGTATGATTGTAGAGCAGATTTTCCTTTTTCCTAACCTTAAAAAATTCTTGGCTTATTGTAAAATAAAGCCAGAAATAATTTTGTCACTCGTTTGAAAAGGATCCTGAATTAGTCTAATGGGAATTGCAGCTTAGCAAGATCTTTTTACACTTGTATAAATCCTCAGGCTTAGTAGTAAAATCTCATTTCAGTACTGAAAGCTTGGGGGTGATGTTGTGTTGCCATGGAATCAAGCAAATGGGAAAAATTTTGGAATGCCCTGAAGGAACAGACTTTTAGAGCTGCATGTGCTCCAAAAAGCTCAAATACTCCTGGGTTTTGCTTCCAGAAAAGGGAGATTCTATCCTGCTTCCATTGAAGCCAATGGGAGGCTTGCCACTGATCTCAGTAGGAGCGGGAGCATGCCTGAGTTTTGCAATCCATCTTTTTAAAGTCCTTAAACTGAAGTGTTTACCGTGCCAAAGAGTCCGGGGATGTGATTTGCATATGATGGCAAATGAGCAGAGCGCTGGCTTTGTGTGAATAAGCTGCTGACCACATTTGTGCATAGCAGCCTGCAGAGGAGAAAGAGCTGGCAGGACTCTTTTTTTCTAAAATAATGATTGGTCCTTCCTATGTTTAAATTCCTCATGAAGCTTCCAGTGGAGTTCAACAAAGTACCTGTTTGCTGGACAGTGCTGTTCGGAGGAGGAGGGAGCAGGGACAAGGGGGCTTCTTTTTACATCAGCTCTGCCCTGGGTCTGTTCCCCGAGCTCATTTCCAGAGATTCCCATGATGTCACTTTTAGTAATGGAGACGTGTTTACAAAAGAGTACACAGCATCCTCTTTAAAAAGAAACTTTCAACTTGAGGAGCATTACAAAAGTTAGGAAACCAAAAACTGTGTGAGGAGGGAGTAAAGACCCAGACAAAGGGTCTTTGTTTGCAGTGACCGAACTTGACCTCACATGACTGAACAATAATGAATATGCAGTTTGGCAGTGGCAGAACTCAGTGTCAGCAGTATTGCCTTTGGTATACAATATGTTAAGAGCATCTGAGAGTGGCAAGTGGCCACAAAATGGGCTGATAAGATTGTATGTAAAAATGGTTTGGGTGTACTTTATATCTCCTTTCAAGACAAATTATTTTTTTCTTTTCTATTTCATCCCCCTTATCTTGAGAACAAATAAAAAATTCATTAAGAGTACAGTGGCTCTCTCCTGTGTAATATAGCATATTGTGTTTCTGTAATTTTGAAAAGATAAGGGTATTTCAGCCCAAGCTGCTCCTAACTTTTCCCTTGAACTTGTTACTCACATTAGTACAGAAAAGGCTTTTGTTCTAACAGAAGGATCCAGTATAACTAACTGGGTTAAAACCAGTATAACTAACTCTTACACTTCCAAACTTAGCACCATTTTTCTGTCAAGAAATTACACACATACTTGCATTTTGTACAAATCAGAAAATCCTAACTATCCAAAGGGATTTGGCAGCATTTTAAATTTAGCAATGTAGAATGGCAGAATTTGGAACAAGATTCTCCCATACTCCTGCCTTGAGCAATTATCTGCCATAACAATACAAGCTTCCCCCTGCCTGCTGAGAGCAGGGGAGATGTCTTACACTTCTCCACTTTTGTTTATTGATGGTATTTGCAAAGCTGACATTCTATCCAAGAGTGGATTTTATCTGAAAAACAACAGATGAAGCAACTAATTTACTGCATATAGGCCCTAAATTACTGTTGGATATACCAAATTTTTATCCATTTATAAATAATTAAAAATTGGTATGTGTGGACTCTGGTGCTTAAAGGATACATTGCATTTGCAGGTATTTCAAGTTTCACTAAGAACTTTATTGTCAAGCCTAATGAACTGCTTCTCATTGTCAACTTCACTGCAAAAAGCAAAGACTTTCTTCTCATCTAGTTCCCTCTCCAGGAATCCAGAACTGCTTTCTACCATTTCAAAAAAGAAACCAAGGAATATGACAGAAAATAGAGAAGTCTAAGAGCTGAGGGCAGTATGGGCCATTTTGAAAACATGGCATCTAGTAGAAAAATCACAAAATGATCTTATCAAATTGGCTGTGTCATCTTTGAGTCACAGAACTGCGAATTGTTCTAGAATAACACAGCCCCCCATCATTATGAGGTTCTAGACAAGTCTTTCATCAGTATCCCAAAAGGAGGCACTTTTCACTGCTAAGGCTTGCTCTATTGTGCAGCTATTGGCTTTAGAAGGACTTGTCAAGTCTTGTAAAGCACTGTAGATACGGGAAGTTGGGATCACAAACAGCTCTTTCAACAACAGAGGCTTTGCAACAGATTGTGTGCCCAGGTGTTGAATCCCATGATATCCCACCCCTCCCCTCATTTTCAGGTATTTCGGACCATAATCAAGGCACTGCTGGGTGGGACACTGGAAGAGTCTTAATGCCTTTGACCTGAAAAACACAAACCTGCTGGTTGGGAAATTTTCTCAGGATTTTGGAGAAAACTTTTGAAACACCTTGGGAGAGTTAGGAAAGTGTCTGGGCATCTGTTCTGCTGTGATGCAATGGTCCTGATGCAGCCTACCACAATGAAGGCTTTACACTCCCAATATTTTCCAATCCCTTCGGAGATTATCTCTTATATAGAGGATCAGAGAGACACCTCCAAAGGGCAACACTCCCTGCTCCCCAGTTTATCCAAGCAAACAAAATGGATTTGCTGATTTTTGGCTTTGCAAAAAGCACAAAGGAACTAAAAATCCCCACAGATTCATAGATATATTTTATTTTTGTAAGTCAGTCTCACTAAAAAATAGACGGTCTCCAGGCTTTAGTTTACCATAGATATATATAATTAATTTTATGTAACTAAAATTTTATCTATGAACACAATCAACAAAAAGTAAAGCAAAATAAATTTTGTCTCAGCCCAGCAAAATTAACTGAGAACCGTGACAAAAAAGCAGGGTTTTTTCGTTTTGGCCTTCTCTCTGCACTAATCTGACTACACCAGTTGTTACATTCCAATTCTGACACTCAAATTGTGTTGAGCAATTTTCCCACAGTCTGTTTCCCAAACAAAGGCATTTTTCCCACTCCCACTTATGCATCTTTTGCATCTGGGACCTGCAGAAAAATGTCCTCGTTTAAGTGCTAAGATCCAGCCAACTATTGAACTTGTATTGCAATGCTAGATTTCAAAAACTGTGGGTGATTATTTGACCAAAACGATACCAATTGACCCAGCAAAAGCATACTTTTTCAGTTACTAAATTACAGATATTAAACTCATATCATGATAAAATCTTACATAGGTTTTTTTTTTTCACTGCTTGAAGCATAACCTAATACTTTCCCAAGCACCTTGTACTTTCACGAGAACAGAAATCTTTTTACTTGTCTACCCTAAACTCTTTGATTGCCTAGTTATTGCAGGATATTCACCTGAAGTGGCAGAGGCCTTGAAAAGGGTATAATCTCTTTCTAGATGATGTTTTTGCCGGTCCTGTCTTTTCCCTTTAAAAAAGAACAGAACATATTACTAGCTTGGTATTTCACACATGACCAGCCATTGCTTCAGGAAGATTACATGGGTCACAGCATGACAGGCTGGATTCATAAAGCTGCTTGTGGGCTAAGTCACCCCACGTCTATTTCAGATTTAGGATAATGAAGGGTCATATGTGCCTATTTTATTCTTACTACACTTTCCCCTTTCATTATTTCCACAAGATGAATAAAGCAACAGTCATTTCTGGAGGGTTCTTGTTCATTTTACCTTCACCTACAGAGAGAGACTAAATATTCCCTGAAGCAAAGTACCCCAGGCTGTAGAACAGGGATGTTTTGAGCCAGGTCTTTTGAGGGAGAGAAGTGATTGGTGGCATTGTCATCAACTTAATGTAATCACCTTAACCTGAGTTACTAGAGAAGATTATATCATATTTTAGCATTAAAAGCCCTGTCTATCAAAGACATAGAATTTCAAAGAAAAAGCATTTCATCCAGCATAAAAAAAATTAAGCAAATTGGAGCACCTGCTCATCAGTATAATTTACTGAAAGCATCACAGTAGTTCAGGTAAATTGGAATTGGTGTTAACAGGCAATAGAACTCGGGTTGAAAGACAAGAGAAGGAGCCTCCTGAAGCCACAATATCTTATTTCTTCTGAGGAAAAACATTAGCAAACTGTACATAACCACCTCTAGATTATGTGACTGAACTTTTAAATTAATGGTATGGACTGACTATAATGCTGTATTTTTATCATAGAATCTTAAGGGTTAGGAAGGAGCCTTAAAGGTCATCAATCCCAAGCTCTTGGGCAGGGACACCTCCTACTAGACCAAATTGCTTAAGGCCTTAGCCAACCTGGCCTTGAACAACTCCAGGATTGGGACATCCACAGGTGCCTTAGCAACCTCTTCCAGTGTCTGATCCCCCAAACAGTGAAGAACTTTTTCCTAATATCTAGCTAAAGTTTGGAAATTATATGATTATATAATAATAATAATTACGATAATAAAAATGATAAATTATAAATGTTATATTTATAAAAATGTTATATTTATACATGTTATATTTATAAGATACAAAAAGCAACAAGTAGACCAGTGCGCTTTGAATGTGCACTCAGAAATCTGCTTTAGTGGTCAGAATATACTGGTGGTCAGAATATACTTCTGCCTCTGGCTCTTCCTTGCAAGATGTTTTCTTCTTGTCCTGAGCTGCTGCGGTGTCCGAGATCAAACTGAGCTTCCCCAATCAGGCTCAGTTGTGTTTCCCCACCAGCTTTTTTTCACAAAAGAACTTTCTGTGCATTTTCACCTGTGACATTTCTCAGATACATTTTTGTGGATAGTTAGTGTTTAGTATTTCTTACATGACACATGTTTAGAATGTGCTAATTAAGTTAATGCATAAAAAATACTTGAAAAGCACCAGCCAGATTGGAAACTGGAGAAGGCTCCTGTGCACTTAACAAGTAATTTCTGGAACAGTCTTCCAAATCATGCTGCAAATATCAGCCCCAAGTCCAATCTACATCATGGCATCATCTGACTTTTTTGGCCATTCCTCATTCAGTTTCAGCTCCTCTGTAGATCATTAGTATGTATGGGCCAGGAGGTACCATCAGTAAGCCTACCCAGTATGATGAAATGTGGAGCAAAATATCATAGGTTGTTTACCCAAGCAAACCTGCTACTAAAAATAACTTGGTTACTATATTTTAACTAATACTTCAAGGACTGTCATAGATATCTTATCTGCTTCTGATCAGCCCTCTAAATATAATTTAAGATAGAATTTATTTTCTAACCTAGACATTACTAAATCTCATAAAAAGGCAGATGTGGAGAAAAAGTCATCCATATCTGTACTTAAAATATTCAGAAGCAGAATAATGCACACTTAAAGTCTGTGTGTCATTTGCAAGTTTGTGGTCAGTATTGTGAGCCACTATGTCTTTGCTTCTCTGCTTTTTCTGTTCTTCTGGAGACTCTGTGTAAGATGTTTCCTGACCATAGATATATGTGATCAGTTGTCAGTTAATATTTAGAATTTGAAGAGGCTCCATATAAAGTAAGGTGTGCATTTTCAGAGGCCCACAGTAGAAAATATAACCTGGGGGAGCCCTCTGGTGAAGAAGTGCCTTAAATGTAACTTGTGTTTGCTATGGGAATTCAAAGTAGTCATTTGGAAAGGTGTTAAATTAATGATAGAGAAGAAAATTAGGTAATGTTATAGCTAAAACATTTTCAATTCCAACTGTGTCTACAATCCTTCTGATTAAATTGTTTCATTTTTGCTAAACTGAAATTCCTTTTCTCATCTCCATTCTCTTCACTTTCTTCCATTTCAGGCTAAACTCTATATTTAGTGCAATGTCCAAGACATCTTTAGACTCTTTTTCCTCAGTACAGATTCTGAATTAGCCTAATTAAAATCAAATACAAGAAAAATGGCTACAACAGTAAGGCTGGTTTGAAGTAAATAAAAGATTTTTGAATGTTGACTGTGTCTTCCGATGTCTTCTCGTATCTACATGTTGTTTGTATTTCAGCTTGTTTAGCCTGAGATACTCTTGGGGTAAAATCATAGCATGGCAAAAGCCAATGGCAAATCTCCCCCCCCGGACCAGGAAAGCTGCAACACAGTGGTGTGTGATACAAATATCACAAAACTTCTAGTTAGTACAAACTATTACAGGACAACCACAGGCACTTTCTGAGCCCTACTTGAGCTTATACACCACAGTTCTGTATTAATCAAGCACTTCACTTACACAGGGAGGACTTAATTAATGTAGAATTTATTCAACCGAGGGTAACCTTTGAGCCATGCTCCCACTATCAGCTGTGATTTGTGCAGGACACCTCACGGAGCTGCAATCTATGCATCCTTACGTAACAGGCGTTAAGAAGCAGTTACACAACTTACTGCAAACACCACCAGCAGATGAAAATCCATGGCACAGACAGGATCTTGAGTAATCACCAAAGCAGTGCCAGAAAGCAAATTCTACCTGCAGAAGGCTTTTTTTTTTTTTTTTTGTATTAAATCCATTTCCTGGGATGCTCTGTAGTTCTGTAGTTCTGTTACTGGTAGCCTTAATAGTCTGCCACAAAATGGATTTTCATTGTAAAGTTTTTATCCTTCAAAACCTGTTAGTACAAACTTTGACCAACGCTGCCAGAGAATGTGTGTGCAATTCAACTCATATCTTTACTGACTGCAATAATAAACTTTTGATCTAAAACAAACAGGTCATTAGCAAACAGATACTTTTGTGCACTGAGGTTACTTGGGCCTCAGTCCTCCTGTCATCCCATTTCTCTCACTGTTCAGACACTTAGAGTTTGATGTCTGAGTAGGTCTTCATAATCCCAGGGCACTGCAACTTTCTCAAATTTAGTACTCCATTTTTTGGTGCACTAAGTTTATTAGTGTCCTTTAATTAAAGCTGCTAATTCAGGCAGTACTTTTATCTCAGGGGTTAACTTAGATTACAGGGTATGCCTGAAGTCAGGCAGTTATGGCTATCCACACCTCTGCTCTAAACTGAAGAAATGGTATCTGTTATCTTTGTAGTACCTTCAGGTAGTACACAGGTGTTTTTTTCAGTCTATGGCATTACTTCCTTCCTTGACTGATGTGTTCATTATGGATAAAAAGGTGATGTTTTTGAATCAAATATATTTAAACACCAATAAGATAGCAATACTGGAAAACTAAGGCAGACACAGTTGGGGTGCATTAAGGGGGATAGGAATGCTGAAAGAAGTTTGGGGTGTACCTTTTTCACAGCCTGATAAGAATCCACCCATCCAACTTTCCTTCTAACCCATCAGTCTATTTGCCCTATCGAGTATCCTGTTTTAGTCTTTCAACTCTCCAAACACAATCACTTGGAAATGCTGAAATAAATACATTCCGTCAATGAAAAGCCTACCCAACAAAGTCCAAAGACCAGGTCTCAGAGTCACCTGAAGACGTGACCCTTCCTGTTCACCTTTTCCATTTTTTTCCCTCTTCTCAAGAGAAAGAAAACACACCATTCCTTTGGGATTTTTTGGTTAAAACACGCTAGTGGCAAAATATATCAGGGAGGTGTGCAGTGATCTAGAGAGGGGAAATGATCCACCTAGAAAAGAAGTCCTTGTCAACCATCACACTGGTCCAACTATAGAGGCAGCAGAAGGGTATGAGGAATAACTGAGGGAGGGCCAGGAGCTGTGCAGAGTAGCAGAGCCATTAAAAGAAGCTGTGGAGCTGTGCTCTCTGTGAAGAAGAGCATAAACTCGGGAAGGTAGAGCCCCAGAATGAAAACAGACTTCAGGGAGAATGAGCCAAACTGCAGATTTAAAAAGTACATACTTTACACGATTTATCCAGGTTAGGGCTTAATTTGTTTTCTGGAAGTCAAAAAAGGGAAAATAGCTTAAATACTGATAACATTTTTCCCTTCATTTAAATTCCCACTTAAAAAAAAAATCTAGTTTGTTTGCATGCCAACAATTCAATTTGCCAGAATATATTTGTATTAATTCCCTAATTGAAATGACATCGCATTTGTCAGAGCCCTTTAGGGCACAGTAATGTCAATGGAATCAATTGCTAAGGCATTCTTTTCTTCATCAAGGTGTTTTCCTCAAGTATTGCCTCAAGTTACATCCAATTCAGCCATGCTTGAGAACTGTAATTTTGCTGGATAGGAACATCATTCTTTCCTTAATGAAATAGGTTTCCAGAGTGGTTTCTACACCTACAGTTTGGACACCAGTGTGCTGCCATATAGGATGGCTTCTTTCCTTGCCCACTATTGGCAAACTGCCATTTTATCTCTATATGCCAAGTTAACACCTCTACTTACAAACTAAAAGATCTATGAGTACAGAAAAAATCTGGGAAATGTGATGAAGTATTTATGTATCATCTTCTGACCTTTGTATCTTAATTTGTTAAATGTTTCTTTGTACTGGTTATTCCAGAACAGTCTGTCATTTACAACATCCTAATTGTATTGTTTTAACTAACAGGTACATACAAACATCATTCCACAGATTTTTTTATCAGGGATTTATCATGCTCAATTTAAAAAATAGCTATAAAGGAACACATAAAAAGATAACTGTAAAACAGGCTGCAATTCTGAAAGAAATTAAGCCGCTCTGCTTCACATATTGCTCCATTCTAAGACACCTGAGAAACATTTATTTTCCAGCCTGCAAGTATCCTGAGCTCTGTATGGACACCTGATTTTCTTTTATGCAAAATATATGACAAAATAACCAGTGCATTACCATGACCTGCCAATCCTGCCACATATGTGGTCTTGTGAAAGGACATAAATAAAATCCACCTGGATAAAGAATGATTCATACATAGAGAGGAGGTACCCAGGAGAGGTGCCAGGGATGATCTCTGTCCCCTGCTATTTTATCTGGCTTGCTGAAGCATTTATAGAGCTCCCATTACTGTGATGCCAGAATATATATGGACATACAGCTGTTCTTGCAACACTCAAATGGGGTGGACAGATTACATGGGTTATCCCAGGTCAGAAGTTTGAAGAAGATCATTACACAAGCTTCACATGCTCTCGATTGGTAGAAGGTGTTTATTGACCATTCCTATATAAATAATGACCTAACCTCATTCCCAAAGCATCCAAGTCTTTCTCAAGCATTCATGCTAAAATAGTCAAGAAGTCCCATCTTGGAGGTTTTATTGGACATGAACCAATGGCTTGTAGCAACTTCTTTCAGTGCACGCCTGCTCTTTAGCTATGATTGTCAAAATAAGTATATTCCATAACAAGGCTTCTAAATGTCTATTTCAGCCAGTCATTTTAATAATACAGTGCTGAATAAGACTGAATTTCCCCCATTGTCCATGTGATCATAAAATTGAGTTAATTGCTATTAGATAAAGATTTTGTTAAGCTCAGACATTATTATAAAGATCTTGTTAAGCTACTCATGCCTTTAGGTTTTCACAGTTTGACTAACAGATCATGCATTAAGGCAGCATTACACCTAAAACTGATTTGGAAGCAAAACATCCTTGTTTACAAACATGAAGAAGTTATACTCAAAATATTAATGTAGTCATATGATCTTGTTAATTTACTGAAGCCAGCAGTGACATTTCTGCATGGGACACAGGCATGTTACCATCTACTCTGAGTCATGTAAGTTGAGTTTGATGAGTGGATGTCACCTGGTACTTCTTCTGTAGAGGTACCCAATGCTGGTGGGCTGAGTAACACATTAATCCATACATGTGCTTTACCACAAGTGGAGGAGTAATGTCCTTTATTCAATTGGTCATGATTCCCAGTCAGAATTTTTTAGTATTTTTATAATTATCTTTATCTGTAAAATGGCAGAATACTTACCAGCCTGGAAGGATGTTGGGTAGGATAATTAACTGTTATTTGGAGAGGGCACTTAGACTGATGAATGTTAAGTCCTGCAAGAGAGAGAGAAATATGTGATCCACTGACACTTGATTAACACACACCTATGGCATCACCTCTGCAGCTTTTACTGCAAGAAACAAGCAAGGCTGGATTGCTCAATTAATAATAGGTTTGGATAACACCTGCCAATGAAATGTAATGTGTTCCATATGTTGACATCTTTTTCCTAATTTTACGGTTTCATCTAAACGTTTTTCATCCAGTACCATCTTTCTAGCACCGTGGATTACTGTATTGCTCACCTTGAGGAAGCTGTACTAGATGATCTCTAAAGGTCCCTTCCAATCCAAACTATTCTCTAATTCAATGATTTTACCTATGCCAATACACAAGTTCATGCTCAAAAAGTTTAGGCAGCAGTAATTTGCTTCCGATTTCATGATAAATTTTTAAAAATAATTTTACTTTCTACGACAACTTATATCTTTTTATCTTTGATTCTAAAGCCTTAAGGATATGTTGTAGCTCCCTAATCAAAATCCTCATGACAGAAAACCTGCAACAAATAAAGGTACCAAGGAAAAAGCATACAAGAACAAATGTCATGAAGTTTCAGGTGCCAAAGACACATTCTGCAGCAATACCACTGCAGCAATGTAGTGAAGAATGTTTTCAGCATGTATTAACTTTTACTGGTGACAATTCAAGGTTAATAAAAATCAGAGGGGTTGGATTGGAAATTATGGCAGCAATGCTAGAGTTTCACACAATGCACCCATTCAGATGACTTTGGAATGCCATGGGATCATCCATGTTTCATGTCTTTGTGCTGCAATAGCTTGGCTATTTCAACTGTAACCAATGTGAGTTTAAGACTTATTTAATACATTAACCTTAATATGTTGCAGTCAGATTTAGGAGCCAACCAAATCTAAACTGTTATTCATAGGTTTTAACAGCGTCTTTCACAGGAGCTGGTTGGATATTTTTGTGTGAAAGAATGGATGGAATTATTAAATAAAGTTTATCTTTATGGGAATTTTTGTTGTTAATAATCTCTCATTTAAAAATAAAAGCAGTTTTGTCCCAATCACTTGCTGAAAAATGAAGAGGTCAGCTCAGAAATATTTCAACACTTGTGGAGAAGGAGGATTAGCTCACAGTTTAAGAGTGATCGCTTAATATAAACAATATCATTGTGTTTCAGGAGAGCTGCAGTCCAGAGGCAGCTTCCTGCCTTCATTCTCCTCTCATGCCAGGATCTTTGTCAAGGTTATATGTTCTGCAACATCTGCCCTGGTATAATGCATCTTGAGAGGTTTTGTCTGAGATACAAGGTCATGCACTTAAATGCATCTCCCCAAGTCTCTGAAGTGATATTTCTGAATAGAAAAGCTTTTCAGTTTTTTCTCCTTGAAATCTGTGCACAGATCTGTGATCACAGACTAACTTTTCTCTCTTCTGTTTCATGGACAGCATTGCATGCACATATAGCAATATTTCCAATAAGTCTGAACATGAAGGGCAGTTTGAGGCAGAAAAGCGCTAATAGATGATACTACTACAAATTAAAGTCCTGACCCTCACACACTTGTTGAGCTGAATGATTCACTCTCAAGAGGGGAATCTCAGTGATGCTGCAGAGGCCTATGACATGTATATTACTCACAGGAGCCATGGTGCAAGACTGGAAATCCAATGCCAGCTCATTATGCATGTATGGTTTCAGCTGTCCTAATGGCAGGCTCACACAGATACACACATTTTAACTACACAGCAGTTGGGGTAACAAAAACCTACAGCCATTCAGCACCAGTGTGACAGCAATCTAATGCAGCAGACACCTATCCACAGCAACTGGGATGAGCTGGTGGCTGCTGCTGTGCCATACTTGAAACCAG
Organism: Petroica traversi; assembly: GCA_025920805.1. Taxonomy (NCBI): domain Eukaryota; kingdom Metazoa; phylum Chordata; class Aves; order Passeriformes; family Petroicidae; genus Petroica; species Petroica traversi. The sequence goes on along the minus strand of JAHLSL010000018.1, from coordinate 8,794,051 downwards.
CACTTTCCATGGAGAGGAGACAGGGCAGAATGAGAGCTGAGATGAATCCTCACATTTTTACATCAGCATGCCTAAGTGTTCATAACATGCTTTTGAAATTTCCATTTCAACCCCTGGATACCCATTTTGGAAAGAATAAAATTGAAGATGCAATGACAATAAAAGACAGGACAGAAGGATAGATACAACTCACTCCAGATCAGAAGATTCGTTATTTACTCTTCTTAAATGCATCCGTCTGAGAAATTAGTTTATTATAATCTAATACCTAGGAAAATCCAGTTGCTGACCTATCTAGTAGATATTCAGATGAGTGAAAACACACTTGGTGCTCATCAGGTGGGAAAGTCTGAAATAGCAACACAGAAAACCATTATGGGTTCTTAATCTAGAGGATTACCATCTGGGGCAATATTGCATATGTTGTGACCACAATTGTAGCTCCAGCTCTGGTCTGAGAGGAGCTGGGATTCTGCCTCCCTGGGCATCTGTGAGACCTACAAGGTCTGCAAGATAGCAGGTGGTGCTCTAGTACAGTCAGAAGGGGTGATAATTTAGAGTTCCTTTTTTTTTTTTAAAAAAAGCATTATTAGCACAAAACCAGGGTGGTATATAACAAACAAGTTAGAGAAATTATTTGCCACACCTTGCTCTTTCATCTGCTTTCTCTGTGCCTCCTACAATGTAGAAAAATTGTAAAGTCCTGCTGAGTCCTGCGAATACTGAGAGATCACTGACAGACTGCAGGAAAGATGAACTGCACTGAAGGCCCTGCGCACTGGCTGAGCTTCATCCAGCTAAGCCTAGATATTTATATCTGTCTCTCACATCAGGAAGAAACATTAATTTCTAGGGCACAGTCCTTCTGATCCCAGCAGATGCTTCAAGCATCCAGATGCATCACTCATAACCAGCTCTGAAGGACCCACTTTCTCTGCACTGAATATAAAATTTGTTTAAGTTGACTGTTTCAAATGTAGACAAACGATTCACTTCTAGTCATGCCAAACCTCATCCCAGCTGACAAGCTTGACAGTCCTGTATTAAAGCAAATCAATGAAGAGTTTATCTAGATGCACAGGATAGGAAACCATTGCCACAGCTCAAGGAAGTCAAAGCCTGGACTTTGAAATATAAACAACTTCAGATTGATCATCAAAGGCTTTAACCAGCTCAAACCTCCTCCAGCAGAACTTTGCAGCTCTGTCTTCCCTGCAGGGTTGCTTCTGCCCTTGGAGAAGACATTAATCCTCCCACTGAGGATCTCCAAGGATCTCGCTGTGATAGAGCTAATTATAGGTGATCTGCTGATGTACAATTAAATATGCTCACCAGCACAATTTGTGGGGTGCATGGTATGCTTTGCTACACCAGGCAAAAGGATCTGAGTGTGGACAGGAATAAATACCAGCTTGGACTGCAGGCGATTAGTGATCTGAAGCACCTGCTGTGTGACAGAGATATCCAAGCTTGGATGCCAGTTCAAAAGTCCCTTAAACAAGGATGCTTTGTCATGTAGTACTAGAAAATATAATTCTTCCTTAATCAAATTAAGAATAATTTTTGAATATTTGCTTTTTACTAGAGAACTGAGGAGGAGTGAGCAGAGCTGCTTATCCACACGGTATGCAACAAATACTGTAAGAAGAGACAATTCTATTGGTAAGGAGACTGAAAGCTAAAAATATAAGGCAGAGGCTGAAGGGCAGCCAAAGGCACAGGGTGATATTCCTTGTCTGTGATCACACAGCTGGCCTGTGCCCAGGGCCTGTTTTCTGTCCCCACAGCTCTGCTTCAGTGCATCCCAGAGCCAATAGTAAAATGAAAAAAAGCTTCCTGACATTGTAGGGAAAAAAAAAAAAAAAAGGCTTGCATTGAATGATGTCTTTCACTTGAACATTAAGCCAAAGTTCACCATCAGTGGAAGATTACAGCTGGCAGAATCTGCTGCTGAATGACTGATCCCATCGACCGAGGACTGATGGAACCAGCAGTGGGAGTGGATTAGGAGCAGTCTCCAGTTGGATCAGAAAGTTGTTTTACAAAAACCATTGCACAAATCAGGAGTGAGCCTTAGGAGAGATCCAAGGAAAAGCAGCAGTCCTTACTGAACACAGGTCTGGAAACGGGCGTTATACTATCCCAAAGTACTTCCAGTCTGAACACAAGGATATTTAAAAAACAGGAATATGTTCTACATAATATCACAGAGTCTTTCTGTCTTGTACACCTAACAAAACTTTACCAATACAAAAAAAATACAAACAAACAAACAAACATACCTTAGCTGAAGAACCTTGATGGGAAAGTCAAGGGGAAATTACGTCCTCCCAAAAGTTTCTGCAATTGTCAAAGACACCCAGAGGTTGAAAATACACAAGAGACCCTCAGAGAGTTTCATTAAAAAGTCCAAAATACTTTGTTCAAGTCATTTCTTCAAAGTTAGGATCAAAAATGAAGTGGCCAAATGAAACAAACAAACAAACAAAAAAACAACGAAATGTCAAAGTACCAGTAACATAATATGAAAAATCCAAGGAAACTGCGCAATAAATGTGATTCCCTGTGCCAGGGCTAGCACCTAGCATGTACGTACTTGAACATAACAGGATTTATTCCTATCCATGGAGTTCACAGTGTATTTATGTTTGCAATTGATGTATTGCATAATGCAATGAGTAGCAAAGTAATAACAGAGAATAAATCAGTTTCCTTGGCACCAGGTTCTGGATAGTACTAATCTGCAAATAGCACATGACTCATTGGCAATTCCCTTTCATATGCCAATTTAAAAGGAATGATACAGAAGTCCATCACATTCTGCCCATACAGACAGCTATATCCTGTTCGATAACCAGTTTATATAGGTGTTGGCTGTGAGGTCTACTAACCAGAATCCTGAGCCAAAGATTATTAACCAAAAGCAGTTACCAGAGAAGGATGAGCATGGCATAAGTAAAACCATATCTTTAGGCCATTACATCTAAGAAAAACAGTCATCACATAAAAGCATAGTATAACCTTTAGGTGAATTAAGAGCTACCTGTTTTACAGGTGGGAGAGAAATACTTTTTTCCAGAAAGAAGGTGGCAGGCAATTTGTTCAGGAAAGGCTGAATGCCCTCAGTGTTAAGGTCCTAAGATTTAAGCTACCACCATGGGTTGTTTCAACAAGAAAGCACAAGATATTCCAACACATCACAGGAGGATTCCTGGCCTCTATGACATTCAGTCAAAAAATGTCTCTGTTCCAAGCCTTACTTTTCATTATTCTTTTTTAAGAACAACTCAGGGAGTAGAAATTTAGCACAAGGGAGGAAGATGGTGGATGCAACACACTTCCAGACACTGCCTAGTTAATTACAGCTGTGGAATCATACTCAATTGTAGTGTGAGCCAAATAGATTCCAGGGTTTTTTTTAAATTACTTGTTGTTATATTAATGTTACTTCTATAGTGATTAGAAAAGCTGTGACTCAGAAAAGAGCCACCACAGGAATGACAAGAATTTCAAACTGGAAAGAAATGCACTGGTCTTTCCTGATACAAATCAATCAAGATGGTAAGATGGTGAAAATAAAAGGGAGTCTTAGAGCAGATTAAAAAAATATTCTACTTAACTCGTGCCTATTATTAAATACATATTAAGCATAAGTGGCAGATAGTCTTGTGGGGGGGAAAAACTGATGCAGTCAGGTCTGCCGTGCAAGTGGTTCAGGAAGACCAGACCCTTCTAAGGTGAGAACTGGAGTGAGTAAATCCCCACTGTCTCTGCACGATTGATTCCTGTATCTGCAGGTGGGTGCTTAGCTCAGGGTGTATCACACCCACAGCTCAGCACTCACACAACCAGGCTGCACCTCTGGATCAGCTCGGGATAATGTGTCTACACAGCCATGCACACACCGCAGAATTGCCCCTACGCCCCTCTCTGGCCTTCCCTAAGAGCAGATCCCCCCCCTGCTTTGTTCTCACTTGGCCTCCCATCTTATTTCTTTTTTTCTCATCCACTTACCTGGTTGCATTTCTTGTGCCTTTCGATGTTTTTCAAAATCAAATGAATGCTATACAAAAGCTTTGTTAATGCAATGTTTACCTGGCAAGGTCAGGAAGATGGCAAAAGTTATCTGGCATACAAGGATGAGGGAGAAGTGCAAACAAGAGCAGTTATGTCAGACACTCTCGGAAGCATAGCCAAGGCAGGGTCAGAGAGACCAGAACAGTTAAAATCACCCAAGTCCTATCCAGAGCACTGCAGTAAGGCTCAAGAAATGCTCACGTAAATCATTGCAAATCCCAGGAGACAAAAAACTTATTTAATTTTTCCCTTGCATTGTGTAAGAAGAGGATTTTCACTCAAGAAACACATATTTCCTATAGAAGCCTTTTGACCTCAAAACACTGTCGGTATCTCCTAAAGGAGATCTCCTCCTTTTAGGGCAGAAATAAAAGCAGGATGCAGACGCTGAGTATTCTTCCGCTCCCTATCAGCTGCTCGTTAGCTATTTAGAAACTCATTAACTTGCAAAAAGACCTTGGCCCTAATTAGTGCCTGGGCTGATCAGCCCACCCCTTTCTCCTTCACCTCTGCCTCTCAAAGCCTTCTACAATGATTAAAGGAAACCACACTTCTTTTGTATAATTTTAAAAATGGTATTTTTTGAGCTATCAGGAACTGCACACAGCTGTTGAATTCAGTTCTGCCTTGCAGCTCACCAGACCACTCCAGAATTCTCCAGCTTGCTTTGGCACCTAGTTCTTCATGCATATGTTCATCACTCCTAAACCCTTCACTGAACCAGGCTCTGTAATTTCCTTTCCTTGGCCTTTCATGCAGCAGTCTGTTTTAACTGGGAATGAAGTGTCACCAAGGCCATTCAATCACCTGTAATGTTGGTGCTAATTCTGCAGTCTTTTCAACACTATCTGTTTAACACTATAAGAGGGAAATGAACAAAAAATGGACTCGTTCCATTTTCCAAAATTATTATGTATTTTGCATGTAGATTGATACCCTCCATCACAGTGACAAAAAGAACTTAGCAATATAATAGAAAAACAAGAGGACTCCTCACTTTAATTTGTCTAAATGGATGCAGTTAACACTCTCAACTTCAAAAGTATGAGCACTAAAGAATAATCTGTAAAAAAGCAAAATGAGAAATTTTACAATTGCAAAGCATAATCACCGTCTTACTTGGGCTCTTATGCAGTTTAATGTCTCTGGCCAGTACATGCAAATTATTTTTTATTGCTTGAATTTCTTCCAGTTTTTTAGAAATATATTTCACATTCGTCATGTCTGCAGAAGAAAATAAAGGCTGCCATGCCCTGAAACTGATAGTTTTGGATGACTGGACATGGGATCCTCTTCTGCACAGCCACATGTGCACTCACAGTCCAGCTAAAGCCATCTCTCCCTGGGTAACTGTGATATTATTCACCAGAATTAGAGGAAGCAGTGTCCTGGACTATCAAAATAGTCGGTACAAAGGCTATAAAGTAGTAATACTATCCTAACAACTCTCTAATTAATATAATTAATGTAAATGCTATGTAAAGACTCTTATCTTATTGTAGCTATGCACACAGTGTTACAGGAAGGCAAACTGAAGCTATCATAATTCATTATCATAATTATATATTAATGATAACCCTAGATTTCTTTTTCCAAAACAATGTTTGGAAAACATCATCACTACAGCAACAGAAATTTCAGCAAGAATGAGGATGGTAAGCTCCTGAAGGGTATCCCACTAGTAGCAATTAAATTAAATTAAATTAAATTGCAATCAAAAGATTTCTCAGCCTGGTAAAAATAATAAAATATTTCAACAAAACAGGATGCCATTCCACACAAGGAATTTCTTAATATTATTTCTAGGAGAGCCATGAAGCTACGAGTCCATTTAAATAGCAGTCAGTGACCTGTTAAAAATGTTCCTGTTCTGGCATCCTTACCTTGAGTAGTCACATATTTACCAAGCTTGAGCCAAAGGTATGGTCAAACCACTGATTAAATATTTCCTAAATTCTACTGCTGTTTTCCTTAGGATTCCATATATGTGTGTACCCTGACCACATTTGACTATTTTCTGCTTCTTTACATTCTCATACACAACTTTCCAGTTCTGTATTAACTTTTTATTAATTGGTCCTTTGTACTCAAACACAATTTCATGCACACAATCAGTCATTTTCAATTTCTGGAATAGCAATCTTTAAAAAGAAACATACTAATTAAGTGTGTATTTCCTAAGTAAAAATTTAGACTATATTACTCTTGGGAGAAAAGACTTCTGCTTCAGAGAATTGTGTGACAGAGAAAACTTGCCCAAAAAAGAAGTGCTTCCAGATCTGTGAGCACAACAAATCAAATACCAGACTTTTGGCCCTGAAGAGCACTGCAGTATTTCCACATTCATTCTCTGAAAAACTGAAATAATGAATGCTATGAAAATATGGATATATCCTAAAGATGTACTTTCCTGATGGGATGGAGCATTATCTCCTTACCATTTCTTATTTTTAAATAACTGAAGGGCAGTGGACCCTTTTCAGAGTGAATACTGTTTTTCCAAATGGTCCTCCCTGCCACTATTCTCAGGGCAATAACTCTAAGCTGCCCTCAGTAGTGCTCAAGGCTCCTGTACTTGCAGGATAAAGACCAATCTGAAGAAAACATGGAGGGCTCAACAGCCTTGTTGTAAAGTAGTGTCACTGCAGACAAAGTAGTTTAATTGGAAAAGGTATTTTGCGAAAGACAGGAGTTATTTTTTTAAAAACTTTTCTGAATGAAACTCAAAATGCAATAGGTTTATTTGGCAAATACAGAGGAAGAAGCTTCCAGTTCTAATAATAGTGGGGAAAAGTCCATCAGTTTTGTGATCCTGAAATAACTAGATTTAGATTCCTAACTAATTTATTTCAAAAAATATGAGTTAGGCATCTAAATCACTTAGATCAATTTTTAAAGGTATTTAGATGCCAAGCCCCCTAAACTTAAGATATTTGCCCATAAACAGAAAATTTTGCAAAGAATACCACATAAATAAAAAAAAAAAAATTAGAGTATACTGGCCAAGCAGAAATAATTATTACCATCACAATAGTCAAGCACTTAAATAAATCATCAGCATGATTGATCTCAGTGACCTTTAATCCCAATGGCTCTTTTCCCAAGCCATCCAGGACACTCTGTCCAGTGTGTTACATCTGAAAGATAATAATCATTGTAGATAAGAAGGCTATATACAGCATTTAGATACAAATATCAAGGCTTGTGCCTTCACCTGAGCTACAGTGCCCACTAGTCAGGATGCCCCCAACTGTGGCATGGACAGGCAAATAAGAGATAAGAGAATCAGAGGAACTGCCCCTCCTGTGTGCAAAATGAGAGGCAAGTGCAGTCCACACATCAGGGAAGGCAGGGGCCAGTTCCCCTTGCACACTGAGCTTCCGAAACCTCTCTGAGGAGGGCAGAGAATGAAATATCAAGGTACAGTTTCCCTCTTTGTGCTTTGAGCTCCTGGGACCTGGCTGTACCTGGCCTCCTCACTTCAGGAGAGCATGGTTAGACTGAGACTAAAGGATGCAGGCTGGCTGTGACTGCAGTAACGCAGGAAGAACAAGAGCGTTTATTTCCTTCTCTTTGGATAGTCATGATTAAAATGTCTTTAAAAAGTGCAAAACCATGCATGCATTACCTGAGATCACAGCAATAGCCTGATGCCAAGGAATCATATTAGCTGACCACCACTGTCTGCCCAGCACCAGCTCCTGTCTCCCTGCCACACGGCCCTTTCTGGCCGATGTCAAACTGCTGGAGAGAGGAGCAGAGGTGAAAAAGCCAGCAGGAAACCAGCATGGAAACCCTGCACAAAGTGAACGACTGTTGGAAGGAAAGATTTACAGCCCAAATTTCACACACAAGGACATTTAAGTAGCATGGGCAAAGTCATGAAGTGAAGGAGACTGATGGAGCAGCAGTGTTTGCTGAGCTCAGTGGAAGGGGTAACTGAACAGAAGGGTGGCAGGACAGGAAACGTGGAAGGAGGTGGCAAGGTTAGAATACCAGAAGGTGACATTACATAGTCACACCTGCAGACATTGTAGGTTTAGTGGCATATTGAACAGACCATAAGGCTCGCAACTACATGAGGAAAATGAAAACTGGGAAGTGGAGAACTGAGGTGGTTAGAAAGTCACAAGGCTGACTGAATGGCTTGAGGTAACCCTACAGCTGGGAATGTTAGCTGAATTGGTTCCTGAAGGAGGTGCAGAAGGAAGGGAGCATATGGCATTTGTTGTCCTAGAGAGGAATATCTTTCCAAACTACTTGTTACTAGCCTCAAGTTTAAGGCTTGGAAGAGAAGTAAAAAAGGTCTGGATGACTGAACTGATTTCACTTGTATATGCTATTCCTGAGTAATGTAGGCTTTGATGTATTCTATTTTTACTTACCTGATAATAAATGATCTTCTACATTATTAATTAATTAATGTATTGACAAATATTTTAAAAAATCATATTTGCCTTTATATTGTTCCTTCCTTGCCATATTGAAACAGCAATACTAAATAATAATTATTATGGATAATGCAAATAATCAGAACAGGCCAAAGAAGAGTTCAAAAGATGGGGCAGCATTCAGAGGAAGGTGAGATGTCTTCACTAGATTTCATGAGTCACTTTGCCTTTCTGTGTCACGTGTCTGTTTATAGTACACCACTAACACCATCTCCTGGCCAGTTGGTGTCTGGACTAAAATCTTTATAAAGGTCTCAGGGAGCCTGAAATGAAATGTACTGCAAACACAGAAAATAGCATTGTTTCCATATCTTCTCTACATTAATATTCACTGATTTCACCCATGCCGAAATAATACCATAGTCATCCTCAGAATTAGATGTAGAGTATGGGCATTCCAGCTACTTTTTTTTTTTTTTTTTTTTTTTCTCCAAAGGGTTTCCAGGAAGATGCATCAGAATGCTCTCAAATCAGCTTACATTTTCAGAACTGACTATTGATTTGGGTACACTTTGTCTTGGAGCACACTGAGAAAAACCAAAACTGATATTAAGAAAAAGCCTGTGAAAACAGACCCTTTCCTAGTGTTTCAAGTTCAGCACTTTAAGCCTTACACACTTTTGGAAACATCAATAATGTATCTTCCCAACCTATTGCAGTAAAAGATTCAGTATTCTCTGTTCTTTTTATTCTTTTTTTTTTTTTTTTTTTTTTTTTTAAGATATCAAGACCATCCAGAGATGCAAAGAGTAACTCTTCAACTTCATGTGTTTTTGGTATATTCAAGCAGTCAACAGATCAAGGTCTGTCTATTTACTGAATTTATCCAGCTGTTTTCAAGCATTTTAAACAAGGATTTGACATCTTCTTGATCTTTCAAATTCTTACATATCTGTAGATGTCCAGTGTACCATGTTAGGCATTACCTATATGGGGATTTCTCAGGATTTACTGCTCCTAAATATCAATTGGCCCAGACACCTTACATTTCAAAATCACTTAAGAACTGACTCACGGCTCAAGGAGCTTGGGCTTTCAAGATCATATTTCCCAAAAAGACATCATCAGAACCAGTAACTTGAATTTTTGCTTTTAAATTAATTCAGAAACATAAGGTCAACTTCTAATTTTAGCTAATCTCAGAATAAACAAACAGCAGCAGAGCTTCCTGCGTCATTAACAGCATAATCAATCTGGAGTCTTCAGCACAGGCTGTCCTGGAGGATTGAGTACTTGGAGCTGTAGTGGGTAACTGAGGAGAACAACTCTATGAATCCCATGGAAGATAATCAGATCTTTGTATTCCTGAGGGATTTTCATAAAAGGGAACTGCAGTGTCAGACTTTCTGGAATAGCTTGTAGGAAATACTACATTAATACCATTGGTATTTTATAATTTTTCAGATGACCACAATGCTATGTTCAGCCAGCTTAGATGGAAGTGATGGTTTGCTGCACACGGCGTATTTCCTCCAAACACATTACAGTAAGCCACATCAGAAGACAGAAACTGTCATTTTAAAAGCTAGCAAGTAGTACTTTTGCCCAGGATGGTCAAATTGATTTTAAGTGATCAATGCAACTCCACCTACAGCTCAGCAGAAGAAAACACAAAGGTATCAGCTTTCTCAAACCTGACTATCAGAGGAAGCCCAGAAAAATGTCTGAAGAGCTGTACTTGGTCAGTACCACAGCCACCTCTTGCATATGGGGTTTAAGTGAATTTTACAAGAAATACTATCTCCAGCCAGTTAAAAAAGTAAGATCTGGATTTTATTTGGTGCTGGCTGAGTCATAATGCAACAAGGAAATGTGTATCAATTGCTCTGCTCCATTCCACTGCGCGAAGCTGATTCAGTTCTCTGCTACTATGAAACACGCTGAATGCAAAGAGCCATCTCAGTGGATGTCATCAACAGTGTGTTGGTGCAATTTGAAGAAAACAATGCTCTTTAACTGACCTGAAAATTGGTCTGTTACCTGTGAGAAGTCTCAGAAAATCACCTTTTTAATGTGTCTTGATAAAATGGGAAGAGGAGCTTTGTTTATGGCATCACAAGAAACAAATCCACTGAGACACTCAACTGATGATGAACTGTGAGTCACCAAATCATTGTCAATAAGCCAGAAAGGCCAGTGGGAGTGGTAAACTGACAAGCAGGGGGAGTTTACTACTTTAGGTGGCAAAAGAGCCCCTGAGATAAATGTGAGTCCTCTGTTCCAGAACACATAGCCTGGCACTCCAGACAATCATTCCACAGCTTCCCAGAAAGCTTTTCTCACTCACAGAAAAAAACATCCAGAGTTTGCTGGGACACCTTCTGCTCCAAGCTGCCTTTTCAATGGCACAGGAGAAGAGCAGCATGGGCAGCTCAAGAGCCCTACACCAGGCTTTGCCTTTCTGTGGCTCAGTTCCATTATCTGCAAAACAGAGATAATGGTACTAAGATTGTGATAAGCATTATTATGATCAGTTTACAAGCACAGCACCAGCTAATTAATGCAGCCAAGTTTGATACATGTAGCTCTCAGAGCCACATAACTCTCTACAACAAACAGATCCCTTTCAGAGCAAGAGAGACTGTCTCCAAGGATGATGCTATCAGACTGCTGAAAAATCACAAACTTTCAAAAATGAGGACAACACTTGTATAATGGATGCAGTGTACTAAGAAAAGTAGGTCTAAGAATGAACTAGCAGGATTATGTAGCTTGGGAAACCAAAACTGTGATTTTAATCAGCAGCTGCCACTGATAGAAGTGCAAAGGTTTGTGTTTGATTTGAGATGGCAGCACTACAGATACCAAAAGTTTATTTCCTAAGGAAAACAAATGGATCTTAACTCTTCAAAGGATAGGAATTATGGTGAGCATTTCAGGAACATGATTTTTACCACTCCTTCAATTGTACATTCCTATCTGGGTCCCACAAAGCAGGTTTATAATTCAGCTGGATCAGACCATGGGGAAATAAGGAAGCTGGAGAAGGGCTCTGGAGCTCAGGCAAAGGTAGAGGCATTAAAGAGAGAGCAGGAGCACTTCAGGCTCCCAGATCAATACAGACTGCAAAGGTGAGGAAAGGTTTCTGAGCTTGGGAATGTGAGGCACTTCCAAGCTACATGGCAATCAAGCCCTTTATTGTAATTCAGCATTCCTCCTGCTTCTGAAATTTCTTTATCAGTTTGCCCCTTCATTTGTCTTTCCTTTGTTTTTTTCTTACTTAACCATATTTTTAATATGAGCAGCATATATTTAGGGTCAGTTTCTCAGCAGTCAATGAAATTGGTACTGAGAGACCCCAGAGGATAAATTGGCCTTTAGTGTACTTTTTATGTTTTATTGTGCTGCAGTCCTGTTTTTGTCAGGTTTTCTGTAGCAAAGTAAGCAAGCTGGGTGAGCAGCAGTATTTATGGCAAACACACCTGGCCAGGAATCAGGCAGCAGATCAGACAGCTGCAGCAGACTTTTAAAGATGTGGTGACATACCCCAGCTCTAGCTAAGAAACATCACATTTCGGCAACCTTACTAGCACCAGTAGGATAATGCCCAGAAAAGAGAGCATTACTGGAGCAGGAAGAGCAATGGTCACTGTGTCAGAGCCAGCTGCCAACCTGAGAAGATTAAACTAATGAATGACACAAAGAGTCCATTCTTCCTTTTTTCTCACCTTCCTCCTAAAATCCTCCCCCACACTGAGGTGAGATCCTCACCCACACTGCCAAGAGATCAAGACCTGTTGTTGAGATAACAAGAACTAAAAGGTTTACAAGGTGTCATACAGGACAGCATGGTTGAGTTCCAAAAAAGCACTTATATACCTCAGAAGCCATTTAGGCCACATTCAGGTGATTACAGAATGCTATTCCACAGCAATATCATTCCATTACAAAATACTTTATCCCTGTGTACTCAACAGAAAACCCCTGCATCACTGCTCTGATACAGACCAGCAGCTCTGTGGGACAACAGCTCTGGACACAGTGGAGCCAAGCAGCCACAGCCACACCATCTTCAAAGAACAGCTGGAGAAGACAGGCCTGGTGGTCAGAGGCCTTGCCCAGGATTACAGGAGACCCAGATGCAATTCTTGCTTGTAGAGATCAAAGCCGTCTTTCCCCAGAAGTGCTCCAGCCTGGAAGCTGTCCTTGGGCACTCAGTGAGTAATTGGAGGCTGCTGGAGCAGGCTCAGCATGTGTGCTGCTGAGTGTGCAGCCCTGCTCAGGCTCCCAAGGCAAGCAGAAATGAATGTCAAGCCAACCAGAGCAGTGTGTCTGGCTGGTCTCCACTCAGATGCCCACACAAGGACATCCAGTGCCACTTAAGGTGCCCTTGACTATCCTGCCTTGCCTTCCAGTTCCCACTCCAAAAGTGCCCGAGTGTCCTGTGTCACAGGATTTATTGGGCACTTTACAGATATCTGTGCAGGTATCTTGGCCTCCTTACAGCACCTATTAATGCAATACATGTCTCATTTAGACAAATTAATTAAGTACATGGCAAGTTTAGGCATCTCCAGACTACAGACAGTCCAAGCAGGAGTGAGGTCTCACATGATCAGTGCAAGTCATCAGTTCTGGTCTCGCATGACCTGTTTTCCATGTCTCATACATCAAGCACCAGGTCTTTATTAAATCAAGCTCTAAATCCTTATCCTTCATAACTAGCTAGCTCCATCCCATAAAAAAATTACACCAAATAAAGCACTTACCCACCCAAAGGCTTCAAGGAAACTCAGCTGGAAACTGATGTTCTGTTCCAGCAGCAGCAGCAAACTGCAAAACAGGCAGGACTTTGCTGGAGAAGCATCCGAAGAACATTAAATATGCTGGCAAAGCTAAACAGCAGTAGGATCAGGCATTCAAATGAACATGAAATATGATTATTTACTTCAGCCACATTTTCATGTTCAGCAAGATTTGCTGTTGTAAATATCTGTCTGGAACAGCAGAAAAGTCAAGGGAATGCTTCTTCAGCTGAGAGACTGTCCTCACACACACTCTGGGAGTGCATGTACAACAGCAGCACTGTCTCACCAGGCCCATGGCTGCAGGTGATTGCTGAAAAATTATGATTCAGTGTTGCATAGTTACACAACCAGTCAGCTAATGCATGAGGAAGTCAAAAGCAGAACACTGTCTCTTCCGGTGGCTGGAACCTCCATCTCTGATTTTTATGTGACTCTTACACAAAGATAATTTCCTCGAATTCCCCTTCTTCTGGTAGGTCTTGTGCAGTTACTGAAGAACATCAGCCACTTGGGGACTTTGGGTGTGGGGGATCTGTGGGTCCCAGGTTCTCTGCACATCCTTGCATTGTTCTGTAACCTGCTCACAAGGCTAAAACATTAATAGAACAGAATCATAGAATCATTTAGATTGGAAAAAACTTTAAGATCTTCAAGTCCAACTATCCTAGCTGCCAAGTCCACCACTAACCATGTCCCTTAGTGCCACATCTACACGTACCTCCAGGGATGGTGACTCAGTCATGTGCTGAAGTGAGTGACCGACCACATGCCATGAGTAATAAACTACTGGAAAGGTATTTACACTGTAAAAGGCAAAACAACCCTAAATCCATAAGGTATTTATGACTCGAGGGAGTAAGTCTACACAGCACAGCTCAATTAGACTTCGGGAAAATTTGATTGTACCAACACAGTGCTGCACTTCCAAGAGTATCCACTCACTGAGATCAGGCTATGCTTCCAGACCCAGCATGGATGCCTCTATGCCAGTGGGATAAATGCACCTTTATCTCAGACAAAACTGACTATGCCAGATTTTGGTGTGTGGAAACAGCATCCTTTTTACATTACAGCGTCTAGATGAGTGTCAGCAGATCTGCCTTCCCCTAGAATCAGCCACCTGTCTCCATTGATCCTCATTGTCCCATAAAGCCCTTCCATACAGCTAAAGGACTCTTCAGCTTTGTTGTTTTGTCCAAAACCAATGAAAATTGGATGTTGCAATATCCCTTGCAGGTTTGAACAGCAGAACCTCATTTGCTTCATGTAAAAGCTAGACAGTTGATACTTACACAGCTTTCCATCACAATGTGAGGAACAAGGCTGGAGACACAAGCTGCCCTTGTAGGTGAAATCCACAATAAGGCCTTCATTTGCTCTTGGTTGAAATCTTTACAAATACTTAGGTTGCTGAGATTATTCAATGGGCTTGGAAAGAGTCAGGGAGCTGCAACAATCCTCAATGGTCTGCTTTGCAAGTTAATGACTTTCCTTTTTCTGTGTGTGCACTTACTGAGAGAAACCTAACCCTTCCCCAAGCCTTCACCTTTGATCAGTGCAGGTATCAAATGCTGGTTGGCTTAGGTACATTTTGTGCTTGTTTCTTATGCAAATGCAAACTACTATACACCAGCTGGCATTACTGCCAAATTTGTTTCATGGTTTTCATTCTGTTTTCTACCTAAAAGGAGTATTATGTACATGGAGATAAGTTTTCTGTGAGAAGATAGTGAGAGATTTATTTTATCTTACAAATTATGGGATTAGAACCATTTTGGAGTAATTCCACTGAAACCTGTAGTATTGTATCAATGATAATTTAATTAGAGTATTTGCTGAAAATCATCAGTAAAAAGCTAATCTGGTTTTCAAGAGCTTTGTTATTATTATGGTGAGGTGGACCACTTGCATAATTTTTAGCAAGGCATTTACACTATGCCTAACCAAGGTTAGCCAAATATCTTATGCTCCAAATCAGCCTTGTGTGGGGAGGCCTGATAGACAAAGTCCAACACCAGGACTGAATCTGATCCTTTGAGTTTGAAGAATTAGCTTTTACATGGCCATGAGTCCATTCTCATGCCCAAAGTCACAAGCTTTCTCCTGCAAGCCTCCCCTTGTTTCTGGGCTATATATTCTTGATAACGGGGTTGATCATAAAGTCTCACCAGAAACCCTGGTTTCTTGTTCCAGACCAAATACACAGTCACACACAGAAAGACAAAAAACAAGTGCATATTGACACACTGTATATTCAGACTTAGCCTTAGGAAATCAAAATTAGGCCTGAATCCCTGCAGGGTTTGGAATGAGGCTGTAAAACAGATATCTGGAGTTAAATCTTTCTTGTTTTAGGATTTCCGATGAGGATAATCTCTAGTTAGAGAGATCACACCAAACAATTTATGAGCTTTGGTTCTCATTCAGCGGATTATTCTTTAATTCAATTAAAATAACAACAAACCCTGGCCAGAGGATTATATCCATGTGCCCATCTTTAAGTAATCTCATTTAAATCAGAATGTGATGGCTTGCAGGACTTGGCTCACAAGCGAGAGCAACTTCTTACAAAGCTTAAACTTAGGTTCAGGCTTGATATTTGAAATTAAGCACAGACATGTATAGGCTTTTCAGCCTTTGTTTAGGGCTTTGGTTCAGTTTGCCAGAAGTCATCCTGATAATTCTTCATGTCTTTGCAGATTCACCTACCTGCACATGACCATCACCAAGCAGCCCTCACAGTGCAGGGTGCACTCATGGCCCTGCTTTGCTCAGGTCTTGTACCTTGAGACACTTCTTGTAGTGAATGCAGTCCTCAAGGTGGTCCCATAAATTTCACCCACAGGACAGCTAAAAACTCCTTGTTGAGCATTTCAGGTTTACATCAGGGCCACTGTGCTCTTCCATTTCACTCTTTCCTTCAAAAACTCCAGACCACTGACAATTGGTAAGGTTTACTACTGTGCCACCCTATATGCCAAAAACCACTTGAGAGAAGCGGATCCTGCCATGGATGGGGCAGAACAAGGTTCTACACAACAGGAGGTACCAAACCATCTGTGAGGAGCCCCACAGGCAAGATCAGTGACATCCTCTGTGTTTTGTGACTCAAGACAGGTATCAGAGCATAAGAGGATCACACAGAACTGGGTGGGTACACAGTGCCCAAAGTTGAGGCTGTGCCACTTTACATGGCAAGACTGTTTAAAGCCCATGTTTTTTATGCAGATGTAAGGCCCAGTCCTTTTTCTGGGCCTTTCACTAGAAGCTAACACAAACGGGATGTAATGGGTCACCAGAAAATCCTAGCAGCTGGCCAAGGCTGACATAGGCAACTTCATGACTGATGGTCGTACCAAGTGCAAATTTGTTACAGTTTGCTGTGCAAAACTGTAATTGTGTAAATTTTACACAATCTATAGTTTAATGTGTGTTACACAGTCTTACATGCATTTAGTATTGTGTACTATTATCATGTAGTATTATGTACTATAATTATGTAGTATAATGCTCAGGCTTATGGAAGAGCCTACCTAAATTCAGATTACATGCCTGTGAGCTTGTAGAAAAAAAATAAGTACAAAAAGCAATTTCAAAGGTGGTATATGATCAGTTGCCATTACTTTTGTGCACTTGTATGGCACAAAAGCTTGACATTGTCAATAACCCATTTAAGACAAGCATCTAATTCTTATAAATACATTTTTATGAATTCTAGAAGGCAGTTGTAGCTTCACCTCTGCAGAAATTCTACATTTTCCTAACAAACTCATAAACCAAAATATTTTGTACCTCCGGCAAGTTTCTGTTCCCTTGTTTTCAAGATCTGTAAAAAACCACTGTAGAAAGATTTTTTAAAAATCAAATAGCAGCAATACAGACCCATCTAGGGGAAGAGAACTGCTATTCTATAACTGTTTTTTTTTTTTTTCCCTCTCACACTGGACAATACTGGCGCATTGAGATTTAACCAGAGATGGGCTCCTTTTACAAGATTGCTTATATAAAGCGAAGATAACACCAGCTGGGTTCATTTGAAAGAGGACATCTTGGGAAGAGCTGACAGCGCTGCTTTTGGAATAAGACTGGAATGAAAATCTGAAATAATTAGCTTCTTCCTGTCTCGTAGGTATAACCCTTGATTTCTTGTAGAATGCATAGGATTGTAATTAGAAGGCATTGTCACTGATATGTACTTTATAGCCCTTTTATAAATATATATTTTTAAACAGAGGCTAAGGGAAAATGTTGAAATTGATTGGTTTTGTTAGAACTATTGAATTGAAATTATTTTTTTCTTTACTTACATGATATTTATTACTTCTGACTTAGTCTGCTTAGTGATGTGTATATGAGGGCTGATATTGAAGAGTGTCTACAAAGGGAAAATATGAGAACTGCAGTCCCAATCCCACAGGTATATTCCCCTGTGGGAAACTTGTAGGTTCAAGGCCTGAAATGTAAATGTAAATGTAAATAACTTCTATCGATGTTTTCCTAGAAGCTCCACATTTAGCAGCGAAGGAGAAAATGCATAAATTACCAAAACTGAGCTACATGAAGTTAAGATGATATACATCAGAAAAGCCATCACCACAGAGAATAGTTAGCATTAAATTTTAGGCACATTATATGTGTTCTTGTATCGTATTTCTTCTAGTAATTTCTATTCCCTCTTTTTTCCAAATCCCACTGGTTCCGTTTCATTTGGTTACATTAACACTTTAGGTTTAGACTCTTTGCAAGAAATCAAACTATAATAATTAAAAGCCACCACTAAACTGAAATAGTTAATTGTCACAGTAGTGACCCTGGTAGAGCAGTGGTCTTTGAATGATTTTCCCTGAAGTTGCAGTTACATTGGGTGAAAGAATATAATGTTATTTTTTCTCTCTGCAAAAAGGACATTTTTAACAGTAGCTACTATAAGTTCAGGACTGCACAAAATGCATCGATTTTATTTCCACTTTTAAAGACACTTTCAGCTTTTATTTCCTGTGTCCTCAGATCATTGCAAGAAATGGTGACTCTTGCTATTTATCTGCTGGTCATCTTGGCTCGAGCTCTTGCGGGGCCTTGCACCCCAAATAAAGCAGGTAAAATAACTTAAGTCTCCTTAGATCTTCTCATGTAATTAAGCTGCCACAGGGTTTTTTTCATTCAAAATCAAAAGGTTTTCCTTCAGAAAGTTAAACTGTGGATTCTGTAGAGCTAATCCTTACACTTCTTTTATTGATCTGATCTGAACTAGCACTGTAAAGAATGTACCATTCAAGTCCTAACCCCACAAAGAATTAGGCATAAACTTAACTCTGTGCAATAGCCATAGTGCAAGAAAGTTAATCACAAAAGTGTAAAGTGGCAAAGAAAACAAAAAACAATTAGAAATTTTCTGTACAGGCTAGATGCAGCAGATCTTTGCTGCCCAAACTGGGCTTTAGTCCCACGGACTACAATCAATTGAATGTGCTGGGCTGAGCTCCTGAACCATACTGTTATATTAAAGCAAGAAAAATACAAAAATCATTGAAGGTAAGGCTCTAATTGCACACTGATTTCTGCCTAAAAACTGAAGTGATCTGGTGCCAGACAGACCTGTGATGTAGATTTCACTACCAGTACAAAATGTGCTTTAGAAACCTGTTGGAATATGCCTCAATTTAGTGTTTATGTTTTAGTGTGTGACTGCTGTCAGATTACTGTCAGTCATTTCATGGTATACCTAAACTATTTGGCCCTCTAGCCATTTATTCAGTGCCTTTATTTGCACAAGCAGTTTCTCTGAACTGCAGGAATTTTCCTAGCTGTAAAGCTGCCAGTTATAAATCTGAGCATTAACTCAAGCAGAATCAGCTTGCCCATGCTGAAGTTTTATTAACCAGAAAAAAGCAAATTATTAAGGTCTCTAGTTGACTTTCCCAGAGTATTCCCTAGCAGACATAGAAATGCTGCAAAATGAGGCTTTTAGCATAAAAAAAAAATGAGAGTGGCAAGGGCTTTAAAAGAAATAATTGAATA
>JAHLSL010000018.1:8714282-8766378 GCA_025920805.1 Petroica traversi | reverse complement strand
AGCCGGCGGTGCCTGCGCTCCTCAGGGGATCCTCATCGGCATCGTCCCCCTGCGGGCTCTGCGCCCCCCTTCGCTGCACTGCCTCCCTTTGCTCTGCTCTCCTCCCTCTGATACTCCGCGTTTCAGCGCCTGCCAAGCGGCTTTACCTCTTCAAATTCTTGCCTTTCTCCAAAGCCTGTTTCTTTTTCCTTGCTTTTACAGCATTCGCTGCGCTCCTATCGCGGCTATTTTGTGCAGAAAGCCTTGAAGCCGTGGAAGGTTGATTAATTCCGTCCTAGTTATGCAAGAAGTGTGGCTTTGGAACGAAGCTTGCAGGATTTCAGCAGCTGTGAAGCGCGCCTGTGAATTCCCAGGCTGCTCCTGTGGGCACACAAACGTCCTGTGGGCACACAAATCTTGTGTGGGGACACAAACCTCCTGTGGGCACACAAATCCCCTGTGGGCACACAAATCTCCTGTGGGCACACAAATCCCCTGTGGGGACACAAACCTCCTGTCCGTGTTCCTGAACTGAGAGGGGCTCAGCCCTCCTGCCTGTCCCACTCGGGATTGCTATCTCCCTAACGTCCAGAAATGGTTTATTGCCAAAAACAAACAAGCAAAACACAACTGAAAAACAGCTGCCAGAGGTAACTGTGGAAAGGTCTATCTGCCAGAGAAGTCAGCAACATATGAACAGGTTTCAGCTCCAGAAGTACTGCTCCTTAAGAAAGCAAAAGATGTTCATCCTAAATAGTCTGCAGGAAAAAATATAGATTATAATCCACCTTCTTTTTTCCTAAACTGCATATGGTTCATCACTACTTATTCTACTAAACTATTTATGTTGCCTGTATCAGAAAATTCAATGATTGCTAAGGACTTTAGCACAAGATGAAGTTTGATAGACTTCATCATTTCAGATGGACGAAAATGATGGGTCTTTTCCAGCTGTCAGGGCATGAAGATGTTTGCCTTGATCTCTGCATCTGAAAGTCAAACACAAGTCTGGCCATGCAAACATAGGGACAGGAAGGTTATTTAGAGAGGATGCAGATAATCTGTTTAGAACCCAGCATTTGTCTCCACAAAGATTCGGGTTGGGTTTTGTCCCAGTTCTTCATTCCATGTGGAGGAACTCTAATGAGACATTAATTTTTACATGCTTTCCTTCCCACAGTTTGGCACTGCAATGCTGAAGCACAAGGTCACCGAGGTCATGACAAGAAGTAGGAGAGAAATGAACACACATAGAAGTCAAGATGATAACAACACAGGTTGCAGCACAATGTTGCCAGTACAGTGACATACTTTACACAATTTTTTTTTCATTAAATATAGGTTCACTTCTCACTTGCAAATGGTAAACAGCATTAACCTGGGTGGCCTTCATTTGACAGTCACTGCAGATGGAAATAACAATTAAGAAGGTCCAACAAAAACTGCCAATGAAAGAATGTGTCAAATCTAACACAAAAGTAGCAGGTATGCCACAATGCAAGCTGGTACCTTCTATTATGGACAATATATCCTTAGTATTCCCTAACAAGCAGGGCTGTTGCCCCTGTGATTCCTGTCCTACCACTCAATGTCCAATAATGAAAAAGAAGGAGTAGGTTCCAAGACTGTCAAGTCAGAATTAATTATGGTCAAGCATTAATGCCTTATATCCTCTGCTGGGATCTGACAATTTCAAATCCAAACTTTAGATCAAACCATCAGCAGGTGTTTACTGGGGCACGTGATCCTGCTGCAGAGATGCCAGGCTGGGTCTGACCTGACATGCCCACCTTGTGCAACCCATGCTAGGGAAGCCCAGGAAGGAGTGAAGCACATCAGGGCTGAAAGTCTTTCTGTAGGGGGATCTCAACTACACAACACACTGAGGTAAACATTGCATGTGCTGCCAGAATCGGCAATACATTACACAATATAAACACAGGCAATGTCCCAGATCCCATGTACACAAACTCCCCAGTCTTAATCCTCATCTGAATACCAATTTCATCTCCTTATTCTGTAAATCTATGACATTTTGTATAAATGTCCAGATCAGGGACAAGGAAAAACCCTACATCAGAATAGTATCATGACTCACTACACACAAAACACATCATAGAGGTACATGGTCAGTATTTGGAGTGAACCTCTTACTCTGTGCTGAAGATCAAGTCTTTTCAAGTTATTCCCATCCAAAGGGCAGCTCACAGGTGCAGAGGAAAAAATAGATATTGATTGATTAGACCCCATGGCTATTTCATATAGCATATCACTGCAGCCCTGCAAAGGTCAAGTTCAGTGGCTTCAGAGAAATAAATAGTAATTCTTGCAGCCTGGCAGTCAGGCACACAAGGCTAAGAAAAGTGTCTTGAGCTCTATCAGAAGCCACATTGCACTGAGAAGCAGAAATCAGCCCTGCTTTCCAATACATTTTTCTTCACTTTTTTTGTTACAGGGGAGACCTAGAAAACACGTCTATAAAAACAATTCTCTTAGATATGTTATGGTTCTAATAGGTATTAGAATCTAATACGTATTTGGTATAAGGTTCTCAGAGAAATCTTGTGAGATTCTATGCTATGAAGCCCACCTGCAATGCAGAGTGCTGCTCTGGCCAGTCTCTGGCCCTCTCATATTGCTTCTTGGCAGCCTGTGCCTACTCCCCTGCTGAATTTTCTCCTCATGTGGTCTCATCCACATTAACACCCTCCTCCCACAGACCATCTCTCTCTGGGAATTAACACACCATGACACAAAGCATCCACTGGAAGGGATCCTACCCCGTTGCTCTTCTGCTTACACTCACCCGCTCCTAATGGAAAATTAACATCAGCATTTTTCTTCTGGGAGCAAGCACATCAACACACCTCAGACACAGACATTCAGGATATACATTATATTAACTTTATCTTAAAAAGACAATCCATAATAAGTAGAACAGACTTGTCAGTAACATGGCCCTGAAATGTGTTTTCTGATCTTGCATCATTCTGCTTTTCCATAAGCACATTCTGCAGAGTGCAAATGATGCAGTAAGGCATGACAGGAAGTAGATCCTACATCTTGGTGAGCACTAAAGCTGAGGCCTAATGCTAAATCAAAGGTCTAATGCTAAAACAGATGTCTTATCACTGTGAAATGTTTGCCCTGCACTATAAATTTACATGGTGATTAATAAGTGCTAAGAACATTCTGAGTACTTCTCACTGTTTCCATGCCCAGTGCTTCTGTGCTAGCACCTTATAGTGAATACTTCAAAGTACTCTGAAAACAGTAACTGATTCATCTGGAAGATTTAATCCTCCTTTTACAAACTGAGAAAAATTGACATGTAAAGAATGTCATGAGGAGGTCATGGCAGGGGGTCATATCAAGTTGGCACTCATTCCAGCAGAGGGGACTGATACTGGAACAACAGAAAAATAATCAGTTTGCTCTGATACTTCTGAGAATGAGTTGTGAATTGAGAAAACTTGCAAATTTTGCAAGCTATTTATTTTATCTGTATTGGAAAAAGAAAATCCATATATACAGAAAATCAATACGATAAATTCAAGGGTTCTGATACACAATTTATCATGTACCTTGTGGTCGTTGGCGTTGGCCGGACAGCTGACCACAGGGATGGCTGGCGGCTCGGCGGCTTATTCTGAGAGTTTCCTTTTCGTTAAGTCAACTTCAGTTGGGGACTTCTTTTCCCCTCGCCACGAGCTGGGCTTCCCTGGGATGGTGGCCGCTGTCCTAAAAGCCGGAGAGTTGCTGAGAGAGAGAGTGTTCCCTTGCCTGGAGCCCAAATCAGACACAAGACACGAGGGTCTGCTCTACTTGGGTTCAGGGGCAAAAGACCCCGAAATGGCCCAGCATTCAGACTTTTATTCTGAGGGTTACAACTTATCTCATAACGGTACAGGGGAGGAAACGGGGAAGGGTTGGAAGGTCAGGGTCCAGTCGGGAAGGAGTAATGGAGGAAAGAGTGAGACACAAGATACTATTGTTAACTGTAGGGGTAGGAGGGGGGAGTTCGACTCCCTTTCCAAGGCCAAACTTAACTCTACCTTCAGAGGGGCCTCACTTTCTAGGCCCCCAGAAATTCTTCAGGGGATATGTCATTCTCTGAGCTTGAACCACCGCTACATCACTTGGTGACACAAAGTTATAAATCACAAGTATCCATAGCTAACATTAAATAAAACTCAAAGGTTAATCATCTGTGAGGAAGCTTACATCAACAGGTTTCTCTCCACACTTGTGCTAGGGGTGCCACTGTGCTTCAGTGGGTGGCAGTCCTCACCTTCCATTTGTACCTGGACCCTCACCCCCCTCACAGCCAGAAGACCCAGGCTGTTCACTTATGTGAAGGCAAACAACGCAGTTTCAGCTTCTGTCTGGAAACATGGCCTATCTCTAAACGAATCACAGCACTCAGGAATTGCACAGACATAACAGATGTTTATTCTGTGCTGTTGATCCCACTAGGGACGGGTAGGCTGCACCTATAAGCATCACCAGTGGTTTATATCTTTTGCAACAAAAGGAACACAAGTATTGTATCATATATCTGAGATTTGGGGTGCATGATGCAAATAAACCTGAACCCTCAATCCTGCAAGTGACTATTTTCCAATATGTAAAGAAAAACAGAGGGGAAAAATCCCTAAATATTTTGAAGTTACTATGGTATCTGGTGGTCTTTCACCAGACTGAACTGAATTTTTTTCGTATTTTTTTGTTGTTTGTTTTTGTTTTTGTTTTTGTTTTTGTTTTACCTAGGAGAGATTTTCAACCACTTCACAACTTTATTTGTCAGATGGGGAAACAAATTTCTTCCTCCCATTATTAGCACCAAAAGCTGGCTGCCTAGGGTGTACAGCTCCTGTTCTGGTGCCACGTCTCTCCCATCTGCTCAGAAGCCTTTCTAAATGTGTTTTCTTTCTCCAGAGAAACTGGGATAATGAGCTTGGATAAGGCATGATATCCTCACTATTATTCCCAGTTCAGAAATAATACATCAGGGCACTCTTGACCAACTACTGTAGGCCTGCTGAGAGTCTTCTGGCAAGGTTTGTAATTCAATGAAAAAGTCCCAGGATGGATAGACAGATTCCTGTTGAATTTCCTATGCTTATTAGTGGAGGAAAAGACAACAGGCATTCAAAAATCCTCCTCCTAGAATGCCAGGCAGGGGACAGTCTGAGTGCTGGCTCAGAACTGCCTGAGCCACACAGAACTGGCACCAGGCCAGTAATCCGTGCTGCTGCCACAGCTGGTCAGATTATAAAGTCATTGTACTTTACTCAGCTTCTGCTGCCTGTCTACCCTCAAGCAGCAGCACCTCGCCCCAACCCAGCAATCTCATCATGTCCTGGAGTTAAAAGCAAAACAAACGGTTATTCTGAGAAGTGTTTGAGGTAACCAAGCCATTTTGTCAGAACTGCATGGATGTGATTTAAAGATATTGATCTCAGCCTCATTGTTGACAGAACATTTAGCTATCACCTCAAAATAACCTAAGTATGTATCTATGTATACCTATATGTTCACAAGCCCTGCAACTACCCCTCCAGCTACAAGCTATGATGGGAAGCATCCTGTTGGTTAATTCCAGTGTATACAGCCGTGAAAATCATCTCACTGAATGCTTACGGTACAGAGGGATTTCATTGCAGGTTCAGATTCACAGTAAATGCTTTTCATTCAGGTGTTTTTCCCTATGTAATTTTTTATTTTTTTACAAACATAGCCCCATGGTTTAACATGTCCTTCACGGTATGGCATACAGCAGGATAGCATCACGCAGACAGGACACATAAGAACGTACCTGAAGTAACAAACCTTATCCAACAAACCTAAACCAAAATGCAACAATCTCAAGCCTGACTTTGATATTTGACAGGTCACCTAAAAGTACATTTCACTTCCAATAAATACATTCCAACAGTGCATATTCCAGGAAGATGTCCAGAAACTATGCCCCTTCTCTGACATCCAGTTAGTAACTCCAATATTTAATCCTGTGAATTCACCGAAAAAGGCTAGAAATTAGGGTCAGCTCACCGCTGGATTTTAAGAATTGTATGCATTGATAAATTTGTTGATTTTGTCCTATTGACCAACAAGTATATAATAAAACAGTTAAGTTAGACTTATTGGATTGCTGCTGACCCTAAACTGTGAGACAGCAAAGACGAGTTTCCCATTTAGTGTAGCTGTTTAACTTCTAGCAGAACTGAGTGACACCTGAATGACTGCAAGGCTGAAGGGAAAGTGAAGAGACACATATAACTACTTCCCTTCCAATTTGTGACAGAACAAACAGAGCTACTGATCAGTATTAATATTAAATTAATTATTTATCACCACATAGTGAACACTTATGTAGAGAGTTTAACCACTGACTTGTCCTTGAGCAGCCCAGTGGTCTGTAATTGAGCAGGTAAAGAGGTATTGCTTGTTGAATATCAGTTGGCTGGTGATCAGTTAAATATCTTGTGGTGATGGTAAATTAAGCACTTCGTGGCAGCTGGAAACTGCCACCAATATTTTATCCATTAATAGGCCTGAAAATAAAGTGCCTGGAGGTAATACAAGAAATAGCTGCTTTTTATGCAAGAGGACTGTCAGCCACAGGCTTCTCTTTGCTGTACAGAAAAACACTTTCCAGAATATCAAACCAAAACTATCAAGTGATTAAAATCCCTATGAAAAGCATTTCCTTGAGTGATGATGGACAGCAACCTGAACCAGCACAGAAATATCTGCTGACAAGACATCAGTGACAACTAAAGACAACCAGAAACAGCTTCATTTATCCTCCCTTCTTATTTTCCCTCTCCTTTTGTGGAGGAAAAAAATCACTTTCCAAAAGTTGTTTTTGTTTGGTTTGGTTTGGTTTTGTTTGTTGGTTGGTTGGTTGGTTGTTGTTGTTTTTTTTTCCCATGGCAATCCTGAGCTAAAATTCAGAAGTTTGATCAATATCTTGGAATTTGGCAGTGTTTCCTGATGGGTAAAAGCAACAGTAATAAAAACAAAGTTCTTCACCCCACTGCTTTTCTCGGGGAAAATATCCTATTTTTCACATCCAGAATTAGTGACAATTTTTATTAAAGTCTAACACATGAGAGTTCAGGAATTACTGCTTCCTCTAGAGCCTTGAAAAGACGCATGTGCAGGCTTTATTTCTGTTACTTCAGTGTCTGGAGAATGTGTGTGGTGGGGAGACCACTCATTACAGTGGGCATTAACTAAGGCTGATGAGCAGGGATGGTTTGAGCTCTGCACAAAAGCTGGATAATGGTTGGCAGCAGAACAGTGTCCCAGAAGACCCCAGGAGGACAGGGGCAGACTCCATTCCTGCTTCACTGAAAATAAGCAGCCTGGCATGTAGGCCCATCCCAAACACTGTTCACAGGCCCAACCTTGGCATTAATCACCTTTCTAGCCACAAACACCTGACCATGAGGTAATAAAATGCAGTTTCTGCCTTCTCCTATTCCATTAATTGATTCTGACTTGTCTTTAAATGGGTGAAGGAGATGTTTTTCTACCTTCTTTCTGATCTTTTACTTTTATGTATGTTTTCTGACTTGTGTCATTTTTTTCTGCATTTCAGGAAGAAGAGAAAGTTACTGTTCTGATTTGCACTGCCCTGCTGAAGTTCTGAAATGCCAGTTACATAGAATTATGGAGCATCTCAAGTTGGATGAGACCCATAAAGGTCATAATGTTATTTGTGGGAGTGACTTAGTTCAGAGTTTATTTTATTCCTAGTATCGCATATGAACATTTTACCTGTGACCTCCTCCCAGGTAAGAGCAAAATGCTGAATCTAGAGTAAGCAGAGCAAAGTCCTCTTCCTGCAGAGTGGGAATGCACCAAGCTAAGGGGAAAGCAGCACATGATGTCAGCACGGTTCTGGGGCTAAGTACAACATCAGCAAGAAGTCTGTCGAAAGATCATTTTTTTGTTCAACACTGTCCCAGCTAGGCTTAGTGGCCTCTGCTCGAGCTGCAATACAGAATTAGATTATCTGAGTAACATGACAGAGGATAATATATATACATTTTTTAAATGACAGAACAATAAGTTTGGAAACTACGTAGTAGGCAAACCTTCAGTGATCACAGCTTCCAAAAACTGGGCTCATGCAAGATGCACAAGCAGATGGCTACAGACTGCTCAGATGCAGACTGCTATGAAATGGTCCTGAGTCCAGGCATCTGAATTAGAGAGATTGCAGCAACTGGATCAGGTTTGCATTTAGATGCAAAGTTTTGCCCTGTGTAGATGAATTGTGTTTTTAAGGTACTGGCTACTCTAGATGGAGCTGAATTTATCTCTGTGCCAGTGTTAGGCACACAGCAATCCTTGCTGACTGTTCTCACTTGCACTATGCAACGGAAGTGTGTAACACTGTGAAGTCCATAAAATAAATTGCAAAGAGGATGGTTGCAGTATTAGTCATAATAGCAATTTCCAGTGTTCACTAGCAGCTGCTTTCTAGCACAAGAGGAACATTTCCTCTTTGTGAAGCTTCACCGACTTTCTCAAGAGCTAGTAAGAAATATAAATTATCCTCTGCACAGCTAACAGTAAGGACAGATTCCACACAGATTTGGAAACACTGTAGTCTTTGGGAGCCACATATAACCTTAAAAACTGACTGCTTTTAACCAAGTGTTTACACTTGTATATTAGCCATAACTAACTAGGAGGCATTCATTTACTGTTAAAACCCAAATGTGCACCTTAGGTGAGTTTCCAGGTAATGCAACAGCTGTCCTGTCAGAAAGCGTTTATAAAATACTTGTGCTACTCATTGCAGAGGGGACACAATTTTGACAGGAGTGTCAGAGAAGGACATTATCAGCTTTACTGTCTGACCATACCAAAACATGGGAGTATTTCAGTCAGAAGACCAAAATAAAGTGCACTACAGATGGTCACCGGAAGATGGCCTTTTATTTTGTGCCAGAAAATAAAAAGGCAAAAGTTATTCTGTAGTGCAACTCTGAATTGTTTTGTCATCTTCAATAATCCAAATTGCCACTGACTTATTTTTTTCTTGTAGGTCAGTTTGGATTTATTTGTCTTCAACAGATTTCAATTGTATGCATATTTTATAGTACTATGTATTGCATTCCTTACCATGATACCTTCAGACGTAATTTCACACAGCACCTGTTAAGCTCCAGAAAAAAGCTATAGTAATGTGTTTTTCCCAAATCTTCAATTAACATATATTTGTCTAACTTCCTCTATCAAAACATGGCTGATCTTTAGAATACCGAAATACCTAGATCAAACACAAAATTTCTGTGTTGTTGGTCTGACATTCACTCTGAAAGGGACCATACTGAAACTGAGGAGCTTGAAGGAGAGTTAAGGATGCCACAGTTGACAGTGATCCAAATCAGAGGGCAGAATTAACTAAACGGGATCATGTGTTACCTAAGTAATTATTAGGCAATCAGCAATAAATCAATTTTTTCCCTATGTTGTATGTCTGTATCAAGGTTTATATCCAGGGGATAACAAGTTTTGCCCTCAAGTCTCTGATTAGAAAAAAAATTAAAATAATTTGACTGGCAAAAAAGGTCAGTAAGGAATGAGAAAAAGTAATTGAGCAAACAAATATGTTGCAAGACAAAAGCTAGCCGCCCTTCCACAGAAGCTCATCGTGCTCTTTGCACCAGCGCTGTGGCAGCACAGAGAATTGCTTATCACTCCCTGCCACCTGAGAGCAGTCCAGCGAGGCAGATGAGAGCAGGAACAGCTGCATTAGCTGCTCTTGGACAATCTCTAGCTTCATTGAAAGGTTATTAAACATGACAGCAAGATCTCTCTGAGAGACTTTTTTTTTTAGAGAATTACTGTCTCTGCTGTGATAGGCAACTGCTCAAGCTTCTGGCCATGCAAACTGAGAGGGACTTCCCCCCAAACTCTGGTAAAAAGTCCACATAACTGGCAGTCACTTACATACATTGTCTTAAGGTGACTAGATACAAAAATCACAAGGGCTCTGGATGAAACTCACTGTTAAGTCTGCACACTGAACCTCCGTTAGAAAAATTTCCATGTCTGACAAGCATATGGAAATTTTACTGTCAAAGTGGATTCATTGAGAAAGTACTTTTGTGAATCATTTCAATTTAATGGGAAAAATCTGTTTCAGACTGAAATTCTTTACCATATTGATCTGTAGTAAATCTGTACCATTTGCTATGGATCCTTGAATCCATACTGGAATTGATCTTTTAATCACAGAAAAAAATACCACTAACAGATTAGACAACTAGAGGGTAGAGAGTGTTCCATTAAAACAGTGTTTTCAGGTTTGTAAGGTTGTGAGTAGGCTGGGTAAATCACTGAGGTGAATGCACTGCATAAAAACAAGTTATTATTACGTGAGGGTGTAGCTGTCACAGTATAAAAGATGGTTGAGTAAGCAGATGGAATAGCAAAGAGCAGGGAGCTAACAACAGTGCTAAGGAGATTACAGAAACAACAACTGATATTCTACTGAAAGAGGTAAGTGACTTAAAACAAAAATAACCTAGAGAAAAAAATTAAATTTGCTTGTTTTGTCCATTTCTTGGGCAAAGGTGCTCAGCTGAAGTTAACAACTACCTGCTGCCACAGAGTTAAGACTTCAATGATATCTTCTGCTCTCTCGTGTGTCACAATGCATGTTTTAATCTTTCCTATTAAGCTCATTAAAAGATGCTAGGAGATTTTTATGGCTTTATGTATGAGTATCCTCTCTGGAATATCTAGTTCCATTTACCAGTCTTGACTAACAGCTACTGTGTGATCACTTGCTTAGTGTGTTTGCACTTTTGGGTGGAGATGAGAAAAAGAAAGAGGAGAGAGATAGGAGAAATAAAAACTCTAAATTCTTAGCTTCTATGACAACTATTTGATACATGGAAATATGTGAGATAATGAATCAATGTATACTGGTATGTATTTTTGAAGAGCATGTGGAATTACTGCAAGACGTGAAGAAAGCAAATAGCACTTCAACTCACAAGGATAAAAAGGAGGAGCCCAGCAACAGCATGGATGCTATTTTTTCAAATAATGAAGTAGTACTACAGAATATTAACTACCCTTGTGACTACACAGACCTAAGTGAAGCCATCAACTCTACTGCCTGGATACACCTCCTCAGACAAGGTGGTTTGTTTTTTTGTTTTTTTTGTTTTTTAAACAAACAGATTGCAAAATTTGAAGATGAGAATGCAAATGAGATGAAATCCATCTGGGTGTTGCAGAAGTGTTTCCTAATGTGTCTTCTTGCAAAAAACTTAATTTAAAAAAATTAAAAACACCAGTGTGCACCACTTTTGAATGAAATAGAAGAGAAGTAAGGAAACAAAGAAAGATTCATCAATTCCAGCACTGGTCAGAATCTCCAGAACCTTGGGTTGTCCTCCAGCTGTGTTAGGACGCTGAAGTCAAACACTTTCTATAGTAGCTCCTGCTCAATGGGAATATGGGACCCTTTCATTACATTTGGTCAACAACATGGGTTTGGGATGTATTCCTCTACTACAGAATAATTAATGATATTACTTACACCAAAGGTTTTACAACAATATATGGGTGTGTAAAATGAAGTGCATGTGACAGCACCTCAGGAGGAAATCTTGCAATGATCTGCACTGCACACCATGGGCTGAAACATGAGTAAGCTCAGGATGTCAGCAGCCAGAACAGGACAACAAAGGGTGTTACCACAGAGCAAGTCTTTTTTGTGGAGTGTATGCACAACATATGGAGGAGATACTGCTTACTATATTCAAGCAGTTTTTAGTATTTACAAAGTGACTGAACAGTTTAACACTCTTCAAGTGTTACTCTGCTGTTCAGAATCAGCTGCCTAATGTCCTATCCATTCCTAACTGGTGACACTGATTTGACATTTATAGTATTTACAACATTTATTGCATGCTCCTACTGACAGAGAGACAGATTTCCTTACATGCTATAGACATGCCCAGCTTAAATGCCATAATTTCCTCAAGGAAGATTTAAAGTTGGTTGTTACCAGTTATAAACAGAGATGTGGTATTGCAGGAAGATTTTCTAGCATTTGCATTGCATACCTCTACCAGGAAGCACCTACTTTGGATTGCTACAGAGTGAGTCAAAATGCTGTGACTGCAGTCATAGCAAATTCATCTAAAGCTATGGGCAAACTGCCAGAGAAGCTCAAAGCACAGTTTTGAGGCAAACTGTACCATGGTGGGTGTTGTGTTTGAAAGGTTGAGAAAGGAGCAGGCTGTGTGCCAAAGAAGAGGAAACACTCAGGAGCTCCAAGCAGCCTCAAGTACAGTAACATCCCATGGTACAGAGATTAATCCTGGCAGTGCTGCCTCAGGCTTAAAAGGTACTCAAGACAGCATGAGCCAGTGCCTGAAGTGCCACCCCAGGATGTACAAGACTGGGGCTGAAAATGTAGTCTGGTCCTGACTAGTTAGAGTATTTCTCAAGGCTGATATCACCTGCAGCAAATCATATTGCAAAACACCCAAGCCCATCTGGAAATTAAGCAGACGTTGTGCTTCAACATTTCAGAAAAAAATAATGCAGTTCTGTTCAGCTGAAACTGTCCTCTTGCTTTTTAAAGTTTGAAAGGTCATCAAAGCAAAATAGGGTTCAGCTTTCTGAAACTGCTGGAGACCAAATAAAACTCCTTCCTAAATGGCTCTAAGGTCTTCCAGAAAGTACTTTGTGGGAAACAAACCTGAACAGAAATCAGCTACTCATAAGAGAAGATTATAAAGCTGACTGCAAAAAAAAAAAGCTGCCGCAAGAGTTCAGTACAGCTGAAGAGCACTGCTTGCCTGGGTTTGCTGTTCCGTGCTTACCCTTCTGTCATTTGTTATAATTACCAAACAAGCCCCCTTCCCTCCCATTTCCTAACAGAAAGTACCAACTTCACAGCAAAAGGATTTTGCTCCCAGATCTGGCACAGGCACAAAGCAATCTGTATCAAAGGAAGTTCTCATCAGAAGCAGACGAGAAGCCACAGGAAAACCATGTTAACACTATGTTAACTCACACAAAAGACTTACCGAGAGGCAGCAATTTTCAATCTCCTCCCCATGCCCAATTTCCCAGTTTGTTGCCTTAAGTCTCATGTCATTTTAGCAACTACTGGCAAGAGCATGGGGATGTCACAAGAATTTCAGAAATTTCTACTCTGGGAGAAACTGAGATGCATGCACTGCAGTAACCTGTGAGCTCAGAGGCAGAGAAAATGAGACCCCAGAGGGTACAGAGCCCCTGGCAAAATCCTCCTGGCTCCTCAGAGTGATAGTCTTATGCCAAAGCAGTCCTGCAGAAAAGCCTAGAAAGAGAGCACAGCATCTATGGGAAAGTGGCAGTCAAACTGGGTTTTACCAAAGAAGACAGATGCAAGTCTGAGTCAAAAATTAGGCAAAGTCTTCTCTCGTGCCAGCACTTCCCACTGAGATTGGGGAGACATTGATCCAAGCAGTGTTCCCAAATACCAATCACAGGACTTGGAGGGTGAAGCAAGCAAACTACAGAAACAGATACTCCACCTCAGTCTTTGAGCAACCTGGTCCAAAAGGGATGAAACATTCTCCTGCTGAACCTGACAGGTGAAGGCATCAGAAGACTCCCTGGCATTGCAAACCAGCATAAAAAAAAAAGCTGGGCTAAAGTTACCTAAGGATGACAGGTCGGAAATGGCTGCTCACAGCAGTGTGGAGAGCTGAGCCCAGCTTCTGGCTGCCATGTGGGTAGGAAGCATTCTGAGGTGCTTGAGATGCCACAACAAGCTCGAAGGTGTCTGGCACATTAACCAAAGCCTTGGCAAGGTTCACCAGAGCGAGAGCTGTTGCAGCACTGACAGGCAGGAATGGCACTGAAGGGCACAATGAGACGTGCTGTCACCAAGTGGCAGCACACCCCTACCTCAGACTCTACGCTTTCTTCTTATTCCTCTTTGTATTCTGCTGGCTCTGACTTCTTTATGTGCCACCAGATAGTAAGTAAATAATCTTAACCAGAGCATTTTGGTTTAATTTCAATGGCATCCTGAGTTTGGACTCAATATATATTGCAACCCAGGGCAGGTCAGATTTTACAGCTTATCATATATTGTTTATCACACTTCAGCTGGAAAGAGAACAACTGGGTATACGTGATGTAGTAAAAGGGTAATTGAGGATGAGGCAAGTACCGCTAGCAGTGAAGTGCAAACTTGCCTCAGTGGCGGTGATGTTCATCTCTCTCCATCTAAATCAGAAGTAACATTTTGTATTATACAGCACAGGTAGAATTCTCTTCCTGGACAGAAAAGCACAAACTTCTGCTGCCATCCTAACCCAAGGGAAATCCCTGTTCTTATTTATTTATTGAAGGTCCTTTCTGTCCAAAACAAATCCAGGAAGCATGCTAATTTTACAACATTTGAGAAGTCACACTGAACACAATGGAAATTCAACTAAAATGTCTGCACTTAAGTGCTCACTGTGACAAACCTATTTAGTGATTTATCATGACTTCCTACAGCTTAAAGTACCTTTTGATAATTATATCTGCTGTAGCTCAACTAAAAAGCATCAGATTCATCCCTTTTACAAGCCTATTGCAGTGACTGCAGAGGAAATGCCTTGTAAGGGCATTGGAGCATTTACACACCCGTACATCACACACTGATTCTGAATCACCCTGTACTGAATCAGGTATGCAAAGTCATGTACTCACCTTGCTCCAAACCCTTACTAAACATGACCCAGGGCTTACAGTTTAGCCACAGGAAGTACTGATTGCCTGAACTTGAATATCACTACCTTTCTTCCTCAATATATTCCCCTGAACTGTCATATGCAACTATGTATTTTAGTCAGGCAAATGGCTTTTTAGAGGTCAGTAGCTTCACTTGGCACAAAATTGACTTTGAAAATTCTTTATCTGTACAACCCTGAAAACCCAAATGTGCTATTGAAACTACCTCAAAAACAGTCTGTGCATATCTGAACCTATTTTTAGGCACCAAAGTACAAGTGCTTTAATCATTACATAAGCAACTTCAACAAGAGAGGCTTATTAAAATCTAAATTCTCAGTTTAAAGCAATGCTTTGTTTTGTGATTTTGCATGATAGTGATCTCAAAAACCTTCTAAAATTTAGCTCCAGTGGTTTGTTTACACAGATTTCTAAAGAAAATACTGTGGAAATTAAAGACCATGCCAGTACTGATCCAACATCAAAATTCATTGGTCTTTTAAATCTACATATCTATTGAAAGCACAGAATTAAAACACAAAAGCATTGTACACCTCACAAGCCATGACTTGAGTTTCTAACCTGGTCTTTAACTGGGGCAAAGCTGACTCAGCCAAGGCTTGAGCTGAAGCACAGACTGAGGGAAAAGATTTCAGAAATTACAGGCATTCTGCATTTTTTCTATAATGATGAATAAGTAGAAGATCAGCCATATTTTAAATAGGCGGATTTTATAGAGGCTGAGCCTGTATTGGTCTATAATTATTGATAATCAACATCAGTGGCATTATCTCATCCTGAAAGGAAAAAAAGAGTCCCTGTAATAAAGAGTTTCTAAATCAGAGATGGACCTCAAGTCTCCTCAGAATATCAGAACAAGAGCTGAACTCCAAGGCTTATCCTTTGTGTTAAACACAGGTGGACAGATGAGTCCAAGACACAACACAGGACACAACAAAGGACTGTAAAAGACATCTTTGTAAACCATTCTATTTACCACTGCAACATCAAAAGCTTGCTATCTTAAAAACAAAAACTGTGTTTCAGTTGTTTCAAGAAGAACTATCTCCCTAATGAAATTACAGCACTGATAACACTTAGAAACAATCCAAGTGGTCTTTAAACTTTCCCCATCTAAATACTACACGTCAGGTATTGCTCACTTTGAACATCAGCTTTTTCTTTTTATTGGTATGAAGATTCAAAGTCTAAAGTCACTAGGAAAGATTTGCTCCATCTTCCCATTTCCAGTTTGAATGGTCAATAGTCAAAGTCTCTGTTCATAAACTTCCATGTCTGCTTCATGTAAGTGGAATAAAAGAGATGGACTTTGAAAACTACGGAGCAAATGAATCAGTAGCTTCAGTTCTTGGGTCATCTATACATCTTATCAGATTGAACAAAATTGATCAATGCCAAATGTTTATTTTGTGTCAGAGCTCAGACAAATTAGTCTTTTGCAGATAAATTCTGATCTCAAATAGACCAATGTAATTACACTCTATAACATATTTAAAAGTTATCAGTAGAGTTATCTGTCAGTTGTTACACTTAGACTCAGCAGGTCAAGATAGAAATCAGATGGGTTTTTTCCTGCAAGGTAGAGAGTACCAGTTCATACTTGTATGTATTTAACACTTACATAACTTATAGTTATCTCAACATTCTGTTTTGTCTGGTTTTAAAACCACAGACACTGGCACACACCACTCAACTTTGCATGAAGAGAGGAGAATGCAAGATTGTCAATGGTAACACAGAAGCAGCAAATTCACTCAGATTCTTCAATTTTATGCAGCAGTCACATCCTGCAACAAAAGAAGTGTGGAGCTGTTCTTGGGCACCACAGAGGAACTGCAAATACATGTGCAGCCTCCTTCATTGTTAAAACAGTTCAATGACACATCTATGCCTTTCACATAAAATGTTTTAACACAGTAAAAATTACTTATAATATTCTGGCACCAAATTTTACTATGTCAGGACAACTATTTAGGCTGAAGGATTAGAGTTTATTTCGTGTTTATCATTCAACAGCCTATTGCATTTGAGTAGATTTCACAAGACCAATTAAAAAAAGGCTTCTTATATGGTACCTAGAAGTGATTAAACTCTAGCTTTGTGTGGTAATGACCTTTAGCTCCACTCTCACAGCTCAGACTGGTTGCACAACCTCAGAAAGAATAACTTTTAAGCAGCATTCAGGGATATCCCACAGTTGTATGTTAATTGGCAGGTATTTAAAATGTACCTCTGAATCCTGCATTCAGTAATGGAAGTGGAAGAAACACTCTATTAATTTCTTTTGCTCCTTTTTGGTCACTTTCTTCATCATTCAAGAGTCAAGTGAATTGCACTGGGGGCAAATGATTACATTTGAAAGATGTGTAATCTGAATAATGATACTTTAGATCAGCACAGAAAAGGGATCTAAACACAGGGGGGAAACTATTGAGCTTTCTGTCACCTGTAAAAAATAGCAAAGGAAAACCCCATGCATGCTGACACTTCTGAAAAAAAGTAATAGTTTGAATAAATATTGAGCCATAACCTGCTCAGACTTCAAAAAACGACTACCCTGATAAAATTCATGGAACTCCTGCTAACCTACAGAGAATTTCTCATGGTATTTATCATCCATTTCTTAATAATTATGTATTGAGGGGGAAAATGATTAATTTCATTACCGGAAATTTTTTTTCCTGATCTTATGGAAAAAAAACCCCGTTTGTGGGTCTGCATTGAACTCCTCATTTTCAGAACTGGGACACAGGTGATGTTTGCACAGCTGATCTAGGTTATTTTGTCATTGGTGGTGTGCTTTAGTCACTCATTTGGAAACAAGGAACACAGATGATGTACACAGACAAACCTGCACTACAGAACAGAGCCCATTGTCTTCCAGGGCTTGTGAATGTGTTTTCTCACACCTGCTTTCAAAACAATGAAAAAAGGTTACCCACCATTAGAAATTCAGCAGGACATCTGACAAGTGCCCCTCCTGCCAGACCCAAGGACGACACACTCACTGTTCCAAGTGGCTCAGTTCAGTTTTTAACAGTGAAGTAATCAATAGTTTTCATTCATCAGGAAGAAACTATACAGGTGAAAGGTGACAAAACACCACAACTTGGATTAATTTGCCGTTCAAACGAGGTAAAGTGCCATGTACTTTATGTACCAGAGAGAAAGGGTGGAGAAGGAAAAGCAGCCACAGTTTTACACATACAGCTGTAATTGGCTTTGTTCCCTTCTCAAGTGACTTCGCTGCGCTTCCCCGCCTTCCTCCCCCACCCCCATCGGTTTATAAAACACATCTAGGAGCCAAAACCACAGATGGTGTCAGTCACTCCAGCTCTTTTGCGATGATGATGCAATATCCACTT
Source organism: Petroica traversi (assembly GCA_025920805.1). Taxonomy (NCBI): domain Eukaryota; kingdom Metazoa; phylum Chordata; class Aves; order Passeriformes; family Petroicidae; genus Petroica; species Petroica traversi. The sequence continues at coordinate 8,748,250 of JAHLSL010000018.1, read as the reverse complement.
AGGCTGAACCGGACCTGCCCAACTTCTAATTACTAGTATCTGTTGCATACTTGTAATAGCCTTGAGTCTGCTTTGTTTCCCACATGCAAGATGCAGCACAGACAGAAGCCATGAGACTTCCACATTGGTGTCATCTCTTTGCACCAAGTTTGCTCCATTTATTTTCTTTCATCCTCCTTAAACTGTGATTTTCTAAAAACTAAGAGGAGGTTACCTGTGTTGTGTTGGCACAGGTAATTCCACTTTAATTCATATCCACTGATACAAGCCAGTTTCCTTACACCAGTGAAGAATACTTAAGATCTTAACCGAAAAGTGCTAGTATTAGTTTACTCTTCAGATATCATACAGGAGTCAAATTCCAACACCAGACAAACCAGACCTAGATCAACAAAAGCTTTATTATCTTGACCAGTCACAGAATCTCATAATTTGCTGAGCTAGAAGGGACCCACAAAGATCAAGTCCAACTCCTTGCCCTACACAGGACCATTCCCAAAAGTCATACCATGTGCCTGAGAGCATTGAACTCTGAGGATTGGTGCTGTGACCACTTCCCTGGGGAGCCTGTTCCAGTGCCCACCACCCTCTGGGTGAAGAATCTTTTCCTAAAACCCAAATTAAACCTCTCCTGACACAACTTCTGGCCAGTCCCTTGGGTCCTATCCCTGGTCACCACAGAGAAGAGCTGCCTGCCCCTCCTCCTCTCCCCCTCACAAGGAAGCTCTCCCTCTCAGTCTGTTCTTCTCCAGGCTGAACAAAACAAGTGCTCTCAGCAGCTCCTTCCCCTCAAGGCCTTTCACCATCTTGGTCGCCCTCCTTTGGATGCTCTCTAATAAGTGAGTGCTGAAAGGACTCTGCTATTTAGCCCTATCTCTTGGATGATGAGAAGAAAATATCTCCAAAGATCATATCCACAGCCTTTGGAAGCAAAGCCAGGAAGCTCCACCCACCAGCCCAGCCTGCATACCTCACCTCTCAACTCAAGCAGCATTAAGCACAGGTGCTCTCTTATTCCCATTTCAGAAATACAGGAAGGCAAAAAAGCCCCAAAATAAACAAACAAATAAACCAAGAAACCAAAACCACAGTTGTTTAAATCAACACAAGAAATCTCTCACAAAACAGGCTTGGCCTTCTTGGCAGTTGTGCAAGTGCACTAACCTTTGCACAGTGTCAAAAGAGAAGGTGCACCATGGGGAGATAACCAGCCCCCCGTACATCCCAGCTGTGCTGAGAGCCCTGACCCCAAAGGAGTGGCTGCTTCACAGACCCCTAGAGCAGCAAAGGAAACCTGTGCCTCAACAGCTGGACTTGTTAAGAACAGAACTCTACACAAATCAGCTGGTGAAAAATACTGGCATATATTTGCTTGCTCGAAGTGCAATCTAAGAAGCACCTTTTCTCAGTGGAGCAAGACTTATTCAGGGCCCTGTGCACACTCAGAGTAAATGAGAGCCCCATGAAAAATCCAAGGCTGCAGCTTTCACAGGGCTGGGGTTATTTTTCACAATGCACTGCTCTCTTCTAACGTTGTTGTGCAAGACTTGTATGTTTAACATTTCTAACCAGCCAAAATTGCTCTTTATATTTGATCAGGAATAATTTTTTTTTTTACCTTTGAACCTGTTGCAAGGCAGGTTCAAAGGTTACCTGGGTGCAGTGTTGCCTGTTTATTAAAGCCACACTCTGATGATTCGGGGCTTAGTCCTGCCACGGGAGCTGGGGAAGCACCAGTGGAGCTGGGGAAGAACCAACTCTAGAACACCCCTTGGGAGTTGTAAAGCAGCAGAGGAAGCGATCTGTACCAGCCCCTCCACCCTCCTCCAGCGCTGAAGGAAGGTAAGCAAATCCCTCCCGATCAGAGCCTGTGTTTCCCAAGGTCTGGGCTTCCTGCTCCTGCAGAGAAGTACTGCAAGTGGGGTAATAACCTCAGTTTGCTGCAATACCTGGATCCAATGCACCCTTCTTATCACCCTGTGTGCTGCTAAAGGCAACAGCTGCACAACTGGCTGCATGTTATTAAAGAAGCAAGTCTAGGCTCAGGGCTGGCATACAGGGAAATCACAGCTTGAGCGAGAGCAGCAACCTGAACACTCCCTGTTGTCATAGACTGGCTGGAAGTGGAAACCTGTCTACAGTCCAGGCTGAAGCCATTTTCTTATCAGTTTGTTAGTTATGCCTATTTAAAGATACAGTGCACAAAGTAGCAGTGCCAGGCTCCCATTCAGACTAATGTTTAAACCAGGTTCCAAAAGTATAAGAATATTTGTTTCCACAGCATCGCAAGTAGTAAATGCAAGATCATGTATATGCACAAGCTTATTGACAACATTTACTACAATAGAACGTAGCTTAATCCCTAACTAAGAACATACAAGCTGGCTATAATGCCTTTTGTAATGGTTTAAAAGCCCGTAGCATAGGGTATGGCACACCAGACTGTTTTACATTGCCTTGGTACAACTGCTTGCTCTAGCCAGAGAGATGGAGCCTTCTCCAAGCTCTTGCTTGTGTACAGATAGAGGATGGTGAAGACAAAGATTAACCTGAAATCAAGCTGCAAGCAAGAGAACAGGCAAACACCATGCCACTCTTCCAAGTCCTAAGCCCATCATCCTCTCCATACCTCCTTTCCTGAGGAACCCACTTGTGCTCTCAAAAGATCATTTATGTTCCAGTGTAGTTATTCTGCTTTACAAAGCCAGACACAGCCCTTGAAAAGCAGAGCAGAGCAATAAGGAATTATTTTTATAGCATTAAGAAAACAAACTGGAATTCAAAAATCATTCATATAAAGTGAGCTCACACCTCCCACAGACTCACAAAATTTAAATCCAAATTTTGAAGGGACAATGGAGAAAATGGTACATGGAGCCAATGCCTTCTCTTTATTTATTTACAACCTCTGCTATTTGCTATATGTAGAAAGGTTCTTTTGGCATCTTTGGAGAACGAAAGCTCATGTTGTGCCATGACCTTAAGGTTAGTTACAAAAGCTCACCTGATTCATCCTCTATGCAAAACTTTTTTGACAGTGACAACAGAAAGGAAACAACTTGAACTCCCCATAGACATAAACTACCTACTGCTAATTTTACGTTGCTAATGGGTATAAGGGATGCAGATGTACATTTTATATACATGCACAAAGAGAAGCAAAGGCTGAGATTCATAACGCTGCTTTGTTTTTTGTCAGAAAATTATTAACAAAAAGAAAGATCTGTGCCTTTCAAAAATCAGGAGTTTATTCAGATAATTTATGAAAAATTAAAAGCCTCAACATTTGCATGTCACTTGTTATGCACATCAGGTGAAGAGTGTCAGCTGTATTTCAGTTTTTGAGCATTGAACAGAAATTATCATTAAGGAGATAGGCACGTTTTCCTACGTGCATCCTTTAATACAATTTATGTTGGAGCTGTGACACCCACTGACTCCAGGAAATAGAGTGCAGCCTTTCCAGCTCGTGGAGCTCTGCATCACATTCTGGACTTCTGGCAGGCCAGGTAGGACTGTGCTGCAAGCATGTTCTCCCACCCTGAGATACTGCACTGCTACCCAACAGCTGCCAAATGACAGGGCAAGTTCACTGCTTTTTCCTCTTCCTTCTGGAAAAATAACAGCCTGAGGCCAGATACCTGAAGGGGGAAAATGCTCAGAAAGGCACACAGAGTGGGTGACAATGGAACTGGCTGGGCTGGGAGCCTGGCCTTGCCTCCTTTCTCTAAGCCCCCTGACAGGCACTGTTAAAACTGAGCTCATGGCTTCTCTGAAATGCCACAAGAACAGGTCTGGGAAGGCAAAGCCAAAAGCAGAGGAGTTTCATGAAAAAAAAGCTATTTCTTTTTTATGCTCAGCTTACAGGAAAATCAGTGAATCAACACTCAGTTTTCCTAAAAGATACCTATGTTGTTAAATAATGCCACAACTTCTTATGAGTTAGCTTTACTTGAATAGTATGAAGTTTACAGCAGCAATAAAAACATAATTGCAATTAGTAGGGCCTATGTGTTTTAGCAAGCCAAGGTCCAGTATAGGTTGTATTTTGGATGCAAGTACATGCTATGTGAATTCCATCTCAGCTTTATGGTTTGTCTAGCTAAGCAGATTATTCTGAAGTCATGCAGCATAGAACTTTGAGATGGGGAAACTCATAAGTGGAGAAAACAATTCGAAAATCAGAGATAAGGGCAATAAAGATGAGAGATTAGTGAAGTTATTCTCTTCCCATCCCTTCAAACCTACTGTAAAATTCCAGTTAGATTAGACAAGCATTGAAGAGCAAAAGGGAAACTGCAACAGCTATAAGCTTTTAAACACAGAAATGAAACTGTGAAATCATTTTTTAAAATCCCTGTCATAGCAGGAAACAAAACTGAGGCTTGAAACATGATTCACTGTTACCTTGTACAAATAACTGCACCTACATAGGTCTGTAACAGAGCAGAAAGAACTAGGTAGCTTTTGGGAAAAGGAAAAAAAAAAAAAGGAAAAAACCCAACAACAACAACAACAAAAATCCTAACACTAAAACCAAATAAACCAAAACCAGCAGCAGAAGTCCAGCCCACCAGCAAGTCCATTGCAGTATATGAGAAATACTGCAGTCAAAACATTTTGTTGCTATTACAGGCTACAAAGCTCTGCTCACCTTAAAATACATGCAGCTATGGTGAGAAAATTGCTATTGTTGAGAATACAGCTTTATACATAGAGAAGATAATAGCAAACAGACTAGAAAGAATAAACTAAAAATATAATCTCAAAATGTTTTGGTGCACTTTTCATTTAGATCCACTTCAAGCTGTTTTCATTAACAAACCAAAAAGCTCAATGACTTCCTCTGTGTGAGTCATGGGTTGTTGTGGGGGATTTTGCTTTATTTTTTTTTAAATCACTCTAGTTCCCCCATGCAAATTCCTCCCCTTTAAAGCTCTCCTCCCAAGGTGCTTTTCTGCTTGCTGATTTATTTAAACTGGGGGCAGGAAACTGGCTCTAGTTTTTAACATGAGTGTTACCTAAGTGGTGCTGGTTTTATACTGTGCTAAAGTTTCCTTTTACTTAAGGAGAAAAGGTTGACTCCCTACCCTGTATTCAAAATGGTAGGTGCCTTTACTCACTAGTTCTCATCTCTATATTTGCTCTGCTATATTTTCTGTGTAAGTAATTAAGTTCTGCTTTATTTGTTTTATTGCTCATGAGTTTGTTTGTTGTTACTCACATGGGCTTTACTAAATCCAATGTGCAAGTGCAGTGATTACATGCAGGGTTCAAGATATTGAGTTTTTCAGGAGCCTCCTAGGAAATCTCTGGTAGTTGCTATCAGTTAAATGTGAACCTTGAGCTGAGTTAAGTTCAGATATGTGTTTGTTCTTTGTTCTTCGTAATAGAAGTGCTGTGATAATATGACATAATAGACATTAATATTTAGAAACTTTTAGTGCTACATTTTTTCTGTGTGGCTAAGATGCCTAGTGATAATATTCTAGTTTTCTTAGGAGTTCTATGTGAATTTTCGAATCAAACTTTAGTTCTTGCTCTTTAAATCATGTCAAATCACTAGAGAAAACTTCCGATTAATATTGCATTGATGAGAACGAATGTTTTGCAAGAAGTGAACCTGTATTATCTAATAGGATAAACAGTAACAGAACATGCTATACTGACTATATTTTAAATTCTTAAAAACTTTAAAGGGCCAGGTAAGCTTGTTTCTGAGTAGGTAATTTCAAGGAGAAAATCTGATATAAAGACTATATGAAAGCTTGGCTTTTCAGTTTATCCGAGGAAATAACTTCTAGTACTAAGTAGTGTCATGGTGTTGCTGTCCTCCTAATGGAATAATACCCAACATAGTGAAATTCTTTATTAAAAAATGGCCTTTCTATTTGAATGTACTGAAAGCTTGAATTCAATAGGTTTCATGAGCAAGGCTCAGAAACCACAGCACTCTACTTCCTTGTCCTTTCCCACCCTCTAGCAGAGTGTTTCTCAGCTAAGATCAAAGGGTGCTTGAACTCTTTGGCTGTAACTCTCTGAAGAGGTACTCTAAAAGCAAAGCCTCACTGAAGCATATCCTGGGCTCAATGTAGGTTACTGAGCGTTTTGCTTTGTTTTTCTCATGGCTCTGCTAAGAAGTCACTGCTGAGCTTTTGTGCTTTAACTTCTCTCTTGGTACTCAAAATTAGATGTTCCTAAACCTGTTAAGAAGTCACTGCTGAGCTTTTGTGCTTTAACTTCTCTCTTGGTACTCAAAATTAGATGTTCCTAAACCCTGTGGAACACCAGACTTCAGCTGCATCAAGGAGGAATATGGAATATAAAGTTTCCAAGGAGTAAGAACTGGCAAAGTGGCTCTCATCTGCAGGATGACACCAGGCAAGAGCTGCAATGCTTAAGCAAATGGAAAGAGTGAGCTACTGGTGGTGAAGTAACTAATTAGCGTAGGTGGCTGTACTCCACTTTTCCTGCTTGTAAAGGTGTCAATGTCACCTTATTAACGCTGAGAAAAAGATGTCATGATCACGTCAAAAGCTTAGGCAAACTTGATACAGAATACATAACTCCATAAGACATTCTCCCAGGCAGTGCAGACTGTTGCTTCCAAAATTGTGCAAGTATCAGAGGCTGCTTTGTTGTCCATAATGAACTCTTGCAATGGAGATGACACTGATTTTCCGTCATATTTATGTACTCAAAATTACAAAGGTCAACCACTTTCCAGTGGAGAGAATCTCCTCACGTGGAGAGCATAGAGAATAACTTTAATTCCCTCTAGGCAGTGAAGGACTAACTGTAAAGGTGGAGGTACAGTAGAAATGATGTGTACTCCTGAACTGGAGGTTGTAAATTATACCACTGTAAATGATACCATGGTAATCTCTTCTGATAAAAACTAAGCCTTTGACTCTGGAGCTTAGTGCATCTTATCCCTGACCATTGAGCAGGGCAGACAACCTAAGTACACTTTCAACTGTCCAGCATCTTATTGCACAAGAGGCTTAACAGGTGGTTTGAGACATCCTGTGCATTTTGTACCCCTGGGAGTTGAGCCTTTAGAAATCAGGGGTTTCAGAGACTCCACCTCTGATCCCTGTGATGTTTAAAAAGGCAACTGGTGCTCAGAGTCTGTCCAAAAATGCTGAGGTTTTGTCTTTTCTGCACTGAGTTTTCACTGAGTTGATATAGATCAGGTATTGTGTATGCACGGGATATTTGGATTTGTGGGTTAAACTCTGGTTGTAGCTGCTCCATAGCACAGATCTAGGCTGCAGCTGTTCTCTTACCACAGGCAGGAAAGCCTATAGAGAACAGATTCCTCTTCTCTCTCTGGCTCTTCTGCTTTGAGGGCAGCAGGATTAAGTGGCATTTGGATGATACCAGAGGTGATAAATTAGCAGCTACTTGGATTGACAAATAGTTACAGTAGATGCTTTAGGCATAGGAAACAACTGTCCTAATTCTGGGAATAGAGACAAATTTGCTGACAATTTCTTGCCACAGTTTAAATAACACACCTTATGTGCTACGATAGAAAAGCCTAAAGCCCATTTGTAGAAACACTGCTGGAAAGTAAAAGCAAAACAGTGTCACTGTTCTATTAATAAAGTAAGGGAGTTGACAGTAGTTTTTCAGATATGAAAAGCATTTTTTTTTACCTAGATCTGTGTTTTTGTGCATCTGCTTTTTTTGACACAACACTAACTCCTCTAGCTTTGAAGGATGTGTATGCAATGCCCTGCATATGTCATTTCAGTCAGTGCTGTAAGTGTGTTAATGAAGACAATTACTAAAAACACCCAGCAAACCCTAGAAGCTAATGAGCATATAATACTTCCTAGACTGTAGAGAAAGTTGTCAACAGGTCTTTCTTTAAATGAAAAATTCATTCAAATATAACTGAAAATCAACCTTGACTAGCTATAGGGACGCTGTGTGGGCTACAGTGGCATTAGAATTCTGCCTGATCTTTCTTTCTATGCAAGAGACTTGTGGAACCAATTCAGAACCTGAAAGCAAAAGTTTTGCTGCATTTAATGAGCATTTCTTGATTAGGTGTTCTCTCTGGACTTTGAGTTCTTTGCTCCAAGCAAAAAAATCATATCCTTCAGGGCTCAATGTTCAGTCCTCCTAGATGTCTTGGTACAAACTGCTTTGCATGGGAGTCAGTGAGAACATGAAAACACCCTGATGGAAAAATTTTCAGTGACTTGTCTACTGGTGCATGGAGCATTTGGGGTTGCTGAGTTCCCTGATCTTTATCACAAAAAGGTCAGACATGTGCCTTCAATAAATGTTCTGTCAAATAAGTCCGTGTAACAGACAGTAGCTATTTGTGACAACTGCTCTGTTAATGCTAAGCCATATAAATAAGTTAAAGAAGAGGACTTGCTGCCATAAATAAGATAGTTTTGTTTCTTACCTCTAGCATGATACTCTAAAAACAACCAATCATTCTTGGTTTCTGGGAAATTGTCTTAAAAGCACTATTGAAATGAGCAGATGAGAGCACACTTCAGACAGTATAACTGGTGCAGCTGCATAGGTCTGTGGCTTCTCTGTGGTCTTACCTGCATATAGCTCTATTCTCTTACTGTTGATTGAAAAATTTCACATCCAGGGAAGAGTAATGTGAAATGCACTGAGTGAAAACTCCTTTTGGTCACCTGGGCATGGGGGAAGACTGGAAAAGTGCCCAAATTGCTAATAATCAATATTAAGTGGAGTTTAAACATGAGTATTTTGGAACCCCTCTAAAAAGATGTGAGAATAGATGTGTCAGTCTGGAAAGCTTCCAACGTACAAATGGTGCAAATGTGATTTGCTCTGTCACTTGGATTTAGTTGTGGGCTCTGAGCTAAAGGAATAAAGTTTGTATATCCCACTCCTCATGATGGAGAATGGACATGCCTCTACCTAGCTGCCTCAGTGCTCGTGCTGTAAGTGTCTTGCTTATGTTAATGAAAGAGGAAGCATAAACCACAAACCAGATGCAGTTTAATCACTACAGAAAGCTACTTGCTAACTGCTCCATCAATGGGCCAGATATATATATAGTGTCAAGAGCAGCTGATTGCCAAATTAAATTTAATAATAATCTTCAGTCTTCCAAACCAAGCAGTGTTAAACCTAAACTGCTAAGTAGCTTTGCCATGAATGTAAACTTGATCAGCAGACCTGGATTTAGGTTCTGCTTATTTATTTATTTATTTAAATCCAGGCTCAATTGATAAAGGCCCAAAGGGAGGGTGTGGGGATGAGTGATATGCTGTGCTACAAAAGAACAGGTTTCTACTGCCATAGGTTTAATGTGCCATAGGTTTAATGTGGTGGAATTGCCCATCAGTGGAGAGTCCCAAGGGCAGTTCCTGCCTTTCTTTTTGGACTCTCAGCACATGAAGCCAAGGTCAGGGGTTTGAAGGACATGTGGCAAGGTTTAGAGTAGAAAAAAGGACTAGGGAGTCGGTACTTCTCAGATATGTAAGTGATATGCATTTGGCAGTTTGGACTTGCTGAAAAGCCACTGAGAGACCTTTTCTTATCCAGATGCTGAGCAGGCAAAGCATCAGAGAACACACCAAGACTGCTGATTAATACTGCCACTGGAAACTACAAAACTGTAAAACAGATACAGGTAGTCTAAGTGATAGGTCTGGGCTCAGAGACCCAAATTCTCTAAGGGTCTCTCAGTCTTAGGGTCCTGGCTGAACTTACTAACAGTTTGTAAAATACCTTCAGCTTCATTGGAAGTATATTTAAAGGGTAACTGGAACTCATTGCATCAGGACTCCAGGTATTCTTCCTGTGTAGGGATTTAGTTGATAGCTTACATATTATCTACTGTCTGGGTTCCTTTGATTCCATATGAAGAACTTTGAAAGAGTGTTGTTATTCATCTTGCAAAGTGTGAGGTGGTGTGTCCTGCATAGACATTTAGACACTAACAAATACAAGTTGCTGAGATCTGAGTTGATTCAGAAAAAAAGCAGTCCTTTCTCTTGGCAAATCAGCCTTAAACTCATCAGAGCATTTTGGAGATAAAAGTACTTGTTTCTCAGGAAGAAAGCTCAAGTCTCTTTGTCTCTTATAAGAAAGTCAGCACTCTCAGATTTTGCTTTCCTACCTTTGACAGAAAATACCCCGGGGGATGCAAGCAGCAGAATTGTTTCTGTATTTCCCAGCTAGACTTCCATTGCACACACTGACTTCCAGGTCACCACTTCCTAGTGGAAAGCAACTTTCACAGTTTTGATTTGTGCTGTTTTCTCTGGCTGAACACACTGTCACTCTCTGAAGTATTTGTGTAGCATGAACAGTAAGAGCATCTGAAACTGAAGATACTGCTTGTCCTGCAGAGACACATGTGTATCAAACATGTAATTTATCAATACCCTTACTGTTTCAACAGAACCATTTCCTATTGAACACTTAAAATATTGAGGAATTTTCTTACTTCCACAATTCACATCATTAAACTGCAGCCATTTTTTGGTTATACTTGGGGAAATTTATTTGGGAAATTATATACTGGTTTTCTCCAGGCAGATTTTTTTACTTAAGGATGGAAAGAATCTGTTCCTTGTCTGACTTCATCAGGCTTCAGCTTTTTGTGGAGGTGGATGCAGCATAGATTAAGATTTATGGGGACAGGTGACTTGAGATCTCTTAAGAGGCTTAAAACATTGTATAAGTGTGCTTCACTGTTGTATGGGACTCTCCAGGGGCAAACTGCTGAAATGATTTGCAGTATTGTTTAACAATCTACTTAAGTAACCACGGCTCATAGGTAATTAAAGCTTCTAACTCAAGTCTACTAAACCTCCTGTTTGTTTCAGATTCAGCTCTGGCTCCACTGATCCAGCACAATGATCTGGATACTTCAAGTATTGTTCTCACCGCTCCCAACACCAGCATTGATCAGTCTTATTGCATTTGGAGCTCTCATCTTCCTGTGGGTGATAAGCAGGCCAAAACCTCTTTTACCTCCTGTTGACTTGAACAAGCAGTCAATAGGAATTGAGGTAATTCTTCCTCTGCTTATGGGCATGGTCTGTTTTGAAGATTAATCTGAATAGTGATCCATTCTGACTCTGGGTGTCAGTGGAAACTCTCCTGTCTGATGTGCACAGCCTCTCCCAGGTGTACAACTCAAGAGTATGGTGGGGCGAAGGGAAGTCTGAAGATGCTAAGATGAGGAACAGCAGTTCCTTCCAACCAGGGTTAGGTGGGATTTTTACCAGATGGCTTTGGCTATCACTGACTTTTTCAGTTCTCTGAAAAGCATCAGCTTTGAAACTGGTGCTAGACTTCATGTAATAATGGAAGTGATAACACTCAGTCAAGGCCTCTCAATAACCTATAACTGAACATTAATGTGGCCCATCTGGAAAATTCCTCTGCATGTGACTGAGCAGATCAAAATCAGGAAGGGAAAAGACTTCCCTAACAATGCAATGCTATTGAAATTCTTTAAAGGGGATTGCTGGGAGAACGGCTGGGGAACAAATGACATTTCATCTGTTCTGCTCTGTTCCCAGGGAGGAGCCAGAAGAGGTGCAGTCTTGACAGATAATAACCTGCTTTCTTATTACTTTGAAGATGCTAAAACCCTGTATGAAGCTTTCCAGAGAGGCGTGCAGATTTCTGGTAAGCTTGCATCTGGTAGTTAGTACTTGGCTATCACAAGCAAACAAAATTTTTCCAAGATCCTTTTCCTTGTGTCTTGGCTGTGGTAATAATGCAAGCTAGCAAAAGCTTTTCTAGCCTTTTGTGGGGTGGAGAGACAAGTGACCATATTTGTCCCTGTCCCAATTTAGCATTAGTCTTATTTGGCAGACTGGGCAGGAACAAACATTGGAAGCTGAAGATGGTAGAGTTCAGTCAAGAGTCAGCAGATACAAAGCACCAGAGGAACTGGGGAGGATACACCTCTCCTTTGTCCTACGATGTGAGTTTTCCTGTGAAATTACTGCCTGTTTTCAACAGATAGGAATTTTTGCATGTCACTTCACAAGTCCTATGCATGAAAATATGTGATGGCTTGCAAGCTATTTCAATCTCACATGGGTTGTGCAATGGAACAATTATCACCAGATCTTAGAAATATTGCTTGTAAGGATAAAGGTAACAGTCTTACAGTCTTGGTTTGGGCAGAGGACTTAACTATGGACACTTTCCTGCTCTCCATGCAGTTCTGAATGTCTGACAGAAAATATTTCCCACTTTATGTGTTTCTATTGTAGTATTATGCAACTTCAGTACTGAGCTTTGAAACTGCTTTTCTGAACTCTTTCATTAGGAGATGGTGACTGTCTAGGCTACAGAAAACGCAAGCAACCTTATCAGTGGCTGTCATATAAACAGGTGAGTATTGTACATGACAGATGTATTAATTTGGGATACTGCCTTGTAATACTAAAGTGGGGGAATAATTATCTTGCAGGTTTCAGACAGGACTAAATACCTGGGATCAGGGCTTCTGCAAAAAGGATGCCAACCATCATCAAACCAGTTTATTGGCATTTTTGCTCAGAACAGGCCAGAGGTAAGCAACAAACACTACTCTGACACCTTGGGCTGAGAGGAGAACCTGTATTTAAATAGCTTCAGGCTGCATAAGGAAAATCACAACTTTTTCCTTCCCAATTCCCTTTCTACTGACTGAGCACATACCATTCCAAGCACGTAATACAATGGTTTCTCACAACTCTGATTCTCATGGATGTGCTTCTTACATGGCCTCCACTGCCATGTGCATTGGCTAGTCAAGCAGTATGAATTCTGCAGGCAAGCTTGTCTTGAGAGCTCCTGTTTTTCCTTAGCTGTGCTGTTTTCTCTCTTCAGTGGATCATTGCAGAATATGCCTGCTACACCTACTCCATGGTTGCTGTTCCACTCTATGACACTCTGGGACCAGAGGCCATTGTATATATTGTTAACAAAGGTAAATATTGACTTCCACTCTTTCATAAGGATTTTTCTAGGAAACTTTGTTTTGGGAGGGCTAAGTTCAAGGGAATTTGCAAGAATCAGAGTAGCTTTAGTCTTACTGCTCTTATAGACACTTATTTTCTCAGTGAAGCTGCTTTGCAGGGCACATGGTTCAATGCCTAGAAGAATCCAGTGGGCTTCCTGGGTATCCTAGTGTCTTGATTGCAAGACCACTGAAGGATCTGCTAGATCTTGTGGACCATTCTGCAATCAGAGTGCTCAACTATCTGCTATTTGACATTTTGCAATCTTGAACTCCCACACTGCCAAACAATCAGACAGTGCAGACAGACTTGCATGTAAATTAAGACTAGATGTGTGTATCTGATTTAAAATTGTAGGATGAAAAGAGTGGAGGAGGGAAGAGTAAAGGTATGCCAAAATCTGAATAATATATCTGGTTATTGCATGTTCTACAGAAACAACATCTAGCAGGCCATCATGGAATGAACTGGCAAGGAAGTTAAATAAATCTTCAGACTTTCTTCCCCAAGTCTTAGGAGAGATATGGGGGAAATAAATATCCACTGTAGTTACGGTGATCTGGAATCCATCCCATAAACAGGATTTGCCAAGCAAAATCACTTCAACAGTTATGGCAGTAAACCTTGGAAACAGGTCTTGTTTTGGGATTACACAACTGTGATTTACCACCCTAACTGGGAACTGCTGGCTCAGGCAAATCTAGTTCCTCTGCTCACTTAAATGGAAAAGGCTTTTGTAACTCCATCTTCAGGGAAGACGAAGTATTAACTCAAGAATTTTAGCTACCTCTTTCAGTTGGGCCTTAATTTCTTTAGATTTAAGGAAGATGGCTAAACCTAAACACTATCATGGCAATACCAAAGGTTTCAATGCCCATCTTGACTGTGAGCAAAGATATTTCTCTCCAGCTCCTCAACGTTTGCCCTCACTTTATGTTGCCAGAATATCAGGTTTGCCCAATCAGTTGATTATGGTAGGAGCAACATTCTTAGCACTGTCAGCCAGCCACTGAATCCATATGAACAAATGCAAATGGCACCAAACCAGTGTTATGTTCTGAAAGTATGAGTTGCTGAGCTGACACGGCCTCATGTCTTCTAAACAAACTTCTGATAATTTCTTCTCTGTAGCCGACATAACCGTGGTGATCTGTGACACGCCTGCAAAGGCAGAGGTCTTGCTTAAGAACTCTGAGGAAAAAAAGACCCCGGGTCTGAAGATTATTATTCTCATGGATCTCTTTGATAAAGAGCTCAAGGACAGAGGAGCTAAAGTGGGAATTGAAATTCTGTCACTTCAGGAGGTTGAGGTAGGTGGCTAAAGGCTCCTGGAATACTTTGCCAGCTAAACATCTTGATCTTCTGTGGCAGCAATGACACCTTAATGTAAGCATTACCCAGTTGACATGGCTGTACCTGAGACCTTGATGAGCAGTCATTTTGAAACTTGGCATCTTTATCTAAATGGAGTTGCAGAGTTCAAACCCTTGACTAAGTTGTGCCCCTGAGTTGTGGACAGCCAAGACTTGCTTAGCTTAGTTCTTGATACTGTTGGAACAAGATTTATCAGGCTTCTAAGCTGGCAGTTGAGTCTAATTGGAACTGTGAAAATTACTGGCTGCTTAGACATCCCAATACTAGGCTTAAGCGTGTATACATGTAAAGAGATGTGGCCTATGTCAAATAAAAGGAAACATCTCCACTAAGGACTTCCAAATTCCTTAAGCAGTTCTGATCACTTTCCACAGATTCAAATGTGTCCTTTCCACACGTTTTTTCAGAGTTATGTGTATTGGATTCAGGAAGATGTTGCTGTTTGAATGAGTCAGAGTATCAAGAGGCAAAGTAGTAAAACAGGTGTTGCATTTGAAATGCAATTATTTACCTATTCACCTATAGTGCACATCTGTTAAGCTGTGTTCTTTTCTCAAACACAGGAGCTGGGAAAAAACAACACCAAAGAACCAGTTGTAAGTATCTCTATAAAACAGCTATAAACTTGTAAAACTAGTCTCTGGAAAGACCTCTTGCTATACTGCTAGTAGAGGAGGCTGGCAGAATTTTTTTTGTAAACCAGAATTCCTGATTCATCCCAGCTGGGAATTGTATATAATTACAGATAAGCATCATAATCCTTACACTGACTTTATGTGGCTTTTTCTCTCTAGCCTCCCAAGCCTGAAGATCTTTCTGTTGTGTGTTTTACAAGTGGAACCACAGGTAAGAATTTATAGTGATGCTTCCCCACTGAAAGAGCCTCCCCATACAGCTTCTCTGCACAAAAATAAAGAAATCCTAAGAAAATGGAAGTAAACCATAAATTAGAGCAATGTCAAACCACTATTGCAGTTTCACTTGGGATACTTTCACTACAAGTTAAGTGCACTAGGATAAAGCTTCTTAGAACTGGGAGTGAGAAAAGCCTATGAAAAATGCAGCCTTAATATTCAAGAGATTGGTTGTTCAGCTGTTTATTTTGATCCACAGGGGCTAAAACAAAAATCTTGTTTCAGCATTCTCTATGCTACTCCCAATTGCTCTGCTGTATCAGTAGCCATCTCCTTTCTGTAATATTCATAGCTGAAAGCACTCATGATGAGGCATATTTGTGATCTCTTAAGACAATAATTGCTGGGACTGAGCCTAGTACTGAGATAGTTCAAACTGAGCCAGACAAGGCATGGGAAACTGCCAGCAGAAGCAGTCAGAGCCCCAGCTCACCTTGCTTGATCTCTCTGAAGGTAACCCTAAAGGAGCCATGCTGACACATCAGAATGTTGTTTCAAATGCTGCTGCCTTCCTTAGATGCACAGAGGTAAGCCACTCTCCAGGATATGTTTCTCAGTCATGAAACCAGCTTTAATGTGGGCATTTTCTGTAAGCCATTCACTCCCAGAAATTGATGCTTTTCTAAGTGCCCATTTCTCAGTGAGACAATAGTACTGCAAAAAACTTGGTTTGACTTGAGCAAGAATGTCTACATCGAAGTTATTCTAGAATGAGTCAGTACTAAATGTCAAGAGTACTAAACCACCTATTTCAAGTCTTGCCAAAACTTAAAACTAATTTTGATTTAGTGTGGCTGAGTGACAGCTGCAAAACTTGAGAAGGTGATGAATGTGCCTGAGCCTGAGTTGCTTTAGGCATTGGAAGTGTCTATCTCAAAGTACTCAAATTGCTCAAATTGATCCAGATTTTATTTACTTTCTACTTAAAAGGAACTCAAGCAGGCATAGGAAATGCTAACCTACTTCTACTTCCTTTCCCTCTAGAACACAGTTGAGATTACAAGTTCAGATATTGTCATTTCCTATCTTCCTTTGGCTCACATGTTTGAGAGAGTTGTACAGGTATGTACAGATTTATATATCTGAGCTTTTATAAATCAAATTGTAGTAAAAGACATGTTAGCAATCTGTATGTCCTCAAAACACAATAACTTTCCTTATTTTGTAATAACTGGCACTGGAAATCATGCTACTCTTCATAGACTAATAATTATGGCTAGTGAAGCTAGGAATTCTTGACTGAGGTTAGTCTGGTCAATTTTTAGGCCGTGGTATACAGCTGTGGAGCAAAAGTAGGCTTCTTCCAAGGAGACATTAAGCTGCTAACAGATGACATGAAAACCTTGAAGCCAACACTATTTCCAGTTGTACCAAGACTGCTCAACAGAGTGTATGACAAGGTATGTGAGCAATTTTAGCTAAATTATCTTTGTGATCATATATCCAAGCAAGCATAAATATATAAAGCAATATTGAATGTCATAACATCACCACTAGTTAATTACCCCTTAGCAGGAAGAATTCTTTAGAATCCTTTCTGAGGAGATGGAAAGAGTTCTGGGGCCTGGAGAATAAGAACGGTGTCTTCAGTCATGACTGAGCTGAGTTTGTTGCTGTTAGGAGACAAAAACTTTGTTTACTTTTGGAATGCAAATGAATCAAGTGCAAAGCTAAAAGGATCCCTGTTCTTCAAAGCTATGGCTGAAGTGTTTCAGCAGTAACATGAACTAGTATTGCCTTTTGGGTCACCACCTAAACACTGCAGTGGTAAAGGAAGACCCTGGAACACAAAGTAAGATATGAGGCCTCTTAACAAGGCAGGAATGAGAGATACAGATGTGAGTCCAGACCAGGAGTCACTGGTGCTTTCCCTTGCAGATCCAGAGTGGTGCAAATACCCCAGTAAAACGTCACCTCTTAAACTTTGCTGTGTTTATGAAGATGGCTGAAATAAAACAGGGCATCATTCGAAATGACAGCATTTGGGACAAGCTAGTCTTCAAAAAAGTTCAGGTAAGTTATCCCAAGTGTAAGGGAGCTGAACAATGTGATACTGGGGGATCTGATGGCTTCTTTTTCATTTGTAGGAAACCATGGGTGGAAGAGTGCGTGTCATGGTGACAGGTGCAGCCCCTATATCTCCCTCTGTCCTGACATTTCTTAGAGCAGCATTAGGCTGCCAGGTAAGCTGAGTATTCTTTTAAAGTAAGCCCTGTTTGACTATGCACAAATGAGGGACCAGTGATATAGCTGGGGTCCAGGTCAGCCTGTTCCTGGTGAAAATGCTGTCAGTCTTGGGCATTTACAGACTGCTTCACCTGAGTTAACTGTAACAGGAAGAAAAATTCTGCAGGGCCCACTTCGAACTAGACTACCAAAAAACGATGCTGTAGGCTCTGAGAAGAGGAATAGAGCAGCAGAAATAGGAGTATACAGTACTCAAAGTCAGGCAGCTGCTTCTGAGCTTTGTGGCTTCTGACAGACAATGAGCTCCCAATGTAGCACATTTGAGAACAGAAAATGAGGTGACCAAAGCAAAGTTTGGATAGGTGAACTTTAATATCTGGTTACACCAATAAGATCAAGATATCTTGATGGCAAAGCTGGTTTTGGCTTCCTTCTTAAGAAGACCTGAGCATAGGCACAGTCTAAACTGAGGCCTTTCACACCAAGAACTTGATGTTCAAGGAATACTCATCCTTTCTCGCACAGATCTTTGAAGCTTATGGCCAGACTGAATGCTCAGCTGGATCCACTTTCTCAATGCCTGGAGACTGGACAACAGGTATGGGAGCTGAGACTTGGGAAGTCTCCCAGGGCTGTCCACAAAAAGGGGCACTGAAGCCCAGGTGCTCTACTGCTTTTAGTTTAATGAAAATTAAATAATGGGTACTCAAAATGATTCTTGGTAGCAACAGTCACCTGTCTGCTTAAAAAGTACTAAAATTCTTGACTCAACCAGATAAGGAACCCAGGTGCAAAGTGTCATAGGTGAGTTTAGACTCTGTCCCAGAATACAGGAAAGGAATAGAGAGAGCTGAGCAAACTGGACAGGGACTTCCCAGATAGCCTTAAGAAACTAGCTTTATCTCCTAAATGACATGTTTTACTCAAAAATATTAGACATGATACTTGACTATTTTCCTGAAGGACCTTGAAGATTTAGCTTTTATCTTAGAAGTACTGGATATCCAAAATTCAGACTCAAATCACCATAAAGTCACAGTAACTGCAGAGCATAATGAGGACGAAATGCCAATGAATACCAGGATCTATGAGAGGGGCTCCTGAGGAGGCAAAAGTTGTTTGTAGCTGGTGTGGTTGATTACACCAATAATGCTCTAAGCATCAAGACCTGCTATTTGTCCTACATTAACTGTCTAAAAATGGCATTGCAACAACTTGCTCGAACATGTCATGCCAGACTCCTTTACTGATTCTTGTTAAGCCACTGAACAAAGCCAGTAAGTATCTACTATTACTGCAGTTCTTTTATAGTTTTTTGTTTTTTGTTTTTTTTTCTCTTAGGCCATGTTGGAGCCCCTCTGGCTTGTAATATCATAAAACTAGATGATGTGGAAGAAATGAGCTACTTCTCTTCTAACAATGAAGGCGAAGTAGGTACCATCTCCTGTGCATGACTGGAAATACGGAAACACAAGACTTGGTGACTAACAGTGTTCTTTACTTCCTTTAGGTCTGCATTAAAGGACCAAATGTGTTCAAGGGTTATCTGAAAGACCCTGAGAAGACAGCAGAAGCAATTGATAAAGATGGCTGGCTCCACACTGGAGACATAGGGAAATGGTTGCCAGTGAGTAGTTGCTTAATACAAACCATCTCTTGCATGTGAATTCCTGTTACTTCACAGTAATCTCTAAAGATGGAATTGTAGGATAAAAGTTTCTACACTGCAGATTAACTAGGTAACACCATAGACCAATTAGGTTACAAGATATCAAAAAACACCTGCTAGGCCCATAGTTAACACAATTCTTCACTGTAGAAGTGACATAACACAGTGTCTTGGTCTCTGTCAGAGGAGAATAAAGGAGCTGTCTAATCACATCCTGAGCTAACTGGCAAAATCAGACAAACCCTCTCTCTGTGGAAAGCAAACACCAGTATGTGGTTTCCAGAATAGCTCCAGATGTGCCTTTCACACAACAAAACAGAGCCTATATCTTCTCTTATATAAGCAAGACAGTGACTTGTAACTAATGACCTCCACTTTTAACTTCTAGAATGGAACGCTGAAGATCATTGATAGGAAGAAGAATATATTTAAACTTGCACAAGGAGAATATATTGCTCCAGAGAAGATAGAAAATGTCTACATCAGAAGTTCTGCTGTAGCCCAGGTCTTTGTCCATGGGGAAAGTCTGAGGGTAAGTGATGTTAGGAATGTCCTGCAAGATTTCCTCCCACAACGAGTTCTGGATGATCGGGGCACAGATGTATGCATGTACAAGAGTCCTTGAACAAAATCTGTTCCTAAGAGAGCTTATAGGAATATCTTCTCAGATCTGTAGACTTCCCAAGTGACAACTAGCAGTGTTGCAAGCTGGGTGAAGGCTAATTACATACTTGTGTGAGATTAGTATGTCAGGTCAGCTCTGTGCAGTTTACTGATAGAATAGTCCCCCCTACAATGAGTAGGGACATCTTCAACTAGATCAGGTTGTTCAGAACCCCATTCAGCCTGACCTTTAATGTTTCCAGGGATGGGGCATTTTCCACCTCTTTGGGCAACCTCTGCCGTTGTTTTATCGCCCTCACGCTTCCAAAAAATTCCTTGTATTTAATATAAATTTACAGTCTTACAGTTTAATACCATTGCCTCTTGTCTTATTGCTACAGGCCCTACTAAAAATTTGTCCCCATCTTTCTTGCAAGCTCCCTTTAAGTTTTGAAAGGCCACAAAAAGATCTGGGGCCTTCTCTTCTTCATGCTGAACAACCCCAGCTCTCTCAGCCTTTCTGCTCAGCAGAAGTGTTTCTCCATTCCTTTGCAATGGAGGTGTGACCTATGCTAGCAGAGGCCAGTCTTCAATCTGTACACTAGCCAAAAGTAATCGTTAGATCATTCAGCACACATAACAAACTGCATCGGTACTTCAATTACTGCTGTCACTACTCTCAGTGCCTTGGAAATCCTCATAGCTACCTTTGAAACTCTGAAAACGCATGGGGATGTACATGTGACATAAAAACACTGTCCACAAGCAAGCTCACAAAGACATTTAATATACCTTATCTTGGTCTCAACCTGACTATTTCCACTTCTTTTCAGTCTTTTCTAATAGGTATAGTGGTTCCTGATGCTGAGATGCTTCCAGAATTTGCAGCAAAATTGGGAGTAAAAGGTTCCTTTGAAGAACTCTGCAAAAACCCTGTGAGTGGCTTTGTGTTTTGTGGGTTACAGACAGACTTTAATTCTAAGTCCAATCTTACGTTGCTCTGACTTTGTTCTATCCACCTATTTTTGGTAAATTAAATTGGTTTAATGCTTTTTAATTTAAAGCCTTACAGCAAAAACTGGAACTAAGTATAGGTGTCTCTTGTTTCAAGGGCTATCACTGCTTCTTTCCAATGAGAATACAGACATGACTTTGTAGTGGCCTTAATATGAGAAATCTTGAATGTTGAAATATGTACTCTTGACATCCTCATTTCTCCCTGACTGGGCAAATGCTAGGGTCTTAAGCTGCAATTACAGAATTTTTTCAGACAGCTTTACCTACTCTGCTTCTGCTGTGTTTCTTCTAGGCAGTGAAGAAAGCTATTTTAGACGATATGATCAGACTGGGGAGAGAGGCTGGCCTTAAATCCTTTGAACAAGTGAGTACTTCCAAATCCTGCTTGTCACTGGCACCTGTACTGCTAACACATGGGCTGGGAAGTCTTCATTCCTGCTACTGCCTGTGCCTGCCCCAGACACCTGAATGAAGCAGTCAGTGAAACATTGGCTGCCTGTCTCTACACCAAGAGATCAGTGCCTGTGCAGGGCAACAGCAGCAACTGCCAACAGAGTGCAGGTTCTCAACAGGCTCTAGAGGCTGCTCTGGAGTTTCATCCTCTTGCTGTGTCAGCCAAAAAACCAGTTTAGTTACTGGATGTCCGGGGACTGAATCCTTGCACTGAGCCCTAGGAAGCTGGGAAGAACTGTTGTTTGTCTTTTAATTAGTCATCATATGCTAAATTGTTTTCTTTTAATAGGTTAAAGACCTGTACATCCACACAGAGTTGTTCACTGTAGAAAATGGACTCTTGACACCAACACTGAAGGCAAAGCGAGGAGACCTTGTTAAATTCTTCCAGAAGGAGATTGAGGCCCTCTTTTCATCTACTCAGGAATAAATGGCCAGTTTAATTTAAACTGCACGGAGTAGTTAAATCTGTGACACTACATGGTCTATGGTGAAGACAGGCTTGAATGGAGGGGAACAGAACCTTAAATTTATTTGTTTCTAGTACCTGAGAAAATGGCTTTTGGATGAAGATGGCTGTAGTATAACTGACAACTAGCAGTGTCAACATCCTGTGAGACTGAGCATCAACTGTCTAGGCAAAGCCAGAACTTTCATCTTGGACTGTGACTGAAATGCAAAAGCATGCAAGAGCCTTGGCCTTTAAAAGACAGCTGTATGCACTTCTCACTTTCAAAGGCCAATCTTGTTTTCCTGCTGAAACGATGAACTCCACTGTGACCTGCTGTGGATTGATCTGCAATCAGACTAAACTCAGTATGAATTAATGCTAACCACTGTTTAGCAAACACAGAAGTGAGTTTCCCGTTCCTAGTCATGGACCACATCTTATAAGTTGTTTATAAGGAAAATGAGTAATCTGGCATCAACTGGTTTGCCAAATACACTTGTGTACAGCAGACAGAGTTCATTCTTTAGGAGGCACTGAATCAGTTTTTGCACATTTTCAAATGAAACTGCAGTGTTAAAGCATTTACACTTATGAATTTGAGCCTAGTAAGTGTAAAACTTTAGCTGTTAATCCTAAGGATAATGGATGCAATAAATTGAGACTGCACAATCAAACAAAAGCCTGTGTGATTTACTTGTGGCTCTGCTGCAACTACATTGTTATCTGCCTAGCTCTGAATGGGTGCAGCTAGAATACTGCTGCTGCAGAACACAAACTTGTTCCCTCTGTGACACTGGTCATGAGGCAATAATGTAGTGTAGTCCAGATTTGCTCCTGTCGTCCAACTGCTCCTCTACTCAATTTCCTTTTCTGTCTTCAGCATAGGTTGAGCTGAAATGATGAATTTACCACATTAAGTAAAATGTGAGATTTTCTTGTGTTAAGCTGCTGCTTTAGGAAATTACTTAAGGTAAAAACTTTCTTGTCTTCCATCAGTCTGTGCTGTCTCTGCTCCTCCCTGTCCCTGCAGTAGTCAGCTCTAGCACTCAAAAGGCAGTGCTAACAAGGATGCAACATGTGAAAGGTGTATTTGTAGCATTCCTAGGCCAATCCTCTTGTCTGCAGACAAGAACTGTCTTCCTTGTCTTGTTCTGACAGCTAGTGGCTGTTCCTCTCCCTTTTTAATGCTCTTGGTCAGCTATCCCAAAATGAAAGCAAGATTTATCAAAAGATCCACCTTTTGCTTTAGGCAGCTCTAGCTTTGACTAGTAAAACAACTGAGCCAATTCTGTTTCCAGTCTGGGTCCAAAGACCTTGACATCTTCAGGTAACCCTTGTGTCACTTACTGTGCTCATCACAAATGTGAGGCCATACAGCAACCATATTGCTTATCTTTCCTATGCTTTCCTTAAAGCAATGTGACATGACAGTCAGTGGTGGCTTAATCCTTTTTCCCAGGTGAGATTGGGGAGAAAAAAAAAGAACCAGAGGGAAGAAGAAATGCATCTGATACTGGCTTTGGACACAAAAATGAGCAAGTTAGTTGGGGAGAGTAAATCCAGTGCAACTGAATCTGTAGAAACTCGAGGCTGAATTCTCTGATGCCACCTGCTGCAGTGCCTGGAAAGTACTTTTGCTGCTACAATAAAAAGTGATGCTTCCCTGCACACATCTACTTGGAGGTGAATGGCATTGCCTCAGCAATAAAACACATATAGCCATTCAAGTGTACATTGGTCTTATTGTGGTCTCTTGTGTGCCACTTTTGCCACATGAACTGATTTTCAAACCTCTCAAGCTGGCCGTCATGTAACTCTAGACTATGAGAGAACAAAAGCACCTGCTGCATTTTGGAGACATTTAAAAAGCCTTGATCTGGTACAAGTTACCCCAAGTTAAGGTCTTCCTTCCAATAACCCCTACTCAATGCTAAAGGAAAATGCTTTATGAAAGCTTTTTATCATTAGCAGCAACTAGACTCAAAAAATTTTTGTTCTTGAATACGGCTTCCTTTCACTCTAACATGGATCAAGATCTCTCAGGCACTGGCTCAGATTTCAGAGGGAATAGACAGTGCTAGATGTAATTCTTGCCATTAAAAGCACAGAATATTCCTATTGCAACAGCTGAAGTCTTTTTAACCTTGAAAAACAACTTACAAGGTTAAATCTTTACTTCCCAGTCAGTTCACACTCCCACACCTATAAACTAGTTTGTCTAGGTCTAAGAACAATTGAACCCACACGTGAATATGAATGTATCATTTATTTGTGGTGGACAATTCACATCATTAAAAGTCACTGTAACAAATTTTATCTGGAATTTGAATCAGGTGTTTATTTTAAGGTTTTCAGAGCCAGCTTCAGAGAAATACAAAAGATAAGCAGCACGCATAACAATCAGATGCGGCTGAGGAAAAAACCTAAAATCTGAATGCTCAGAATGCAATTTAAACAGAAAAAACAATCCTGACTTGTGATGAAAAAGATGCATCTTGAAGGCAATCCACTGAATGGCTTCTTCAATTATTTATTGTTTAAAAAGTATGCAAACCATGGCACAGGCATATACAACCCTTTCAGCTGTGAGGAAAAGAAAACCTCATCCTAACATATTCATTGCATAAGTCTAAAGTAATACACAGAAAATTTCAAGTAAAGGATTGTGGTCTGAAGTAAAAATTCCATTTCGTATTTAAAAAAATTAGAAGGCTATTTGCTTTTCTTCTCTCCATCCACTGGTTGATCCGTTTCAGAGTCATACTGGCATTTTTCCACACACTTCCTAGGGAACCAGCCTCGTTCTCTTATCCCACCTTAAGACATGAAAAGTTGCATTAACTGAGAACAAAAACATGACCCAGTACTAAGGTACTTACCTAAGGTATTTTCTTCTACAAGACAGAACATCTAAGTAATTTCTATCATCATTGCCTGGGGATGCATGCATTTTCTCCTACTACCTAAAATCTTTTCAGACACCTCCAAAGTTTTGCAGTGCCCTACCTTCCTTAAGAAAATTAATTTTCATACCCTATCTGAATCTTTCTGTCTACAAATCAGGTTAAAGCTCCTTTTTCTACATACCAGGGGCATAAGAAGCAGGTAACATACTTGTCTTTCACACAGCTGATGACTATTTGTACATACCCTCCCATTTCCTACTCCTCTCCAGGTAAACCATCCTAATTCTTTTGGCTTCTCCTTAAAAGTCACATTTTCTATTATTCTAATTATTTTAATTGTTTTCTTCTCATCCCTTCACAGTTGATCTTCCTCTTTCTTGAGATGCAATAACTGCTTTGGCTTGTAGGGGTATTTCAGCAGAGTCTCTGCCAATGATGAGGATGGAAGGTTTATTTCAGCATCTGGGAAGCTGTATACTTTTTTCTTTTCTGAAAGTGTTTACTCATCTTAAGATTATGATTGAGTCTTTTTTCCACAGAACTGCTACTTAATCATTCATTTTGCCATCTTGCTGTAGTGCAACTTTTTATTCCTGCTTATTTATAGCATTTTCCTATACATTCTTAACAAAACTCATCCTGTTTTTGAAGTCTAGTCTGATCCAGCCTCTCAGTGTTCACCAAGTTCCCCATCCACACCACATTTTACCTGATTTAAAAACCCCAGCATTCAGTAGAGCAGATGTGTCCTGCTAATCTTCACAACAAGCAATGCAATACAAACTATTGCCATGTTCACTGATATCTGATGTTTTAAGTGTTTATTGGAGTGAGCTGCCAGGGTTCTTCCAGCCCATGAAGGTTTCAGACCTCCCATGAAAAGCATGGACTCTTTCAATATAGTGACTGCTGGCAGCCTTAATTGTGCAAATATGAAATGCACACACAATGAATTAACAATTCCTTGGAAGAAACAACAGAATATAACACACTCTCTGGCAGGTAGAATTTTAGTTCAGTCCAGAGCAAGAGGTCTGAAGTGAAAAATGTAAAAGCCTCAATGCAGGTGGCTGTGATGCTGACCTTCTGTAGATCAGCAGGAGTCTTTAACATCTTCAATACCCACAGTTAGTTTTATAAATGCATATTGAAGTCTCTGGAAATTATTCCAACCAAAGACATAATGTCTCCTAGTTTTTAAGATACACGACGATTAATCCCTATACTTATACAGGGTGTGTAGGCAGGAAGCCTGGATGTGTTTGAGATGGACCACCATTTAAATATCAAACCTCTTAATCTCTTTAGAGTCTGAAAGTCTGACTTTTTCTTAGAATATGAAGTGTCCCCTTCCTACTCTACTCTCAATACTAAATGAGTGTTCTGTCAGTCTGACAGAGTAATGTTTATCAAAACTGGGAAGTCTACTAGATGTAAAGAATAAAAACTGTGAAGAGTGGAGAATAGCTAATGCCAGTAATGTTATCATTCTATGTTTTGAGAAGTGAACATATATTTGCCACATTTCTAGATAGCTGTAAAATCGATTTGCAAGTTTCAACAGAAAAAGTGAAATTAACTGCTCCATACCATCAGCAGCTGAGATGAGAATCTTCTCACCATACATCCAGTGTCTGAGGAAGGAAGCATAACAGGTAATTAGATGCCAGAACTCATCTCAGTACTTATTTTAACCAAACATAAAGGTGTGGAGCCACTAACTTTAAGCCTCTGGTGGCTAAAATCAGATCTCCTTTACTCAGTGCAATTCTAGGCTCTTCAGTGCACGGTGTTGAGAAGAATGTTTTAACACCTTTAGTCACAGGGCAGCAGACACCACTGTAATCTTCTATGGCTCGATACCGCACCTACATATTGGAACAGAGCACAGCAATTTGTTATTTGAAGGAGTTCTGGCCTTGATGATGAGCTTCAAAAAATTTAATTCAAGCATACTACAGATTTGAGCACAGTGACAATTGCTGTCAAAGGGACTCTAAATTCTAAATTAGCTGCTTAACAATGAAGCACAGTCTTTATTATCATGTTTCTTCCCATCTGGAAGCTAAGAAGCAAATGCAAAGGCTAAATGCCAAGTTTAATTAAGCAGAGATTGCTATATATTTTTTGTGTCGATTAATTACATTTATTTATACTAGTATTTCAAAGTAATTTTAGACCAAACTTCACAAATACTTACACTTCTTACTCGCTTGTCCGCTTTCTGTTTCAGTTGTTCTATCTACAAATGATTATAAATAGAAATTTAGGCAGCATTCAACACAAAATGGAGCCAGGTATTGAAATCATTCAACAAACACAGGAAATACCATTAGCAGATTGAAGCACTCACAAAAGCATAACTTTTTAGTATATAAGAAATGGGAGAGCATTTAACAGAACTCCTGTACATGTATTTCAAGCCTGTCTATTTAGCTCTTTAAAAATCTGATCTATTATTGCAAAGGGAAGCAGACAGTTGGATAGTGGGGAGAATAAACTTGAGATACCACTGAGGAGCCGTTACCGTCAGACTGTACTGGTGACATCCATCTCTAACTGGCCAGTCCAGGCCATCTCCCTCAGGAATCCCAGACCATGTAAACACTTGCCTGAAGTTCTTCCATTTACTTCCCATATCATAGGGGAAGATAAAGGTCTCACCCGTTTGGTAGTACTGGATTCTGTCTTTGGCCTAGAAAACAATGAAGAAATGCAGTGCATACAAACACCCTACAAACTGCAGGCAAGCAGCAAATATTAAGGCCAGGTCATAAGCCCTGTGTTAGGTCCATGGGACCTAAAGGCAAATATTTTCAGGCAAGAGCAGTGAACTCCTGCATACCAACCCAGGCTTTAAAAGTACTTAAAACAATAATTCAGAAGCATGTCTGGTTAGTGTGTCCCCATTCCTGTCACCCCCCATTTACTCTTTAACAACAGACTCCATTGACTACACTGATAATCCCCACCACACTCTGATCTTACACTACCAGGGGTTTTTAGGGACCAGTGCCTGACTATTTCTCAGTTACATGCAAAAGCTTCCACAGCTCAGAATCCTTTGATTAATGATCATGGGCATGACTCAACCCTGGTAGTGCAATTCCTCCTCTAAGAATGCACACACAGGCATGATCTGAATCGCCCACATTCCATAGTCACGAGCTTTACATTCCCACAGTTCTGATGACATCTAGTGGAGCAGCCACAGAGCACTGCTCTCTGCTGCAGTAATGCCATTTTATTAAATATTTATGTATTACAGTCCACGCTCAGCTTTCAGAAGGGACATATTAGCAGCCTGTGTTTTACACTGATTTTAACATACTATTCCAAATTCTACAATATAGTGATAACAGGGATTTCTTTCATTTGTGTTCCACAAGCCCATTATTCAAAGGTCTAACCGGACCTTGGATCCACTCATGTTCTGTGCAAAGAGCTGACATTACAATACTTTAAACACTTATACAAAGTTCAAGATTCTCATGCTAATTTTGGCACATAAAATAAGACAACAAGATTTAATGAAATGTTTGTGGGCTTACACAAAAAAAAGCCAGGTAGAACCAAACTAATTTCTAAATACTGAATCAGTTTTGCTTCCTCTAAACTTAGCTTCTACTGCTTCACTGTTTTTCTCCTGAAAAATCTTGTGAAAACTTCAATAAAGGTAAGGAAATCCAAGAGAAATTTAAAGGAGAGCAGGCTAGGTATTTTCTTTAAATACTAGGTACTTCTTTAAAATCAAGGAAAATCCTCCATTACAATCCAAAGTAAGAAATAGGGAAATCCATGAGTCAAAAGATGCCACTTTGAATTTGTCAGTGAGGTCACAATTAAAGGTACAGGCAGGTGTAATGACAAAGACAGCTCAAGATTCAGATGAAAACACCCACATATTTCAAGCAGATAAGCGAAGTCTCTTTAAAGCAAATATTATTCTATGTTCAACAAACTCCTTCAAAATAAAAGAAAAATCTATGCATTTGCACGATTTCTCATCTCACTGAATTTTGGAGACACTAAGGCAAAAGCTTGTTGTAGGTATTAAGTCAGTGGTGAATTGAAATAGTATTTTTGGTTTCAATCCAGAAGTGAAACAAAAAAAATATAAACATGGAAAATAAACCTTGTAACAGTACAAGAATATTGTAATAAAAGCTTACCTTTTCTTCAATCCATGATTCGATTGAAGTTTTATTTGTCAAAATTACTTTCATCTGAAATAGAAGTGTTAGGTGAAATTAGGATTTATTTTCTGCAGGAATACAATACAAGCTATACAAAGAAAGCTTCATTTAACAAAATAAATTTGTTTAAAAGAACTAAACAACTTTTATAGACTTAACTGAAACATGTTAGGACCTAACCTTCAGCAGAAATACATGCTCTAGAATTATACACTTAAGACAGCATCACAGAGTATTGCCCTTTATGCTTAAAATGTGTCTTTTTGTTTCCTTCCAAAGATCTCCAACATTTTAAGAAATATATCAGGCATATTTATATCTATTTTGCCTTTTTCAGGAAGTTTAAAAATATCTATCTCATGTTTTCTTAGTTCTTTAGATTTTCACATCCAAATCCTCCCATGAAAAATAATGAAAAAAAACCCCAAAATTGTGGTAACAGAAAAACTGGGACAAAGCTACAAATCCCTGGAAATGCTATACAGCAACATAAGCTCTGAACAACTGTTCTATTCTTAATCCTGAATTCTGTTTCTGCTTCACAAACGCCAAACCTACAGCTTTTAATTTCTTCGTAAGAGTCACAGACTTACCTGGATAATAAACAGCATTCCAACAGCAATAGTTGTTCCTAATGCCAGTCCTAAGGCAAATAATGATGCAGCAAATGCAGACAGTCCAAAGGGAATAATGGGACGAGGGTCTCTTTTGGCTGCACTCATGTCAATCTTCACAGAACTCCACCCAAAAGATATCTGCAGAGGAAAAAATATCATTCAGCTCTAGAACTTTCCAACTGCTGAAAAAAAGCAAGTTATCTATAAGAAGTCTTGCTCTCAAGATAAGTATCCAACATCTGACAGGTTTATAATGCAAGCGGAGTAACTAAAAAAACAAAAAGCAAGTATTCAAAAGACTTTTGTCTTCTTAAGTTTGTTTGTTGCTAGATGGAAAGTAAAACCACAATCACCATCTTGCAAGCTCCACAGACTCAAAAATCAGCAAAAAAAATCTGGACTCTGGAATGTTAACAAAAACACATTCACCAGAGTCAGATGGACAATGTTTGAATAGGACAGACCCCACTTTCCCTGGAATGCTGCAAGTTTTTTTCTGAAAGCTTTGCAGACAGCAGCTCTCAACATTATCACTCTGCAAACATAGCTCAGCTGCTACAAATACAACTTCATCAGTAACACCCAGCTGATGCTATAGAATTCTTCACTTCAACCACAAAGGCTGGAATCAAAGTTTATAATCTTAACAGTGGATCTGAGATAAGGGGTGTATTCCAGAACAAGCTTTGCTCATTGTTGCTACAGTTACAGTTTTTCAGTTAAAAAATAATCTACTATTGTTTCCTTGAAGAAATGGACATAATTCTAAAAAAGTGGACAGTAGAAGAAAACAGGGTATAACTTGTGTTGGAAAAAAATAGCAGCTGTTTTCTGTGCCAACCAAACACAGCCTGTCTCTCTCTGTATAAAGTGCTACTCAGAAACTGTCTTCAGTCAATGTAAAGCAACAGGAAACTCCCTGTGATTATGAGAAGCAACAGGGGAAAAAAAAGAAAATAGAAACAACTTGCTCTGAATCCTCCTCCACTAACATACACACTTCTGACAGGTACAGAACAGAACTAGGAGTGCAAGTGAAAAGAATAACAAGAAATTCCACATGCTTCTTCCTCAGAAAACCAAATTCTCTTGTACTTCCAGAGGTAAAGTATGCACCTGATTTAAATAATATTTTAGGTATTTAGTTATGGTTTCTTACTCTGTTGTAAAGCTGAGTGTACATTGTCATAATAAATATGAAAGAAGCGTGAATGCATCCCAGTGGAGCTAAGAGGAGAAACAGAGTGAAAGATGCATGATTCTGGTATCCACAACAGTTGTTGATCCAAGGACAGTGGTGATCCATCTTCATCACACATCTGTGAATAATAAATATTGATTAATATAAAGGACACCCATGAAGTTCCTCAAAAAACTCAAAGCATGGCTGATTTTCTGCTTCTCAACCTCTACTCTTTCATTTGAACCCACCAAATTCTGACAGATCAACACAGTAGTTTTTGTTTAGTTGCTAGTCAGAATTATATTTCCACGTTGTAGAATTAAAGAAAGCAAATAAAAAAATGCTTCCAGTACCTACCCTCCCTGGTTATCTGTCCTCGCCTTTACTCAAACTAACTAGCTGCTAATAAACACCACAGCACAGAGCCTGGACACAGGGCCATAGAATGGGACTTGTAAGAACAATGATCACAACAATTAAGCACTACTGTTAATGCCAGTTTTTAAAAATAAAAATAGCAGGAAAATAAAGGAAATATCAATTTCCCTGTGAACTACTTGTAGAAAGGATTTAAAGGAAGATACACAGACAGAAGCGTGATAGTGACACTCTCTTTTCAGTGGTAAAACCTCTGAAAGCTTTCTCAATTGCTATGTATTGACCTCATACCACTGAAAATCCTTTTCAAAGTACATTTAACAAATGTAAACACCCCAGAGACATTCTTGTAGTCAGTATAAAGCCGGTTACTTTGGTATAGCTTATAGATGCAAAAAACCCCCCACCTGATTAAAAATTTGGTCACATTCCAAATAATCTTGACAGGTGTAAAAGTCTAAGTGATCAGTCCTCAGTGTAAAGACTGTCACTCAAGGAAAAGAGTCGTTAATTTTAAATCTAGGGATGATGTAATCAAATTACAGCACAGCCCTGGAGTTTCAATTTCTGTTTCCTAAAAAAACACCGAATGCATATCTTGGGTTTATAGAAATAACAAGTGGACGTGTATGGTGCAAAATTCTTCCACCACATCCTCTTCAGAGCCCTCCAGAGGACGACCTGCCTGGACGGCAGGACAGCTGAAGTGCCTTGATTTTTTCGAGATGCACTAAATTCTAATGACAGGTATTTATAATCAAGTATCCTTTAACAAATGTGTTGGAAGACAACAAGGCATAAACTTCTTAAGTTGACCATAAAGGTTTATTATTTCACTTAACACGCCAACTCCCCTCAAAAACCCGCTTTGGTGAAGAGTAAAAACAGTCCAAAATTTTCACTCAAATCAACATTTAATTCCTGTTTGGAAAGATGACAGAATAGATATTTCTATTCTCTAAGCAATGCTTGAACTCAGAACTTAAAACGAATTTTAGAAGATTTTTAGGTATTTACAGACAGACTCATATCCCTGGAGCAGGACTGTATTGTTTTGTTAGTACCATCAAGAAGTTCTTATGAGAAAGCGATTTCAAACTATGAAGAAAATGTTAAAGACAAATATTTTTTTTAAACTAAAACACAGCAAAACTGTAGAGATATCATACAACTAGGGCTATAAGTGTGTATATGGAAGCTTTTTTAAAAATCACAATGCAAATGCTGGAAAAACAAATTATGGTAATAGCCCATCATTGGATTTGAAGCTGCTGTAATGTGGACTTCAAACAGTTCTAAAGGCAAGCAGTACCTGTTACACTTTCGACAGTGGTGAGAGCGAGGTGCCTTGTACGACTGACACACTTTACAGTATTGGAGATACATGCAATCCTGAGATTTTTCCTTTAAACAGAAGAATAGGAGTGTTAGATGTATACACAACTCCACAGGCAATGTTTATCTTGGCATTTTTCTAACGTAAGCACCTTTGATTTCATCTGACAGGGTGTGTTTCATAGTCCAACCCTATTTAATGGTAGGCATCAAGGAAAGGAAAAACAAAATTAAATAATCTCCTAGCTAATCTCTTGGCTATCAACACAGCCATCTCCCACTGTTGAAAGTGCTGGTTGCTAAAATAAATAAACAGCTCTTCTGTCAGGAAGAGCAACTGTACAAGCAGGGTTTCCTAGTGAAGTTCTGAGAGTAAAAGTCAGCATGTGGCCATTCTAAAAAAAAGAATCCTGGGCACCTTTTCTTCCACTTTACACCACAAACCACTCAAGGCTTACTCCTAAGATACAGCACTGGTAAACACCGATGTACAACTCTCTTACAATCTTTTTTACTCACACCCCCCTACTACAGCAAGATGAGAGACACAGACACTTGTAGACAGCAATCAGCAGCCAAAATCTTCCACTCAGGAAGTGGAGTACCCTGTTGTCCTGCTAAGATGATTATCAGGATCCTCTTCTGCCTAGACTCTGTCCTGAGTAATACCCCATGATTAGAAAGGTGACCAGCACTGAATTTTGTCTCCTACCACTGGAACACAAACTCTGCCTTGAGATCTTGAGCCCATATCAATCTTGACTACAACTGTTGCAAGAGATTAGTGAAGCACAGGAAATGCAAATTTCTATCTTGCACTGTGTTAAGCAGAAGGTAACCATAGAATTTTCTGGCTTGCATAAAACAAAAAAGAAATTTTCTAAATTAATTACTTCTAATTTTTACTGCCAGCAGCAAAATCTCCAAAACAGGTGTCTGCAGGAGCATGCAGATAAATTTGAGGTTTTCATTCTCAGCTAACAGTGCTTGCTTCCTGCTGCTTTCGGAGCCAGGCAGCATTACCAGACCCCTGACAGCACAGGGAGGGATGGAGAAGGGCAGCAGAACAGAACAGAGCCTTGGAGAAGCAGGCAGAGGATGCAACTTCGGCAAGCAGGATGCCGGCTCAGCTCTGCGGGGCTGACAAAGCAGGAGTGATGGAAATCAAGTGTTGCACTCACTCAAGAGCTGACGTCAAGGAAAGGCCACCTAAAATATTACAGCACTGAAGACCACCAAAGGAGACCCCAGGAGGCCACATAAGGACTTCCGATAAAGAACGTGACTAAGTAAAGTAAAGCACATATACATTAACTAAGCGTGGACAGCTAATGAGTGTGTAATCAGTGCGAGTGATAAAAACTCTGTTTACCCAACGCCCGGCACACTCGATTAGAGGAAGGACATTTCAAGTGTCCTGCGTGCCGCTTTCTAATACTCGAAACTCTTTTAGAAAGTTTCTATCTCTCTCATTTCGGTATCAGGAGCAAGCTGGGTGGTATTGGAAACTCTGGAAGCGGCAGGAGCCAAGCGGAGAGAGGCAAAGGAGAGAATTCGGAACAAGGAGGAAGGAGTGGCCTGAGAGCGTGGAGCGTTCTTGGGGGACAGAGGAGAAACGGTGGCATCCAAACACAAAGGATTTCGACCGTCCTGAGCGCGGGGGAGCCGGCCCGGCCCCAGGGCTGCCCGCCGGGCCCCCGCGAGGCCC